>CAUOFW020001147.1:454065-948447 GCA_963454935.2 Ilex paraguariensis
GATTTCGCGATGTGAATCCAATGGTGAGGTCCGTTTCATCACACAAGGTCTAGAAAAATACCAATTTTTCAACCCGCGCTATAATGACAAATTACCATTTTACCCTTTTTTTAGAAAAATTTAAAATTTTTCCCGGATTTCACACCATTTGCACTAAAGAATGCGTGAGCCACATATCAGCTAGGGGTGCAACTCGGGTGGGTTGGGCGGGTTGGACAGTCAACCCTAACCCAACCCTAGGTATATAATCTTTAACCCCAACCCTACCTTAGGTTGATAGACTCAACCCAAGCACTGCCCGAGTTTAATTCGGGCGAGCTTGGGTTGAATTCGGGTTAATGATTTGGGGCTGATTTTGGGTTACTTTATGGGCTGATTTCGGGTTACTTTACGGGCTGATTTTGGGTTAATGGTCTAAACGTGATATATATATTACATAATTTTCAAATAATTTAACAACCAACAACTTCAATCAAGGTTTTAACATAAAAACCATAATATTAAGAACTCAATGAAACCACAACCATATAGAACACAAATAAACACAGAACCAGTTTAACAGAAATAAACATAACACAAACACTGATGTCAATGCAAAACATAACACTGATGCGAGTTTAATAAAATAACATTGCTGCCAGTTTAACTTAAATAACACTGCTACTAGTGCAAAACATAACACTGTTGCCTTGCACAGAACCAGTTTAACAGAAATAAACATAACATAACAAGAAGAAAAACATAGTTCATAAGGGTAAGCAAATTAGAACACTACTAGCAGTGCAAAACTAGTCCACTGCTGGCAGTGCAAAACCAATCCACTATTGGCAGTGCAAAACCAATCCACTGCTGCCACTGCTACCACTGCTCACTGCAACCACTATCATTCATGAAGCAAAATAGATGACTCTACCCAAACTTGCACTATCATCCACGAACACTACAAAATAAAGAAGTGCAAGAGCTTTAAAAAAGACAAATAGATCATATAAATAGAATATGACCATATGTTACAAACATACCGTTATCCATCTTTTCCATATCTTCTAGATTTTCTTCCATTTTAATGGTGGATGAATAGCTCCTTAGCCAATCTTGGGTACAAATCAAACTCCTAAAAATATTTGGAGTTAAAGAAGTATGAAATGGATCAAGCACACGACCTCCCGTGCTAAAAGAGGACTTTGAAGCCACAGTTGATATAGGAATTGCAAAAAATCACGTGTCATGCGAGAAAGCACATGATATGAAGAGGCTTTTTCTTTCCACCATTTCAAAATATTGAAAGTTTGTCTTGATCCATTCCCAAACTCAACGGCATCGTCCAAGTAACGTTGTAATTCCGATTTAAGGACTTTGGTTTGCTCAATTTCTAAGAACTTACCCCAATCCACTACATCATCATCAAGTACAAAATTTGGATCATCTAAAATATTTGTTCCAACATTAATGCCTTCTTTTGATGCATCATCATTCTTTAATGAAGCTAATTCAACCGATGAGTAGTGGTCATACAATTTATCCAACGCAACTTGCACCTTTTCAATCAACTCATCAACCTCATCACGAGTATAAAACTTTGGAAAGTTTATATCTCAAAAATGTCAACTTGTAACAAGGATCCAACACTACCACAATAAGCAACAATGGATTAATTTTGTCACGATCACAATACTTCTTAAATTTCAACATCATTTTTCTTGATATCTCACGAAAGAATACATTCTCACTACTCAAGGATCTATGTAATAATACATGAATCCTCATCATTTCATGAAAATAAATGTTAGCAGTGACATATTGTGACCCCGACACGATTTGTAACAAGATAAAATTGTTGCAAAAATTTATGCAAGTTCTTTGATGCCAACCAATCATCATCAATAGGAGTCCTATTCTTAAGTTCAAGTGTGAAACTTCTATCTTGCTCTTCCAACCGCTCAAAATCTTTTTGGTACTCAAGAGCAGTGTCAAGCATACAAAAGTAGAGTTCTATCGTGTTGGCACATCCAAATACAAAGATTTCTTGTATGGAATCTTCTCAATATCCACACATTTCCTAAATAGATTCAGCATTTGTCTCCGTCTCCCCCATTAGTGACATGAATTGATTTACTGTGCCATAAAACCAAAGACCAGAAAAATGATTAATTTATGCAACTAAAGATTTTCCATTACAGCAAGTAGGCAAGACTTACAGCCAGATAGTGACTTATTATTTACCAATGACAATCAATCTCTTAAACAATAATATTTCCAATGAATTCAACCATATGCATAAACACAAATGCCATATGCATAAACAATCACATCTTCGTATAAACACAAATGCCATATGAAACTTTATGTTTTGACAGCATATCCATGTTATTTTGATAGCAAATGCCAAATAAATGGCATATCCATGTTATTATGAAACTTTCTGTTTTGACAAAAGAGGACAAAAATTTTAATGTCATAGCAGGTTGGAAAATAGGCTTAGAAAATTGCATCTTAGAGTGAAAATAAACTCTAAAAACAAACTCTGAAAAAATTGCATCTGAGAGCGAAAAGAGGTCTAAAAATTAACTCTGAAAATGTGAAAATAAAAATGAAAATTGCATACCTGATGAAGACAAAGGAGGTTGCTCTGATTTTCTCTAAGAGAGTAGATCTGCTTTAATCTGCTCTAAGAGAGAGAGAGGTGAAGACGAAGGAGGCTAAGAGGACTGATCTGAGAGTGAGAGTGAGAGACTGAGAGTGAGAGATAGGTTTGATCTAAGGGTGAGAGTGAGAGATCGAGAGAGACTGAGAGTGAGAGATAGGTATGATCTGAGGGTGAGACTATGAGAGTGAAAGACTAAGAGATCAAGAGTGAATGAGGGTTAAGGGAGGTGCAGACTGAGTTGAGATTAACCCTAGTATAAATTATAAAATTGTATTTATATAATATTAATTCGGGTTCAACTCGTGAACCCGATGGCTAAACTCGAGGCCCGCCCAATTAAATTCAGGTTGAGGTTTTTTGACTCAAGCCCAACTCAAGTATTAAAAATCCTAACTCATGCCCTAATTTTTTTGGGTTGGGCTGGAGTTGAAATTGGGTTGCCCAACCCAAGTTGCACCCCTAATACCAGTATTTGGTAAATCGTATGTTTCAAATATAAATCGGGACATCAATGGAAATATAAATCGATGACATACTAGTAAAATCACCAAAGGCTAAGCTCCATATCAAACACCTCGAGGATTCATTTCAAATTCTTAGAAACTACCAAATGAAGCTCAACCCAGCCAAATGTGCCTTTGGGGTATCTACAAGAACATTTTTGGGCTTTATAGTCAGCAACCGAGTTATTGAGGCTAACCCAGAAAAAGTTAGAGCAATAATTGACATGCAACCACCCGCAAGCACAAGAGATGTCCAACGTTTGACGTGGAGAATAGCTGTATTGAGCCGATTTGTCTCAAGGTCAAGCAATAAGTGCCAGCTTTTCTTTCAAGTTCTAAAAAAAACATTACATTGAGATGCACAGTGTGGAGGAGATTTTAAAGCCCTAAAGGATTACCTCAACTTGCCCCCAGTCCTCATGAGCCCTAGAGAGGGAGAGGTACTTACCTTATACCTTTCTATTTTAGATTTCTCGACCAGCATAGCACTAGTTAGGGAGTAAGACAAAGCTCAACAACCAGTCTACTATTGCAACAGAACTCTACGGGGGGGCATCGAAAAGACATCCAAAGATGGAAAAGCTATTCTAACCTTGGTAATAATAGGAAAGTGACTCAGACCTTATTTCTAGGCTCACACAATAGAAATCCCCATATATCAACCAATGAAACATGTCTTACACAAGCCAGAATTATCAGGGGAACTGGTCAAATGGGCAATAAAGCTCAGTGAGTTTGACATCAGGTAGAATCCCAAAATAGCAATCAAAGGACGGATATTGGCAAATTTCATCACAAAATTCACAACAAGTCTGGAAGCATCTCTGGATGCTATCCAATAAATTCCCGACCTCCCAACATGGAAGATCTCTATAGATGGTGCTACCAATGCATAAGGTAGCAACACCAGTCTAATCCTAACCTCCCTAGATGGGATAGACATAGAGTACACCCTTGAATTCGATTACAAATCTTCAAACAACGAGGCTGAGTATGAAGCCATGATAGCCAATCTGAATCTGGCTCATTCCATGGAAGCAAAGCAGCTCATAATTCATAGCGACTCACANCAACGAGGCTGAGTATGAAGCCATGATAGCCAGTCTGAATCTGGCTCATTCCATGGAAGCAAAGCAGCTCATAATTCATAGCGACTCACAGCTAGCATTGAAGCAGATCAAGGAAATATACGAGGCTAAGGGAGAAATAATTGCTCTATATCTGAAGAAGGTACAAGAGCTAATAAAAAAATTTGTGCAAGTTAAGGTTGTATATGTTCCCAGAACAAAAAATTCCCGAGTTGATGCTTTAGCCAGACTAGCCACTGCCTCTTAAGAGAACCTGGATAGGCTGATTCTAGTTGAACACCTAGCTGAGTCATCTGTGAGCTCTAAGGCCTAAGAAGTGTTCCCCGTGCAAACTCAACCAACATGGATGGATCCAATCAAGGAATACCTTTAGAATGGAACCATGCCAATAGATTCTAAAGAAGCAGCAAAGTTGAGTCAGGTCATCCAGATCCATCATCTTCCAAGGAAACAAGTACAAACGGGGCTTTTCTACACCACTTCTAGGGTGTGTTGGAGGTGAGGAAACTGATTACATTCTAAGAGAGATCCCTGAAGGAATCTATGGAAACTACATTGGAGCTTGAACTCTGGCGGGCAAAGCTCTAAGGCATGGATACTTTTGGCCAACTATGCTTAGGGATGCAGTAGAACTGGTCAAGAAAAAACTTTCTACCTGATTAATTTAGATGGAATTCGGGTAGGAATACTACAATTGATCGGGTAAGGTAGGTCAAGAAAAAATTATTTCGCAAAATATTAGGTAAGAAGATAGAAGATTATATTTTCTACCCGTAAGGTAGGGTGAACACCCCTAACCACAAGCAGCGTATATCAACCCTTGATTGACTTTCTATAGTCTATTCACACCAATCAATGAACAATTACATTATCAAAGCTATGACAGAGCTCCAACTCAAAAATCTGTCAATCCAAAACAATTGATTAATAACGAGAATCTTTCAATGGCTAGGGAAGAATTCAAATCAAGATTCACATTTTGATTCAAATTCAACCTGGAATTGAAATTCCAACTCAAATTAGAAGAAAAGTTCAAATTTCTCATCGCCTGATTCTCTCTCTAAATCTATAAATCTTGCAACTGATTGAAGTATCAGAGTTCCAAGAACGGTTGTTATTGATCTATAAAAGTCATCACACCATCTTAATCAAGCNAATTCTCTCTCTAAATCTATAAATCTTGCAACTGATTGAAGTATCAAAGTTCCAAGAACGGTTGTTATTGATCTATAAAAGTCATCACACCATCTTAATCAAGCTCTTTGGAATGAATTTGGATGGTTATTTGAGAAACCCTCTAGATGATACCCTAAATATGCCTAAGGTTGAGCTCGGGTAGTCAACTCAGATATTTATATCATGTCTTCTAAGCTCAGGCCACTCAACCCATCTCAGTTGACCAAGAAACCTAAAGTCAATAACTCCTCCTCAGCAACTACACCTCCATACGAATAGCTCCGAAGGCAGCTGACTTCCACCCACATGACACATAACGTAACGACCGTGCATCAGGGCAAAGAAGTCATAACCGCCTCAACTATGTCCATAACATTCGCATGGAAGGTTCAACTGTTACAAGTAGAATGCAAAGATCACGCATAGGATCATGCAAGGTCTCGAATACTATAAATACAAGGCATATCCCTTAGCAGAAGGGGACAAGCATCTTAGCCTAAGACAATATTCTCTATAATTCTCCTTCTTTATCAATATAATCATCCAGGAGCAAGAGACTCCTTTCAGAGTGGAGAAGCCGAGCTCCCGAGCTAGTGAACCACTATAAATTCTTTGTGTGCGAACGCTCATTCCCTTGTTCAAATTCTTAAGAGCCTAGGAGCTCCAACTGAGCTATTTAGTGATCCTTACGTCCCAAGCTATCATTAGCTCTGCTCATTTGTGTGACATACATCATCACCTCTAAACCCTAATTTCATGGTTATTTTGAATTGTTATGGTTTAGTGTTCTATGTGTGCTTTTGTATTGATGTTATGGTTTAGAGAGGGAGACTGTGTTTGGTTTGAGAGAGATAGGCATAGGAGAGAGAAAGCGACACAAACTTAGGGATTTACGAGTTTTAGTAAGAGGGGAAAACATAGACGAATTGGAGAGAAATAGAGAGAGGGATTTGTCATTTGTGGGTTTGAGGGGCATGGTCAAGCAAAGACGAAGGAGGGAGAGAAAGAGAATGAAGAGGTATAGACCTACACAGACGATGAAGAAAAAATGGAGGTATAGAGCGAGAGAAAATGATGATGTGGTGTGTGTGATAGAGAAGGGGGAAAAAGCGAAGATTGTGTTTGGATTCATGTGTGGTGTATACAAAATAGGAATAAAGGTGTTTGGATGCCTAAATTGTTGTAAAATATCAAGAATGTCCTCAAAAGAGATGCCTAGATTGTTGTAAAATTTCCTTCTCCTTTTTTAACGGCTTTTAGTGTCAAGGACGACATTGATTCAATGTTTAAACTTTAGGGATGAAGTTGACGAAATTAAAATTTTAAAGATCAAAGTGCAAAAAGTGATAAACTTTAAGGACCATTGATACAATTTATCCTTCAATAGAATCAAAATGTCAATAGAGAAATAAATAAATAACTATATATACTGTTCTTATTTTTATAAAGATTATGTTGTTAACTTATTTTTTTTTGCTTTTTGTTTTGATCATATCATGTGATACAAGCATACAATACTTTAATGGTTATAGATTTTTTTTCAAATTTTTTTTTCTTAAAATCATAGAAATTAATTGTAATAGGCAGAGAGTGATGGAGGTGAAGGTGGAGACAGGTGGCGGGGGCGGGGTTTAGAATTTACCCGCGGACGGTGATGGACATTAAAACTTACCCCTTTTGAATCTCCAGAAAAAAGCCACTCTCTTGGAATACTAATTTATTTTTATGTCAAAGATTTGACAAGTTGATAGCATAGCCATCAGATAGCCAGATATCCTTATTAAGACTAGTCAATGCACACATACTTTGCACGTGAACCATTTGAGTATGAAATATTTTATATTAATGCCATGAATAGCATTCCCCAAAATTCGCAACCTACAAAAAAATAATAATAATAATTCACAATTTTAATAAACGTTGATGTTCATTCGATGATCCATATTTGACTGGTGCTCAATAAAAGACAAGACCGGTTATGAAATTCCTTAACATACTACGCCACACCATTGTGGTCTTTCATAAATCAATCACGTACTGGTAGGATATAAAACGGAATTTTCCAAACTCATGTAGAGTGGCTTCAAATGAGAGAGTAAAAATGAACAATAAAGATAAGATCAGAAATAATAGAAATATAAATTTCATCTTTTATGTTCATAGCATAATAAAATGTGTAGACATGGTTTACACATTCAACCAAAACCTGAATAAACACACATGCATACACACATAACATAAAATTTCCATCTCTGCTTAAAAAATAGAAGGGAAAAAAAGGTTCAAAAACTTCAAACATCCAATAGAGTTCCACTGTGTCTTTCAAGAAAAGAGGGAGGAGAAGAAAGAGAAAGAGAAAGAGCCAATAAACTCATTGAAATAAATATATTGTAAAAATAATAGTAAAACTATAATTGTGAGAGCCAAAAGCTCAATGAGACTGAGAGGTGCGGACCAAGAGAAGGAGATGGCAGCAAGACGAAATGGAAATATCTTGTAGAAACCAATTCATAGTCCAAGAGAAGGAGATGGCAGCCAGACGAAATGAAAATATCTTGTAGAAACCGATTCATAGTCAAGTGAATATGGTAATGTATCCACTTCTGAGGTACATATAGTCGGGTGTCTTGGTGATACTGACAAATTTCATGAAATTCACATCTTTATCAAAGTATGAAACAGACTAAATAAACAGTTCCAATATGTCAAGTTCACACATATAAAAAATATTCATAACGTGCAAAATTCTATAAATCAATTATGTCATTGTTGCATAATGCAACACATGGCTAACATGAATGCATACAGAAATTAGTAAGGTCGTTTGACAAAGATCCCGTCAATAATCACAATGAAACAAGGGTAAAAAAAACCCAATGCCAAACTCATTGATGTTGCTTCACTTTTTTAGCTTTTCATAGCATATATCAATATTCCTCATAGTTAGTAGCCATAATCAGAAAATTACTCAAGTTGTTTAATATAAAGGTCAATATCGAACATTAAGGCCCCCATACTCAACAAAGATACGAAAGTTCTTATAGAAATTTACGAGCTTACTAAGTGAAGATCTATGTATGAGGACTAATTAAAGGTGATCTTTCCCTTGCATTTTTAAAGCAAAAATGCATCCCCTAAATGCTTGTAAGTGAAGAATATACTATAAAGACATACACACAAAAAGAAAAATTTGTGAATACTTCAATATATTTTTCTTTGGCAAGTGAAGTTCTTCAACATTGGTTTGTAGATCATAGTTAGAAATCTCTACAAGTAACTATTAAGGTGATATAACTAAAAAAAAAAAAAAAAGTTTGTAAGTGCATCAACTATAGGAGGATAACAACATATGAAGCAAAATTATCAGATAACACTTAAATGTCATTTCTAAGATTTTCGGTCAATGGAATAGAGGTCCTCTTTGTTTTAAGATTGCTCAATTGGTTGCTTTAATTTGGAAAGTAACATGAAATGTTTTAGTAGCTATTACTATCGTTATAAGTGTGGCTTGCCATTTCTTAGACAAAACTAATGCACCAAGTTTAAAGAAAAATTTCTAGATTATAGATTATTTTTATGCTAACCCGGTTTCTTATTCCCTCTAGAAATGACCCATGTCAAAAGTCATAAAATAGCCATAGTCCCCATATGGATTAGGCTAAACAGATAATTATCATACACTCAACTCATGCCCCAAATGAAATAAAAATACATATCGAGCAAAAACATCCAAACAAACCAGAATAGAAAAAGATTAATAGAACGCAGCAAAAAAAAATTGGAAACAACAAATAGTACTAGAAGTAACTTCCACCTACATAAAGAAATTTTTGAATATGATTAGAGCAATGATTTGATACTCCTAATCACTAAATAAAAACATAAAAAAATGCTCCAGAAGGGTACCCTTCGCCTCCTCAACAAAGAGTACATTACCTCAACAATGCCAGAGATGAGCAAAAGGTGGAGTTAATATAAACTCACAGAAGCCCACTCACAAATTATAATAAAATTGAAAATAAAAATTTAGAATCTAATTGAAAATAAAATCGGTGGACTATACAAATTCTAAAATAAATCGCCTTTTCCCCGAAGTGTTGTCGATAAACAACCCAGCTGTTTGCTATTAATTCTGCAATCTCAAAAGCTTGTTTCAAATCAGAAGAGTACACAACGAAGATCTTAGTCTACTTAGATAGTCATTAGCCACCTTCAACAAAAAAAAAAAAACATAATTTATTAGCCTATATAAAGGCCACATAATTTGTCTGAATTAACCCTTGCCCTTCCTTTCCTTGAAGCCGCTACACCTGACCACTCCCCTCCTTGATCCGTTTTATCTTCTTGGTAAATGGGTTCATGGAATATGAGAATTAAGAGGTAAGATGAAGGGGCTCTGAAAACTTAATCCTATTGTCGGTTATAGAATACAAAAGTGAAGGCATTAATTTTGTTTAATTTTGAAGGATATAAGAATGGCATATTTGTTTTTTTGGATGGTAAAAGTGGAAAAAAAATATTTTTAAGATATGTTGGTATTTTAAAGTAGCATAGATTTGGGAGCCCTCGGGTTGAATTCAAGAGAGGTATAAATATATATATTTTTGTTTTTTCTTTTGATCATATCAATTGATACATATATACGGTGCTTTAATTGTTATGAAACTGCATATCAAAGTTGAAAACCTACCTTCTATCCACCCAACCCAATAATCAGTCCAAGCTTTCTACCTTTCTAAAACTACATATCCATACCACACCCGTCCACAAAAATTCCAAAAATTATACTCTGGCCTCAAATTTTTTAGAAATTTCACATTATTCCTAATGTTTTAAAAAATGCAATTTAGCCCCAAAAAGTTTCTAAAATTATAATTTTTCCAAGAATTTTTTGCAACTTTTCAATTCACCACTTTCATCAAGGTGGTCTCCAACGCCGAGTTAAATCCTAAAGTGAAGGCTTTATCAAAGTCACAAAAAGGCAATGAATGATAGGATGGATTCAATTAAGACACCCATAACATCACTAAGAGTACTCACGGAAGCTTATCTTATCTATAAAAATGGCAAAGGAGTTACAAAAAATGCAGATTCATCATCTTCAACAATCCATCATCAACAAGTTGTTGTTTAGGCTCTGGTTCAAGAAGATCAAAGATTGATTGACATTGATAAAGGAGGTAAAGTAGGTGTTAGCGATTTTCATGGGGATAATAATCTCGAGGTATTTCTTGATTGGTTACATAGCCTCAATAATTTTTTTCAAATGGTATCGTCTAGCTGATGAGAGAGATGTATCTTTTGTTGAATTTAAACTAAAGGGTACAACACGACTTTGGTGGGTGAAGCACCTATAGACTCACTATGATACATCATAGGATGACATTAAGACTAATTTGACTTGTTATTTCGTGCGTGCTAATCATAAGAAACAAGCTCATCTTTTAGTTTACACAATTGATTTAAGGAAGCATATCTTTGAAGATTATATAGGAAAGTTCCACAGTTTAGCCTAGGTTGCTCATCTTCAGTTTACAAATTTGATTCAAGGAAAAATGTGTATTGAAGATTACACAGGAAAGTTCTACAGTTTAGCCACCCGATTTGTGTTCCTGTGGATTGAGGATGTAATGATCGTCATGTATGGGCAGGGGCTCAATTCGTAGATTTCTTCAAGTTTAGCAGCAAGTCGTCTTTACACTATGGCGGATGCATTTTAGGTTGTCTATCAAATGGAAGACAATATTTGAGGTCTTTTAGGGCATCTACGAATCCAAGTGAAAGGATTTTTGCTGATGCAAATCTAGTTAAGTCATTTAGTAAATCACAAGAGAGTGCTTTTGTCCCCAATAAACAAAATATGGTGTTTCTTCTAATTTTCAAAGGGGTATTAACCCCAATGCTAAGATGAGATATTTTAATTGTCAAGGGTTTGATCATCTGTATTCTCAATGTGCTACAAAATTTATTTTTGGCAAATTAAAAATGAATTCCCCAAGCAAGCTAATAATCTAATAGTCAAATTCCGAGATTTCAGTTGTGGAGCCTCTTGATGTTAATGAGGCTGATGTTAGTACTAAGAGGCATAAGCATCGACGAAAGAAGATTTCATAATTGGTTCCCCAAACTATTTCGTTAGATAATATTCTTGGCCTTCATCCTCACTCGCCGTTTGTTTTAGAGGAGTAGAATTGATGGCTTAGTCATTTGATGGTTGGACCAACGTAACCAAATCTAGAAGCCTAAATGGTTAAGAGTTTTTGGTCCCGAGGGAAATGCACTTGGTAAATTTGTTAGAATTTTTATTCATTATTTTTGTTATCTATTATTTGAATTTTTAGTTAAATAATATTTATAGATTGAAGATAGTAGGGATAACTTGATAGAATTTTAGTAATAGAGTAGTAAATTTATGGTAGGACACTTGGGGGGCGTTTGATAATACCACTTAAGGATTAAAACTGAATACTTTAAACACTTAATGAATTAAACTCGTTTGATAACCTAAAACTCATACTACTTAATATTTTAAACACTTTTTAAAAATACACTAAAATTTTAAGTAGCAAGCTACCTACTTATCACTTAATGCCAAAAATGTTAGTCACTAAAGATTTTACCAATTTCTCATAATGGACAAATATACCATCCATACATTTTACACTAATAACTTTTTAATACCCACCATCCACTGCCACCACCATCATTGTGTTGTTGTCGCCACCACCACTATTATGCCACTACCACCATTTTGTTGCTGTCACACCATTACCATTGTGTCATCGCCAACTGCCACCATCATTGTGTCATCGTCACTACTACCATTTTGCCGCCACCACCACCATTGTGTCATCGCCGCCACACCACCACCACTACCACCATCACAACTGCCACTTCCATCATTATGACACCACCACCAATTTGTCATCGCCAACACCACCATTGTGCCACCACTGCCACCACCACCACTTCCACTGTGTCACTACGACTACCATCATTGTCAGCACCATTGTGTCGCCGCCACCACCGCCGCTACCACTACGACCACCACCACCACCACCACTACTATGATGGTGGTGGTAGGAATAAGGAAATTACGAAGAGATGGTCAAAATGAAGGACAAAATTAGAATAATAATAATTTTTAGACTTCAGCTCCTTCTATTGTCAACCAATTTGATTCAATTCAATATTTAAATTTCTGTTGATATCAAACAATCTGTGAATTAAAAAATTCAGCATTCAGTATTTAAAATTTAACATTCAATTTTCAGTGTTCAACTTTCAGTTTTATCAAATATCACCTTAGTCTATGAATGAGGATGTATTCCCCTATTTTTTTTAATGATAGCTGAATATTAATTTGAGACTTCTCTGAGGACAAATTATGTTTTTTTAACCTAATCCTTATGAGAATTCAGTAATATTTTTCCTCCCTTCTCTCTATGCATCATAAGTTTTGTGATATTTTTCATCTACCTAACTTAGAGCCTGTTGTATAATAGAACTAGTTGTCGCCTCATATTTAAAGGCACCGAATTATATTTTTAATAATAATATTTTTATTTTATTTAATTGAGTAATTTAAAATTAAAGTGAATAGAGAGAAAATAAGAGGGAGATGAGAGGTAAATTAGAATTAGTGGGATTGTCTGGCATTAGAGATTGTATTCGTTGAGTCGTTTAATATAGTGTCGTGCAGAGAGAGAATATTTTTTGAGTAAGAAAAAAACAATTGTGATGAATTTTCGACTAGTAGATCAAACAAGAAGAGAATTAGATCAATTTTAACGGTTATTATGTTTGTATAAATAGAACTTTCTATCTGTAATATTAGATAGATAAACTTTAAAAGCAGCTTGGAGATAATGGATCAACTCCATTAAAACATATCAATCCATTACTATAGTTTGGATGAAAATATTTGTAGATTACTATTTTTTTTTTTCGAACTGGATTTAGGTTAATATCTAAAAGTCTTCAATTCAAGTCTAACATTGATGCGCATTTGTTGAGAGTGAATGCAGATTTTATTATGTCCATCCCATCACTTTTATTTAAGCCTTTAGCAAAATGATACACATTACGAAGATAATTTGGACACATTGGCATTCATTTTAGGTACAAATGAGGTCATTTTGTATGTATTTGAAAATAAATTACGAAATCATTTTACTATTGTATAAAAATTATGATTATTATTCAATCAAATATAGAATAAGTTTTTATGTACATGAAAAACAATATTATAAGCTAAAATGGCTTAGTCTTTAGAGTTTGAAAAACTTTATATACAAAAATCTTAATTTCATGCATTATTTTCATCACACGAAATTAAGGGATGGACTAATAGAGTTAAAGAGAAACCAATAGTCTAATTCAAGCTGCGGTGGGGAGTCATCAAGTTCAAGGAAGTAGTCGACACAAGGTCCAATACCCTATAGCCAAAAAAAAAAAAGAGAAAGCAATATTATTTTTTTAATAATAAGAATTGTAACAAGGTCAATAATTACATATTTGTGATTCTTATTTTGTCAGGATTTCTACAATTGCCATTTAATTTCCTATTTACGATTGTTTGTTTGTATTCTTAATTTGATTTGAAACTGGTCAACAACTTTTATTTATTTTCTATGATTGGTCTCTCTAATGCTTACGCATGTCTTCAACTTATGGTGTAAGCCCGCCCCTAAGATATATGGGCGTGCCTATCCCTACACCTAAATTATCTGTTTTCACTTCATTTAGTTTTCTTACTTTAAACTATTAAATTCATATCATCTACATCCACTACACTAATTACTAAACCTACCTCATTTACATTTATTAATTAAAAATTAAATTCATCTACTTTATTTCAACCTATTATATAGGTAATGATTAAAAAAATTAATACTTTTTTAAAAAATATTAGTCAAAATATCTTTAAATTCCTCAAAATATTCCGAAAACATTAGTAAAAATATATTAAAATATCTCAAAACATCTTAGGCGGTTTGATTATGGTATATCTCCAAAAGGCTAGCCTAACTTTGTATCTGCTTCTAGCTTAGCGACTCTCTCACGAATCGCCTAAAGCTTGGCCTACTCTACCTCTGCTCTTGTGCAAACAGCGTTTGTCTCAACCTCTAATTTTGCGGCTCCTCCTTTGTAGGCCGCTATGTCTGCCTCTCCATCATCAGAGTTCTCAATACCTACTCATGTTGGTTGACCCTCACAAATATGTCTACCTCTACCTCATCATTGTACCTTGAGAACTATGATTTCATCCATTCAAAATGAAGGTTGTCGTTTCTCACGAATGGAACATGGCACATGAAAATTCTACTTGTTCACTAAATTGTAGCTGATATTCAAATTCAGTGGAAAACAGACATTTATTCGGTGTCCAAACTGCCATAAGCAGTTTGATTATGGTAGATCTCGAAAAAATGCCCATATTCAAAAAAAAAAAAAATTGTCTCAAACAAACAACCGATCACAAAGTTATGGCCGTCAAATATTTTTGCCACTTCTTCACGATTTTCTCATACTCCATCAGCCAAAGACCAGCCAGGCGCCCAACTCCAGCAACCAAGCACCTAGCACCCTCACCTGTGCATCCATTGTCGTGCCTCCCTGTCACTGGTGCCTAGACACCCCAACGCCCTTTACTCCTCACCTCCCATGCCCTCTACTCCTCTCTCACCCATACTCGACCTATTAAAAAAATACCCATGAGTTTTTAATGATACCCTCTCCCCCAAGTTCTATTGGACTCCGGGCATGGTGGAAAATAACGGGCCCAGTCCATATCAAATATACAGGCCAAGTTCACCACAGGATCAAGGAAATTCAGTCGGGTCAGTCTCGCCATTTTAAGAAACTCAGTCCACAACTGACATGAGACAGAATTTGTAGGGACGCAGTCATCAAGGACACATCGTCAGTCCCATGAGATCACCTCATCCGTTAAAAGATAAGACGAGTTTCTCAAAATCAGTTACGAGAATGATGAAACAATTAGAGCCCCTCGGAACCAAATTCAATTGCCAATAAATTGTAAGACCCGCCTACACATTGAGGGCATACACACATCTGAGCACTCCATACCTCTTGAGTAATATAACACTCCGGCCAGCATAGTCATTCCCGATGAAGTAGGTCATCCGGACCAAACAACTTAATTTTTGTTTGCTTGTGTATGTCCTCTTTTTAATTACCACATTAAATACTTGACAGATGGTGCATAAACACGTTTTGGGCATGATCAATATACATGTTGATTCATTTATTCTTTACCAGTTGAATCATTGCCGATTTATTCTTTACCAAATTTCTTTAATAGTCAATCGGTCCACCTACATATTGTATGGATTAAAGCAGTTTAATCGGAATTTACTAATCCGAGTTGGAAGAGATTGAGTTGGGTCAACAAAAAAAAAACTTGAGAATTACTAACCTAAGTACTATATGAATATTTTTTTATATTTTTTTACGTAAACTTGATCCAAATATTAAGAAAACCTATCTAATTATGAAAATATCAAGTTTTGTGCATTTTGGTTAAATCAAATCTAAATTAGAAGATTGTGATTTTTTGATTTTAGCCATTTCATCTATAAACTCACTTTGGAAAATAAAAAGGTTCAACTTCTTCATATGTAAGAGGGTTCCTGGATCCAATCCAATCCTATGTCCTGCGCGAGTGGTTCTCGGAAGCTCGAAAAACACAAATTTGTGGCTGATTTTTTGAACTCAGAATAGAACTGAGTTCTTACGGACTCCAACTAATGCATCTCAACATAATGGCTCAAGATCTGTATGTGTATGTCTGTCTGTCAGTGACTGCTGAACCATAGAATAGAAGATACAATACAAGTCAGGGCCGGCCCTAGGGCTAGGCCACTATGGTGGCTACTTAGGGCCCCAACATTTATGAGCCAAAAATATTTTTTTGATACATGTAAGTTAGACTCAAGTTACCTTTTTACGCCTCATTGAAAGTTGAAAGTACTTCTGGTTAACGCAAAGTCAATAGAATTGATTATTTTTTTGTGTCTCAAAAGGCATGCTCTCTTGGTCTCTCTCTCTCATGTCATCACAATTTCTGATTTTTTGGAGTTTGAGAATATGACTTTTGTTTCGTACTAAAATAAATGTTATTATAAAATAAAAACTGTGTATTTTAGAATATTTTGATGGGTTTTAACTCTTTTTTCTCTCATATTTTGACCGTCTTGCTGCACTGCTCGTCCCTCGGTATCAACTTTATGTTTCAATTTAATTTGATCTCAGTAAATCAATTGTTATAAAATATTTTTAATTGAGAATTTTTTTTTTTATCTTAAGTATACCTGCTTGATACCATGAATATGAATAATATAAGAAAAAAGAGACAAGTAAATAATTGATTTGAACTTAAAAAAAAACACTTGATAAATTTGTTTAGTGATAAATAAAATATATCTAGAAGTGCACATGATTATTTAAAAATTAGACGACCAAATCAGGTAACAAAATAAGAAGAACAACTTAAGAATTTAAAAGCAAGAAATATGACTTTTGAAAATAAGCATAATATAGTATTTTTTTTTTAACTATATAATGTTATATATATCCTATACTAAACATTACTAGGGTCACATTTTAAACTTTCGCATTAGGTTGGACCGCCCCCAGAAAACAACCAAGCCGCTTCAAAAGAAACAATAAAGATCACTATTAAAAACAATAAGTCCAAAAGGCCGAATTAAATGCTTTAGATGAAGAAGGGTATGTATGATTCAATCTTCTCTCGGAAGCTACAAAGAAAGAGACTGGAAATGGAAACAGCAGTCAAATCCAGTGAGGTCTTGCGGTAGAAATTGGGTTAAAATAGAGATCATCTAGTATTTAACTACAATTAACAAAACAAAACAGTGTAGTTCAGATCTGTACCACCAGCAATTCTTCAAAACCTTGGCAACGAACCAGAAACATAGAGTATTTCATAATTCATATTCCCGTTTGAAGCAGATTAGGTCATGATCCTCAATTGGCTTAATCCATATTTTTTTCTTAAAGCACTTGTTCGTCTTACTTGTAATCAGAGGATAATTCTTCTGTAGAAGAACAAGAGAATTGATCTGTCCAACATCATCAACCAATATGTAGTCGAGATTTTTAAGACTGGTCAGGGTCTTTCGAGATTTCTTCCTGAGGTTTGAAAGTGATTTTTTTGTCTTATTCATCTTCTTCCTATCAATGCTTCATTGACAGGATATAATCTGCCAACGTCCTCAGGAGAGTAGAGGTGGTCAGAGCTAGGTGAAAAGGTCGACGAACCCAAGACCGGTTACAGTAGAGCCAAAAAAGCATGGGCTTTAAGCCACGTATAAAAAAGACCCAAAAATTTTAGAGTTTAATAATAAAGTATTCATTATAATTTAACTTTACAAAAAAATTCTTGAATGATTACGTTAAAAAAATAAAATTTAATATTTACACATTTATTAAAGGACAAACAAAGGTAAACACTTAGATAATAAAATATAATAATGATCTCTCTTTCAAAAAAAACACCATTTATTAAACTCAATTTTATTTTCATTTAAACACAAAAATATCAACTAATTAAATTGTTCATTTTCATAAAAGATCCACAATAAAAACTAGTTAATATAAAAAAATTTCAATAATGTTTAATATATATTAGATGTCTAAATTACTAAAAAAGAAAAATTATGTGACACCACATTATAATATTGAACATCTTTATTGTAATAGTATTTTATAACAGTCAATGAAAAAATGCATAAAATATAAAATAATACATATATTACTTTTAATCTTTACACATCATCCAGTAATCAATTTGTCTCACTTAATCAGTTTCATGGACGAAGACTTGACAGTGACGAGTAAAAACTATAATTGTTACGAGATGCACATATATTTCAATCTTTTAAATAAGATGAGGTAGAGCATGGTCTGCCTCAAGACCCCGACCATTAAAATAGTCGCCTAGAGTCTAAAAAATTTAGAAATCCAATTAATTTCTAGCTCTTTGTTTAGCTTCAAGTTAAGAGATCCTTTTGAAAGGACCAAGTTAAAGGCCACATATATTTCACAAGTTTATTTAAAGCGTTATAGAAAATTCTAAAATATAACAATATTTTCACAAGTCTATACAAATCTTTATAAAAAGTCCTAAAATATAACAAAATCTTTTAAAAAAATCTAAAATTAATGACTTCTATATTTAAAAGTAGCAATCTCTCTCAATTTTTTTTCATTAATTTTTTCTCCACTCTCACCGCTTCTCTCCAACTCTTTCTCTCCCTTCCAGTCTCGTATCATTAGCTATATTGTTATTTTTTTGAGACTTTATTCAATTTATTCACCTGTAAGATCTTGACTTCACATTACACCCAATTTTATTATTTGATCATACTCAGTCTCAAAACCACTAAAACTTTGAAAATAAATCATTCTGTAAATTTTTATAAAATATTTGTTCACTTTAGACCCTAATTTGTGTTGGACCATGCCCTTGGACGAGTTATCATAGGCCTACTCAGACGAGTAGAGGCAGTGAGAGGTCAGTGAGAAGGTCGACGAGCCATCTGTTGAGACTTGGGAGAAGTTAGTTAGAGAGGTGTAATTGTGACTTGTTGAACTTTCATTTTATAACAGAGCTCAGAGCCTCAAAATGGGTGCCTCTTTCACCGCCACCATACCAAACTTGTACTTGCACTCATGATTTGCTTGGTAAAGTTCGCCACATTTACCGCTTACTTTTCAAGCTGGATTCCAACTGAAGCCATTCAAAATGGATTAGTTAACCCGAAACTAAACTACTGATTACACGACGCCGTATATTAGACTTAGCGGATGATTTTGGACAGCCTCAATAGAAGGGGTCAAAGTGGAAATATGATAGACTATGGGTAGCACATGGAAAGCCTTTTTTTTGAATGGTTCAATTTAAATTTAAAAAAATATACTTTAACCTACTTAACTATAGGTTCAATTTAAATTTATGAATTTTTCATATTGTCCCTTGAATTGATTTGACATTACCAAAACGTAAATATATGTTACCTTTTGAACTAAAGGTATTAACTTATCGAAACAACGCAAAAAAAAATCAAATAGGAGGGCTAAAATGAATACATATTCATGTTATTCACAAAACAAAATCAAATAGGAGGGCTAAAATGAATACATTTTCATGTTATTCACACTAGGGGTCAACTATTGTGGGAATATCAAATAAATAATATGGTTTAAGGAATAATATGAAAAAGAGTGATACTTAAGGGATCAAAGTGTATTTTACTTTTATGTTCTGTGGTTTTGCCACTGCTAATTACTTTTTCTTTTTTCTTTTGTTTGTTTAACCAGAAATAAGGTTCAGATCAGCGGCAACGACTTGGAGACCTCAACCTCACGCCACTCATATTAAAATTCAGTCTCAAGAGCTTGGGGACTTGCTGTGTATCACAATCCACTGCTAATGGTAAATATATCATTGTAGTATGGGACCCATTTCTATTACTACCACAAGGAAAGAGAGATCTAGACTCCTAATATTTTTTTTAAAAAAATTTTTGATGGATTATTCACCATTAATGAATAGGTCTCACCTATATAAAATGAGTTTAATTTAAATACATTATAATTAATCCATAAAAAAAATTGTTCAAACTTAACTCGTTTTAAATACGAGTCGAACTTATGCCGAATCTTATTTGAATCGAGTCTGAGTAGCTCGTCTCGATTAACTTTCTTACTAACAACAAGTATTTGAAACTTAAAGTATGAAACCAAGCTTTATCCAAAAATTAATAATAATAATAATAATAATAAAACTAGAGGGGTAGAGGGTTAGTTACATGGAACATGTGTTAGAACATAATTAGTTAAGTTATAATTACATAATTAAAAATCCTAAAAATAAAGAAAAGTAGAGGGAAGACTTCTCAAGTCATCTCCCATCTAATTTGATTGTTTTATAGTATAAAAAGATATCTTTATTCAGATTTAGGAATCCTCAGCTCTAATTCAAGAGAATCAAGATGTCAAGGGAGGCATAAATATATATCTTTATTATTGTTTTGTTTTTACTCAATTATGTAGGGACTATGTTGTTAACTCTTTTTTTCATCATGTCATGTGATACATGCATCTAACACTTTAATTGTTATGATTTTTTTTTAAAAAAAATTTTAAAATCAAAGAAATTAATTGTAATGCGTAGGGCGAGGGGGAAGTGAAGGCAGGAATAGGTGTCGGGGGTGGAGATGGAGATTAAAACTTGCACCGCTAACAAGGGTGGACTAGATGTGGATGGACTTTTTTTAAGGAAAAAATGGAAGTCGAGGCAAAAAATTTATTTGAGATAAAATGCATTAAGGAAACTTATTTGGTTCTAGTTACATTTTTGTGGAAACAAAACCAAAAGGCCATTCAGCACAATCTTCTACTTCCAAAATGGGGTTTGAATGTCAAAATCAACATCTATTGTTCCACTATAGCTCCAAATCGGCGAACTTAGAAGTAACTCTTTGGTTTATATAAATAATTGAATGATGCATTGGCTATGGCGTCGTCATTTCGTGCCACTATTTGGTGTAACTGTTTGATCTATTAGAATGCATGTATAACTTTATGGTGTATCATAACGCAAGTGTAACNTGTCTCAAAACCACTAAAACTTTGAAAATAAATCATACTGTAAATTTTTATAAAATATTTGTTCACTTTAGACCCTAATTTGTGTTGGACCACGCCCTTGGACGAGTTATCATAGGCCTACTCAGACGAGTAGAGGCAGTGAGAGGTCAGTGAGAAGGTCGACGAGCCATCTGTTGAGACTTGGGAGAAGTTAGTTAGAGAGGTGTAATTGTGACTTGTTGAACTTTCATTTTATAACAGAGCTCAGAGCCTCAAAATGGGTGCCTCTTTCACCGCCACCATACCAAACTTGTACTTGCACTCATGATTTGCTTGGTAAAGTTCGCCACATTTACCGCTTACTTTTCAAGCTGGATTCCAACTGAAGCCATTCAAAATGGATTAGTTAACCCGAAACTAAACTACTGATTACACGACGCCGTATATTAGACTTAGCGGATGATTTTGGACAGCCTCAATAGAAGGGGTCAAAGTGGAAATATGATAGACTATGGGTAGCACATGGAAAGCCTTTTTTTTGAATGGTTCAATTTAAATTTAAAAAAATATACTTTAACCTACTTAACTATAGGTTCAATTTAAATTTATGAATTTTTCATATTGTCCCTTGAATTGATTTGACATTACCAAAACGTAAATATATGTTACCTTTTGAACTAAAGGTATTAACTTATCGAAACAACGCAAAAAAAAATCAAATAGGAGGGCTAAAATGAATACATATTCATGTTATTCACAAAACAAAATCAAATAGGAGGGCTAAAATGAATACATTTTCATGTTATTCACACTAGGGGTCAACTATTGTGGGAATATCAAATAAATAATATGGTTTAAGGAATAATATGAAAAAGAGTGATACTTAAGGGATCAAAGTGTATTTTACTTTTATGTTCTGTGGTTTTGCCACTGCTAATTACTTTTTCTTTTTTCTTTTGTTTGTTTAACCAGAAATAAGGTTCAGATCAGCGGCAACGACTTGGAGACCTCAACCTCACGCCACTCATATTAAAATTCAGTCTCAAGAGCTTGGGGACTTGCTGTGTATCACAATCCACTGCTAATGGTAAATATATCATTGTAGTATGGGACCCATTTCTATTACTACCACAAGGAAAGAGAGATCTAGACTCCTAATATTTTTTTTAAAAAAATTTTTGATGGATTATTCACCATTAATGAATAGGTCTCACCTATATAAAATGAGTTTAATTTAAATACATTATAATTAATCCATAAAAAAAATTGTTCAAACTTAACTCGTTTTAAATACGAGTCGAACTTATGCCGAATCTTATTTGAATCGAGTCTGAGTAGCTCGTCTCGATTAACTTTCTTACTAACAACAAGTATTTGAAACTTAAAGTATGAAACCAAGCTTTATCCAAAAAATAATAATAATAATAATAATAATAAAACTAGAGGGGTAGAGGGTTAGTTACATGGAACATGTGTTAGAACATAATTAGTTAAGTTATAATTACATAATTAAAAATCCTAAAAATAAAGAAAAGTAGAGGGAAGACTTCTCAAGTCATCTCCCATCTAATTTGATTGTTTTATAGTATAAAAAGATATCTTTATTCAGATTTAGGAATCCTCAGCTCTAATTCAAGAGAATCAAGATGTCAAGGGAGGCATAAATATATATCTTTATTATTGTTTTGTTTTTACTCAATTATGTAGGGACTATGTTGTTAACTCTTTTTTTCATCATGTCATGTGATACATGCATCTAACACTTTAATTGTTATGATTTTTTTTTAAAAAAAATTTTAAAATCAAAGAAATTAATTGTAATGCGTAGGGCGAGGGGGAAGTGAAGGCAGGAATAGGTGTCGGGGGTGGAGATGGAGATTAAAACTTGCACCGCTAACAAGGGTGGACTAGATGTGGATGGACTTTTTTTAAGGAAAAAATGGAAGTCGAGGCAAAAAATTTATTTGAGATAAAATGCATTAAGGAAACTTATTTGGTTCTAGTTACATTTTTGTGGAAACAAAACCAAAAGGCCATTCAGCACAATCTTCTACTTCCAAAATGGGGTTTGAATGTCAAAATCAACATCTATTGTTCCACTATAGCTCCAAATCGGCGAACTTAGAAGTAACTCTTTGGTTTATATAAATAATTGAATGATGCATTGGCTATGACGTCGTCATTTCGTGCCACTATTTGGTGTAACTGTTTGATCTATTAGAATGCATGTATAACTTTATGGTGTATCATAACGCAAGTGTAACTGATTGATGTAACTGTTTGGTGTGACGTTGATATTTGATAATGTCAAAGTAACTGTTTGGTGTAATGTTGATATCCGATTATGTAAAATTTTTACATATTTGAAAAGAAAAAAAATGATCAATCAATTATAATCTCTTCGGTATATCTCTTTTGGAGTATCAATAAAACAATGTTTAAGAATGGAGAGAGAGAGAGAGAGAGAGAGAGAGAGGGAGAGAGTAATTGTGCCTTGAATACGCAGTGGAGAGAAAAAAATAGGGGAGAGATAGTGAGAGAGAGAGAGAGAGAGAATAAGAATAAATTCCTTAGTTTAGTGGACTCCACTCTAGACTTTGACATCTTGAAACTAATAATTTTCTTGTGTGTACTAAACATCATAATNATTAACTTGCTATGGTTTTTTGTCCGTATCATTAGCTATATTGTTATTTTTTTGAGACTTTATTCAATTTATTCACCTGTANGAGAATAAGAATAAATTCCTTAGTTTTCCTCCATCTCTACCATGCTAGTGCAGTAGTGGACTCCACTCTAGACTTTGACATCTTGAAACTAATAATTTTCTTGTGTGTACNATAAGAATAAATTCCTTAGTTTAGTGGACTCCACTCTAGACTTTGACATCTTGAAACTAATAATTTTCTTGTGTGTACTAAACATCATAATCAAATGAAATATAACAAAAGCATGGACCAAATATAATTCCACCAAAAAGATAATCATAACCCACAAATCATAACCAAAGTGAACTTAAATCATCTTGAAATTCAAATCAACCTTATATATCAAAATAATAAATATCCACATAACCAACGAGTCAAACAATAACATTTAAGCAATGTCAAGCTATCAACAATATTTAAGCAATGTCAAGTTGTCTCATGACAGCTAAGTAGTGTCCAAACCAAGAACATATAGGTCATGTCAGGCTATCAACAACTCGGCATAGTGGATAATACTCTCTCAAGCTTTTCATAAAAGCACATTTGATCCATAGTTTAAGCAACATACCCAAATCAATTTGTCAAAAACTTCATTTCACATAGTGAAAAATAATTCATAGATCATATACTTTTATTTTCAATTATTATGAAGCAGTGCACTTTAGCTTTATTGCTGACAAATACCCCTCATCGCTTTAAAGTCGATGCCTATATGCAACTAAGGTAGTAGCCTCCGACTCTAATAATTAGCATATGTTCAAATGTAAGTGAACATCGACCCTTAAAATTACTCAATTGATACAAATAAATGCATATGAACATATATTTGATGATATACTTTGGTTGTACATGATGACCATACTTAGACTTCGTATCTCGATCACATTTAGGAATTAATTTAATTCACTCTAATATTTCTTATAGTATTTAAATAATATCATTAATCTAAAATGTAATTTATTACCCTTAAGCCAAAAGTTTCAGTAGGTTTAAAACAATTACAACCCCTGTCTATAATAACATGATATTATGCTGATTTTTAGCATTGAAGTATAATAAATAAATTGCTATCAATGATATACAACTTATAAATCACATGTTCGATCATATAGTTTCAATTCTAGCTATTGTAATCACACAACTAATTTATAACTATTATTTTTCAACACCTAAGGAAGCTATTTTCAGCTTTTAAATAAAAATTCCAACACCAAATACAATTTTACAACTTAAATTTCAACACTAAATTTCACCCATTATTTTTATTAATTAATTTCAACAATCTAAATATCAACTCCATAATTTTAACAATCAAATTTTAAATAATTTATACAACTTGAAAATTCTTAGTTCCAGTAGCTACATCCTTTAAACTTTTCTATAGTATACTAATACCTAACAATTTTTGTCTATACAACATGTCCATGAAAATAAATAATCATAATCTCGTCAAATTCTTATAATAAATCATTACTATGGCATCAATCTAAGACTAAAGAGAATAATTAAAACATGAATCTTGAATTATTAAATATTTATTTAACATACATATTCCTGAATTGGAACCAATAGATTTGTGTGTCACGACAACATGAATAATATACTTAATTTTCATAACAATCAGAGTACATTTTAATTGTTGGATTTTCACGCAAAGCCCCCAATTTTCACCTCCCCATCCGTCCCCCTTTCTCTGATCTTCCCCTCTCTTTTTTCTTCTTTTTTTTTTTATCTATTCCCTTTTCTTGTCCTTTTTCTTGTCTTACATACTAAACATCTATGTCCTAAGTGACTAGTCACACACACACACACACCCCTTTTGCTGTTGCAACACTTACACACACCACACCAGGATAGTTTATATATATATTAGGGATAACCCATGTCTGAAGGCACGGTACAATTTAAAAAACATCGATCATTGAATTTGCGCACAAAATAATCTAGCACCGAACTCAAACATGTACTAAGCTGAAAGCCTAAAATGCTCTTGAAAACGAACAATCAAACACTGAACATAGACACACACGAAATAAACAAACACTGAATATTAATCGTGAACACAAAATAATCAAGCAATAAACTTGGACTGGCATTAAGTTGAAAGCCTAAAATGCATCCTTTAATAAATCCGTATTTTACATAAATGATTAACAAAATATTACCTATATGAAAAATAAAAATTCTAATAATAAATCATGACAACCACTTTTTGTTTAAAGAAAATGGACAAAACTCAATATCAGTCATGAAATGACCACTTTTTCAAAGGAAATTTTTTCTTTCTTCTAAGCACCAAGCAGTTGTTATTGGTTATTNCATCTAAAATGTAATTTATTACCCTTAAGCCAAAAGTTTCAGTAGGTTTAAAACAATTACAACCCCTATCTATAATAACATGATATTATGCTGATTTTTAGCATTGAAGTATAATAATTAAATTGCTATCAATGATATACAACTTATAAATCACATGTTCGATCATATAGTTTCAATTCTAGCTATTGTAATCACACAACTAATTTATAACTATTATTTTTCAACACCTAAGGAAGCTATTTTCAGCTTTTAAATAAAAATTCCAACANAACATGAATTTCAAAAATGTTAATCGCTTTTATTTCTTTCTTTCATGGCAACCAAAAAGATTGAATTAAACATTGTCGTTGCCTAACTTGCAGCCAACTATGATAACAAAGGAAACGAAAAATGAAAGAACTTGAATTGAAGCAAATAAACACCAAATTAATACTAAATTTTGGTAATCAAAAAATGGAGCCACGATAATCATCTAGTATGTATACTTTCCACAAAAAAAAAAAAAAACTCGAAGTTGATATATCAAAAAGAAACCAACAAATTCAAACAAAACATCTTAGACAGAAGGTTTCCTGAAAGTTTCAAAGTCTCGCGACTCTAATAGAAACAAACGGTAAGCTCTCTGTAGGTTTGTACTCTTCTTTGATTTCCTTGAAAATTCTTGTACGAAGCTGCAAATTACAAATGAATGTGAAGAGCAAAATAAATAGAGAAGACTATTCAGGCAACATAAATGGAGCAAATGTTTCCCAAAATGAATTCCTATGATAAAAGGATGTGAAGCTCGATCCATTGCCATGAGTAAATAGGTAGTAAAAACGTTATTGATCACCTAGTCAAGCTCAAATATCACAATGGGATCAGTTTTTGACAGAGAGAAAGACATCATCAACAACCTATAGTTCCAATTAATTCAAACATATCGCTACCAACAACAACCTAAAGAACCAGAAAGAGCCATCACCAACAACCTAAAGAACCAACTTACTAACGGCATCGCAACCAAATTTGTGTGAATGAATGGGGGGATTACCTGGCATTTGAAACCAAGAGCAACCATATGATAAAATTTTCAAACACCAATATTTGGATAGCTTTAGAAGTTCCTACAATAGTATTATCAAAAAGTTTCGGCCCTAAATCAGTAGCCTTTAGTTTCAATAGGAAGCAAAGCTAACACTATACATTGAATTTCAAACACACTAAATAGAAAGACCATAGAAAAGGATGGACAACTATATGAAGAACTTTTACAACTAAATTGTGTAGGTTTCACCTGAAGGACATCTGATTAGAGAACAAGTATAATAAAACCACAACCACATTCTCAGACTACAAAAATGCCAGAACAACACCATACACCATATAACATAAATCGAAAACAATCATCTTCNTATACATTGAATTTCAAACACACTAAATAGAAAGACCATAGAAAAGGATGGACAACTATATTAAGAACTTTTACAACTAAATTGTGTAGGTTTCACCTGAAGGACATCTGATTAGAGAACAAGTATAATAAAACCACAACCACATTCTCAGACTACAAAAATGCCAGAACAACACCATACACCATATAACATAAATCGAAAACAATCATCTTCCCTAAGTACCTTTTAAAGAAAAAATAGATTTGGTCGACAGAATCAATTACCATAACCAAAAATTACATACACATTTCTAGAACCCTCATTCCAAAGCCAGACACATTGCTATCACATCAAATGAATCAAAACACCAAAAAGGTTGAGCAACCAACAATTTAATGCTTCATGAAGACAATAAAAATTAGAGCAGGAAAAATGGAGGAACTTCATCAAAACATACTGATTTATTGATAATTTTTTTTATCTTTAACAACTGAAAAATTAGCTCCACCAACGGAGAGTATATGGAATAACGCTTAGCAACCATAACGGATAGTATATGAAAAATCAGCACTAAGCTTTCAAGTTCCATTATGTTTTCTCTATCCTTTTCTTAGCAACTAGTAGAAACCCATAGAAAGAAATCAAAGAAAAATCCATCAAAATCAAACCTCACTTCGCAACAGATGGAACAAAAATTAGAAAATCAACAAAAGGCATCAAACCCACATACTATCAAAGAGAAGTACCAAAAATGGTGAAGACACAAAGCTATCGCAGAAGAAATAGCTTGCGTTGAGCAACTCTGCTATTTGTTCGTACTTCATGGGACGTAAAGTTCCAAAATCAAAACTAAGCTTTTCATGTTCGTACTATGCTGCAAAACTACCATCATTAAGCCAAAGATGAGTTAAAAAGAAAAAGGAAAAGGTAACTCCATACCAAATCGACAAACCCACAACCACTACCAACTCCACTCTCTTCTTCTACCACAGCACCACCAACCAGAGAACCACCACAGTATGGACAAAAAAATAAAAATTAAAGAGTTGATCAATTAGTAAAAAATTAAACAAATAGACAAATCCACCTCATTGAAACAATACTACAAACATTTGGAGTTCGAGTCACCAATACCCAGACCAAATTTTGCTTTCTTTTCTCCAAATTCTGAGTCAAACAACAATGTCAGAGACAAAAATGGTGAGATGGGACTTGTAACTGAGGTCGTTTTGTAGGTGGACCATGGTGGGGTCGATGAACTGGGCAAAGAGAGAGAGGAAGTGCTCGAAATGAGCGAAGGCCAAACATTACCCATATTGCTATGTATGTTTGTGAAGGGTTTAGTAGCGATGGAGATTGAGGAAAGGCCAAGCATTACCCATAGCAATATGGTTTAGTGGCGATGGAGATCGAGATCAAGGGTTCTTTTGAGAAAGGGTTTAGTTAGGGTCTTGGATACCCATATCGAGGGTTCAGTGGCGATGGGATCAAGGGTTCAATGGTGATGGACCTCGAAGTGTGTGTTGTGGTAGGCTGAAATTAAGAGGAATTTGATACATGATGCGATTAAGAAGAACCAGAGGAGCTTTGTGAAGGGTTTGTGATTTAGGTTTGGTTGTTCTTTGGGTTTTTCTTTTTGGGGCATCGTGAATGTGGTTGGGTGCAAGTGAGGGGTAGAGGAAAAGAAGGGAGGTGATGGGTGCAGGTGAGGGGCAGGTGCGTGTGTCAAGCGGCTATGTATAGGTGAGAGATAGTGTAACATTAAGATGGAAGTGATGGGTGAGAAGTGATGGTTTTGGGGCAAAAATATATGGGGTATAAGATTCAAATGCCATTTTATTTTATTTTATAGATATAAAAATATTTATAATTTAACCCCCAACATTTGTACTTACTACTAAATTTTATCTTCTAGCTTTAATAAAAATCGTACATAGAAATTAACTTGACTGAAGCCCAACATATATTAGAACTGACTAACCAAAATTTTAGATAATTACACTATTGTGATGACTTGTATTCCAAGTCAATTTTTTTTGTTTGGACTCTAATTGAAGACATGAGTTTTTCATTGGAGGCCTTGGTAGACAAGTTTGGTTTCATTGGAGGCCTTGGTAGACAAGTTTGGTTTTAATTGGGATTATGTTGGTTTCATTAGTTTAATGGAGTTTACTCCAACATGGACTTTTGTTGTTTAAACTCCAAGCCTTCAAGAAGTCTTTTGTTTTGTCCAACACGTGAGAATTCCTAACCATGAAGACATTGTAAAGGAATCAAATTCCTTAGTCCAGAAGCTTGAAAAAGGTTCGGTGTGGTCTTCAGTAGAGGAGAATTCAAGACGTCTTCATCGATTCAAGTTTGAAGTCGTCAAGTTCTTCGANAAAGGAATCAAATTCCTTAGTCCAGAAGCTTGAAAAAGGTTCGGTGTGGTCTTCAGCAGAGGAGAATTCAAGACGTCTTCATCGATTCAAGTTTGAAGTCGTCAAGTTCTTCGAGTAACAAATATTGGTTTGCTCTATATTGTTAGTCCAATAATTATTGGAATATTGGAATAGAGAGGGTAAATGTTCTCTTGCCTTTGTTTTGAGAACTTTGTAATCTCTAACCTTTAATAGTGAAATCTTGTTGATGTGTTTCGTTCGTGGATGTAGGCTTGCTTGTTGAGCCGAACCACGTAAATTTGTGTTCTATTTTTACTATTTCGTTGCATTATTATTTTGCTTGTGATTTTTTCTGGTTCATAACAAATTGGTATCAGAGCTATTGGTTTCGGGATGACTCCAGCAAAATTTGAGATAGAAAATTTTGATGGTCAGAAAAATTTTAGTTTGTGGTAGATCAAGATGAAGACATTGCTTAGTCAGCAGGGTTTGACAAAGTGATTAATGGAAATTTATCCAAGGTGGTAGATCAAACTAAAGTTGTTGATATTAAGGAAAAAGCACACAATGCAATTCAGTTGTCTCTTGCTGATGAAGTTCTTCGCGAGGTTGTTGATGAAGACAAAGTCGAAGGGCTATGGAAAAAGTTGGAGAGTCTATAAATGAAGAAGTCTCTCACCAAATGCTTGTATTTGAAGCAACGATTGTATACACTCAAGATGAAGGAAGGCACACCCATTAATGATCTTGATGAATTTAACAAAATTATTATTGAATTGAAAAATATTGATATTAAAATTGGGGATGAAGATCAAGCTTTGATTGTGTTATGCTCACTGCCTGATTTGTTTAATAATTTTGTTAATTCAATGTTGTATGGGAGAGACTCAATTTCTTTAGTTGATGTGAAATCCTCTTTGAATTCTAAGGAGTTGTGCACTAAACTGAGCGGTAAGGGCTTCCAAAGTTCTTCGCTTTTTCTTCCACTTTCCTTATTTTTTGTCCCTTTCTCGAAAAATCCACAGAGGAAACCAGCCAAGAAAATACAATAAAATGCAAGGCCCAAACCAAGACATCAACACCAAGAACGTTGATAGCATTCACAAAACTCACAACAGGTTAATGTTAGATACCGAGTCACAAATGAGTCGTCGAGTCAATTCGACTCATTTCATTCCCCTCTTTATTCAGATTCACCCCTCAACTCCGACAATCCTGAACCTCTACCCCTGTCGGCACTCGATTCCTCCTCAGAAATATGGGTATACAAACTTAGTGGCTTATGCACTGATTATAATAGAGGAGTTTGGTGTTCAAGAGCCTTCCACATATTTAGAAGTTGTCACAGGTAATGAGTCTGCACATTGGGTTGTTGCTATGGCTGAGGAAATTGAATCTCTTCATAAAATCAGACATGGGAATTAATTAAGTTGCCTATGGGCATGAAGACTGTTAGATGCAAAATGGGTCTTCAAGAAATAGGAAAGAATTTCAGGGGTTGAATCTGCAAGGTACAAGACACGATTGGTTGCAAAGGGCTACAGTCAGAGAGAGGTGTGGACTTCAATGAAGTTTTCTCACCAGTGGTGAAACATAGCTCTATTCGTGTATTGCTTGTCATGGTTGCTTCACTCAATCTTTAGCTTGAGCAACTTGATGTAAAGTCAGTTTTTCTACATGGTGAGCTAGAGGAAACTATCTACATGCATCAACCAGGGGGATTTATTGTTCAAGGTAAAGAAGATCATGTTTGCTTGTTGAAGAAATCATTATATGGTTTAAATAGTCTACAAGATAGTGGTACAAACTTTTTGACACCGTTATGGTAGATGATGGTTACTCTAGAAGTAATTATGATAGTTGTGTGTATAACAGGCAGTTGTCATATGGTTCTTTTATATATTTATTACTTTATGTGGATGACATGCTTGTTGCTGCTAAGAGCATGTTAGAGATTGATAGATTGAAGAAACAGTTGAGTTCAGAATTTGAGATGAAAGATTTGGGTCTTGCAAAAAAAAATTTGGGTATGGAGATTCACAAGGATAGAATAGCAGGTATGTTATATTTATCTCAAAAGAAATATATTGAGAAAGTTACTAAACGGTTTGGGATGCAGAATTCAAAGCCCGTGAGTACTCCACTTGCCGCTCACTTTAGGTTTTCAACAGCTTTATCACCATAGAGTGAGAATGAGGATCAGTTTATGTCATGTGTTCCTTATTCTAGTGCAGTTGGAAGTATCATGTATGCTATAGTTTTCACTTGTCCAGATATTGCATAGGTTGTTAGTGTGTTTAGCCGTTACATGACTAATCCTAGGAAGGTTCATTGGTAGGCTATTTAATGGATATTTCAATATTTGAGAGGCACTATAGATGTTGGCTAAGTATTTGGTAGAAGAGATAGCATCGATTTTATAGTTGTTGGTTTTGTTGATTTAGATTATACGTGTGATCTAGATAAGAGGAGATCTCTGACATGTTATGTTTTTACTTTATTTGGGTGCACTGTAAGTAGGAGGGCGATCCTATAGTCTACAATTGCTTTGTCTACCACAAAGGAAGAATACATGGCAATATCAGAGGCAGTTAAAGAAGCAATTTGGTTAAGAGGTTTGGTCTATGATTTGGGCTTGAAATAGGAGGTAACTACTATTTTTGTGATAGTCAAAATGCAATACATTTGACCAAAAATCAGATGTATCATGAAAGGACCAAGCACATTGATGTTAGGTATCACTTCCTTCATGAGGTTATGTCTCAAGGTATTGTCACAGTGAAAAAGGTTGCTACGGCGGAGAACCGATCAGATATGTTTACTAAGCTGGTACCAGTGCTCAAGTTCAAGCATTGCTTGGACTTGATTGGTGTTTACACTATTTGAGTTGTATCCTTCGGGTTATTTGACGAAAGAAGAGGTCAAGTTCACTTTGGTTGGATGGATTAATGGAATACAAGTCAAGGTGGAGATTTGTTGTGATGACTTGTATTCCAAGTCGATTGTTTTTTTTTTNCCGTCGGCACTCGATTCCTCCTCAGAAATATGGGTATACAAACTTAGTGGCTTATGCACTGATTATAGTAGAGGAGTTTGGTGTTCAAGAGCCTTCCACATATTTAGAAGCTGTCACAGGTAATGAGTCTGCACATTGGGTTGTTGCTATGGCTGAGGAAATTGAATCTCTTCATAAAATCAGACATGGGAATTAATTAAGTTGCCTATGGGCATGAAGACTGTTAGATGCAAAATGGGTCTTCAAGAAATAGGAAAGAATTTCAGGGGTTGAATCTGCAAGGTACAAGACACGATTGGTTGCAAAGGGCTACAGTCAGAGAGAGGTGTGGACTTCAATGAAGTTTTCTCACCAGTGGTGAAACATAGCTCTATTCGTGTATTGCTTGTCATGGTTGCTTCACTCAATCTTTAGCTTGAGCAACTTGATGTAAAGTCAGTTTTTCTACATGGTGAGCTAGAGGAAACTATCTACATGCATCAACCAGGGGGATTTATTGTTCAAGGTAAAGAAGATCATGTTTGCTTGTTGAAGAAATCATTATATGGTTTAAATAGTCTACAAGATAGTGGTACAAACTTTTTGACACCGTTATGGTAGATGATGGTTACTCTAGAAGTAATTATGATAGTTGTGTGTATAACAGGCAGTTGTCATATGGTTCTTTTATATATTTATTACTTTATGTGGATGACATGCTTGTTGCTGCTAAGAGCATGTTAGAGATTGATAGATTGAAGAAACAGTTGAGTTCAGAATTTGAGATGAAAGATTTGGGTCTTGCAAAAAAAAATTTGGGTATGGAGATTCACAAGGATAGAATAGCAGGTATGTTATATTTATCTCAAAAGAAATATATTGAGAAAGTTACTGAACGGTTTGGGATGCAGAATTCAAAGCCCGTGAGTACTCCACTTGCCGCTCACTTTAGGTTTTCAACAGCTTTATCACCATAGAGTGAGAATGAGGATCAGTTTATGTCATGTGTTCCTTATTCTAGTGCAGTTGGAAGTATCATGTATGCTATAGTTTTCACTTGTCCAGATATTGCATAGGTTGTTAGTGTGTTTAGCCGTTACATGACTAATCCTAGGAAGGTTCATTGGTAGGCTATTTAATGGATATTTCAATATTTGAGAGGCACTATAGATGTTGGCTAAGTATTTGGTAGAAGAGATAGCATCGATTTTATAGTTGTTGGTTTTGTTGATTTAGATTATACGTGTGATCTAGATAAGAGGAGATCTCTGACATGTTATGTTTTTACTTTATTTGGGTGCACTGTAAGTAGGAGGGCGATCCTATAGTCTACAATTGCTTTGTCTACCACAAAGGAAGAATACATGGCAATATCAGAGGCAGTTAAAGAAGCAATTTGGTTAAGAGGTTTGGTCTATGATTTGGGCTTGAAATAGGAGGTAACTACTATTTTTGTGATAGTCAAAATGCAATACATTTGACCAAAAATCAGATGTATCATGAAAGGACCAAGCACATTGATGTTAGGTATCACTTCCTTCATGAGGTTATGTCTCAAGGTATTGTCACAGTGAAAAAGGTTGCTACGGCGGAGAACCGATCAGATATGTTTACTAAGCTGGTACCAGTGCTCAAGTTCAAGCATTGCTTGGACTTGATTGGTGTTTACACTATTTGAGTTGTATCCTTCGGGTTATTTGACGAAAGAAGAGGTCAAGTTCACTTTGGTTGGATGGATTAATGGAATACAAGTCAAGGTGGAGATTTGTTGTGATGACTTGTATTCCAAGTCGATTGTTTTTTTTTTATTTGGAATCTAATTGAAGACATGAGTTTTTCATTGGAGGCCTTGGTAGTCAATTTTGGTTTTAATTGGGATTATGTTGGTTTCATTATTTTAATGGAGTTTTAGTCCAACATGGACTTTTGTTGTTTAAACTCCAAGCCTTCAAAGAGTCTTTTGTTTTGTCCAACACATGAGGATTCCTCACCATGAAGACATTGTGAAAGAATCAAATTCCTTAGTCTAGAAGCTTGAAAAAGGATTCAGTGTGGTTTTCGGCAGAGGAGAATTCAAGACGTCTTCATCGATTCAAGTTTGACGTCTTCAAGTTCTTCGAGTAACAAATATTGGATTGCTCTATTTTGTTAGTCCAATAATTATTGTAATATTGAAATAGGGCGGGTGAATGTTCTCTTGCCTTTGTTTTGAGAACTTTGTAATCTCCAACTTTTAATAGTGAAATTGTGCTACTGTGGTTCATTCGTGGATGTAGGCTTGCTAGTTGAGCTTAACCACGTAAATCTGTGTGTTCTGTTTTTTCTATTTCGTTGCACTATTATTTTGCTTGTGGTTTTTGTTGGTTCATAACATACACTTACCTCCCTAACACTTTAAGAAATATTTGAATCTCANGTGCTACTGTGGTTCATTCGTGGATGTAGGCTTGCTAGTTGAGCTTAACCACGTAAATCTTTGTGTTCTGTTTTTTCTATTTCGTTGCACTATTATTTTGCTTGTGGTTTTTGTTGGTTCATAACATACACTTACCTCCCTAACACTTTAAGAAATATTTGAATCTCACCATTATTAATAATTCAATTCAATGCAATTTGTGATATGGGTGTGTGTGTGCAGTATATGCACAAAGTGTGTGTGTGTGTGTATGTAATTATGTGAGTATGTTTGTATTGAAGAAGACAAGGGAAGAAAACTTACCTGGTATGTGTCGCTAAAGAGGACAATGGGAAGAAGATGGTGAGGACGATAGATAGATTGTGGGTTTTGGTGAGAAGACTAATTAAAATTGGAATAGGAGTGTGAAATATTTTGGGGTAGAATTGTCATATTGTAAATTTTATTAAAGATGCTTTTGTTGGGCACATTCAGCTTTTAAAAGTAAGTGAGGGATCCCCTACTTAATATTGTAGCATATTTTTAAGGAGTACTTAATATGTTAAGATATTCAAATTTTAGTTATCAAATGATCTTAATTAATAAGTGCCAAATATATTCATTTTATATGCTGAATTTGGGTTAAGAAACATACCCTAAGACCATCTTTGGCGATTCATACCCTTCCCTAAATTTGAGTAAAAAAAAGGGGTAAAAAGCTTGATTTGGTGTAGACCTCTCCAATGGAGAAACCCAAATTTAAAGGACGAGAAATCCAAATTTAAATGAAAAGAAATCCAAATTCAAAATAAGGTAAAATACGATCATTGGATCTTTAAAAGAAGATGTAATATTACCATTAAAGATTTTAGTTTAAAAAAGAGTCTCCCTTAGGGGCTGTTTGATAACACCACTTAAGGCTTAAAACTGAATACTTTAAGTTCTTAATAAATTAAACCCGTTTCATAACCTAAAACTCATACTAATTAATATTTTAAGCACTTCTTAAAAATAGAAAAAAATTTTAAGTAGCAAGCCACCTACTTATTACTTACTTCTGAAAATATTAGTCAGTAAAGTTTTATCAATCTCTCATAATGAACAAATATACTTTCACCATCATTATGTTATCCCCGCCACCACCACCACCATTGCTGCCGCCGCCACCACTACCATTGTGCCGCCGCCGCCGCCATCGCCATTGCCACCACCACCACCACCACCGTCGCCACCATTGTGTTGTCGTCACCACCAATTTCCGGACTACGGAGGTAAGTCCCGTGATTTTCATCATGGGCTGAGGTACGTTGTTCTATGTATATATTTTTGTTGTGTATAATTTCATTTGTAGATAAGTTGTTGCATGTGGGGACGGAACGAACAAAACCGATTGGTTAAACAACTCTTAGGCCCTCAACATGAATATTGACCAAAACCCACCCGATGATGCGCGCGATAACCTGAACCTAGAATGCCTAATCCACGAATGCAATTTCCTCCTCCCGTGAATGAAGGGAATAACATCCAAATGAATCCTCCGGCGAGGTCTATGAGGGATTTCCTTCAACCAACCCATAGCAACACACCCTCATACATCTTCTTACCAGTCCAAGCTCAGCTATTCTAAGTTAAGCTGGGGATGTTGCAACTACTTTCTTTATTCCATGGAATTGAAAGGGAAAACCCCTACGTGCACCTAAAGAATTTTAAGGATATGATTTCAACCTTCAATGCTAACTATGCTATTGAGGACATAGGTCGATTGAAATTGTTTCCCTTCTCCCTCAGAGATAAAGCCAAATCATGGTTTGATGCCATGCAACAACGATCCATTACCTCTTGGGCTCAAATGAATTCTGAATTTTTGAATAAATTTTTTCCAGTTCATAGAATCATTGCTTTGAAAAAGGAAATTCAAAACTTTTTTGAGAAGTCCAATGAGCAATTCTATCAATGCTGGGCTCGTTATAAGGAGTTGCTACAATCCATTCCACATCATGGATTTGAATCGTGGCAACTGGTAAGTTTCTTCTATGAAGGAATCACACCAACCCATAGACAAGTCATTGACATGATGTGCAAGGGTGAATTCTTGAACAAAGACCTTGATGAGGCCCTTGATTACTTTAGCACATTGGCCCAAAATGCACAATCTTGGGACATTAGGGATCCCAATGATGTACCTAGGCCATTTTTCGGGGGCTTTGAAGAACAAGTGGTGGCGGAGAATTTAATGGATCTCGTATACGCAGAAGTTATGGAGGAATAACTAGTTTTTTCTGTTTTTCAATATACAAGCTTTTATTTACTTACTTTATTTTTATTTCATGTTAATTATGTTCTTTTGTCGTATAGTCTTGTTTTTTTTAGTTGCAGATATTGGTGTTTTTTTCAAAGTTCAAGTGCGAGGTGTGCTCTAACCCTACTAATCTTTTTACTCTCCGTCATTGAATATCATACATTTTTGTTTTATTGAGGACAATGCATGAATCAAGTTGGGGGGTAAGGTTGCACTATTTACATCTTAAACCAATGTTNCATTGAGGAAAATGCATGAATCAAGTTGGGGGGTAAGGTTGCACTATTTACATCTTAAACCAATGTTTGTGGGAATATTCTACATGAATATTCGCCCCTGCCGACACTCAAATGGATCGGGTGTAAAAAAAAATGACCCACTGGGATGCCTTTATAAGGCCTCCCACCATTTTTTCCTTTTTCCCCCATCCACCAGTGTTGGTCCCCTCCTTTCTTCTTCCCTTCTTCTTTTATCCTTCTTTTCTTTTTCTTTTTCTTCTTTTTCTTCTTCTTCTTCTTCTTCTTTTTCTTGTTCTTCGTTGTCGTTCTCTCTATTCCCTGTAAAAATAACCCACCCCCTGCAAATCCATAACCATATACGCCGACGACCCAGTCCTTTGTTTAATAATTTGTCTTATATGTTTGTATTTGTACATGGGTGCTCTTCTTCTACTCACACTTAGGGTGAGGGGTTTCCAGCCTAACACAGATCTCCCTCGAGTTGATTAATTGTTGTGTTTTGTTTGTCGGTTTCGACAGCTGAACAGATCTCTACCCCCATCCCCTTTCCTTTTTTTCCAAACCGTCTTTCTTCTTCTTCTTCTTCGTCTTAATGTGATGTTGTCTGTAACACGACCCAACTCCCAACAGTCCCATGACCATATTCCCGGAAGACCCAATCCTTTGTCTCATGATCTGCATTTGTTTACTTTATTTTTACATGACTTTTTTTCTTCTGTCCGCACTTAAAATCAAGGGTTTTCGCCCCAGCAGANCTTCTTGTTCTTCGTTGTCGTTCTCTCTATTCCCTGTAAAAATAACCCACCCCCTGCAAATCCATAACCATATACGCCGACGACCCAGTCCTTTGTTTAATAATTTGTCTTATATGTTTGTATTTGTACATGGGTGCTCTTCTTCTACTCACACTTAGGGTGAGGGGTTTCCAGCCTAACACAGATCTCCCTCGAGTTGATTAATTGTTGTGTTTTGTTTGTCAGTTTTGACAGCTGAACAGATCTCTACCCCCATCCCCTTTCCTTTTTTCCCCCACCGCCTTTCTTCTTCTTCTTCTTCGTCTTAATGTGATGTTCTCTGTAACACGACCCAACTCCCAACAGTCCCATGATCATATTCCCGGAAGACCCAATCCTTTGTCTCATGATCTGCATTTGTTTACTTTATTTGTACATGACTTTTTTTCTTCTGTCCGCACTTAAAATCAAGGGTTTTCGCCCCAGCAGAAACCCAGATCTGTGCAGCGAAGATTAATTTATGTATTTTCTTTGTAGGTTTCGACAGTTGAACAGATCTCTACCCTACAACCTCAAACTCCAAACAATGGTAAATTTGAAACATTGGGGACAATGTTCGGTTTAGGTTGGGGGGTGTGATTTATAGTTCCAATTTGTTATAGTTTCATATTTAAAAAAAATTAAAAAATTTATGTTTATTTTTTTCTGTATTGCATTTTTTTTTACAGCATTTTTGATTATATTTCATGATCATATCAAATGTAGCTTCAATCATCTTTGTGACTGGCAGACATTAAAGAACCAGATAATGAGTCTTAAAGTATAGAAAACATGGATGTTAAACTTTTTTGGTTTAGTNATGATCATATCAAATGTAGCTTCAATCATCTTTGTGACTGGCAGACATTAAAGAGCCAGATAATGAGTCTTAAAGTATAGAAAACATGGATGTTAAACTTTTTTGGTTTAGTCTGGGAGTTTTAGGAACTTTTCCACCCGATGTGCATACTGTGATAATGAGAAAGGCAAGAGTTTTGAGAAAAATTAAAATCCGAGAAGCACAAGCAAGACCATTGTGTGGTAGAAGTAGTTTTGCTAAACGTCGTCGTGCCAAACAACTGGGTGCTTGTTTTCATTGTGGCAGGATCTTTCACATGAAAGAAAACAATCAGTGTTCTCAAGCAATTTCGGGTTGTGCAACCGATCAATTAAACTGGATAATGTATGGGCAGAGTAAGGATTTTCCTGAGATGCCATCTTATACCAGTCCGGTACTTACACGTTTTGTGCGACAAGAAGTTGAAAGGGTCACTAATAATGACATAGAGACAAGCGATGACTCGGATTATATTTTGACTAATAATGATAAAGTTGTGGAAAAACGTATTTTGGGGATAAAGGTTAATGGTCCGAATTTTTTTTTGTGTAAATATTTGTTTATGTACAAAGTCTTTTTGTTGAAATAAAGATGTGGGCCGAGTAAGGAATGTCCTAATATGCCAACCTGTAGCGTGGGTAGGGACTTATCTTGAGACGCCATAGTTTTCCAAGTTCAATGTGTGCATTTAGTTTTTTTTTAAAAAAATTTCATAGATAAATGTGTATATAAATAACTTTGATTTTTATTTGAGTTCGAATGCCAGTAAAAAAAAAAAGGCTCATTTACTTGAAAAATGGTATTTTCTCTATGCTTAAATGTCAAATGTACATTGGTATTTGTTATTATTAAGATACAGAATGACCAAACTCGAAAGTAGAATTGATATATAACCGACATTCTTTGAAACCTTGACATAACCAGTGGAGATGACGAAAAATACCATGGTAAGTTTTGAGCCTTGCGATGCTTTCTGAGAGACAATCAACATTTATTCGAGTAAGCTCTTTCACTTTCCATTTTTGAATAATCTCATTAAACTTGCTTTGATTAATGCAACTAAAGTGATCTATTGACATATCTCACAAGGAACCTTTGCATGCGACACATACATGGACACATACTTGAGAAAGGATGTTAGGCCATCTTTGATTTGATTTTGAGCCTTAGTCATTACTTCTACGAAATTATATCCCTAGTTAGCAATGTTTGAGCCTTCAATGAATGATTTCTTCTTCAAGAAACCCATATGATAATTGAGCCATAGGAGGATATATTTGACATACCTTGCTATCTAATTTTCTTGCACTATCTCATAAATCAATATGATACAGAAAAGCAAAAGAAATAGAAAAGATGATGGTGACTACTATTCAATGAAAAAAAAAAATCAATGGGAACAACCGATAAAGAAAAGAAACAGAAAAACAGGGAATTGCCAAGAAAGTGAAATATGAGAAAAATGAAGGAAAGAAATATCATTTCTAGGCANCAAAAGAAATAGAAAAAATGATGGTGACTACTATTCAATGAAAAAAAAAATCAATGGGAACAACCGATAAAGAAAAGAAACAGAAAAACAGGGAATTGCCAAGAAAGTGAAATATGAGAAAAATGAAGGAAAGAAATATCATTTCTAGGCAAAAAAGTCTCGGGTGACCCAAAAACAAAATTTTTGATAAAATTTTAAAAGTTGAAAAATTATTTAAGTTAAAAATAAAAATATTTTGAACTTAAACCGGGACGAAATTTAATTGTTTCGGGGTAAAAACGGACTCGGGAAAAATAGAGTCGTGTGGCGCATTGTGGGCCAAGCATTGAGAAATATAAATAGGGGAAAAAATCAAATTTTTCCCCCATTCTCTTGTCCAGCCATTAGCCGATAGAATAAGAGAGGGAAAGAGCTTGGATCCTCCACCTTCTCTCTATGATCTACCACATTCCGTCGCTCAAATCCACTCTGGCCAAGAGTTAAAGTCGGTCTCCTCGTCGAGGGCTACACCTACGTACCAAAAACAACGGGTTTTACCGAAGAGCAAGGTATGAGATTTTTTGGAAGCTTGAGATTTGGGCTAGAAGTGGATTCTTGGGACTTCCTATGGTCGTTCTTTACGCTTCAAGAGGTAGGATTCCTTCCTACTCAGGTTTATTTTACAACCTAGGTTGTTTATATGTAATGGGTAGGTTGATAGAAATATGTATCACTTGCCTATGTTGTGAAATTGATGAAATGGGTATGAAAATGGATGTAGAAATGGGTTAAAATAGATTCCTAGCTTGGAATTGAGATATGGTAATTACTTGTGTAACTCCATGGAATTTGATATTGTGTGGGCATGCTATTTGCTTTAATTATGCCTTCGTGAATTAAGTGTGTTATTGACATATATGAAATAACATACTTATGGATTTATGGTTGGATATGAACATGTTGATATATGTTCTTTGATATATTAACATTGAGATGAAATTTGGCTATTATATGCTTATGACATGAGTGGCCATGAAATATGAAAATATATGTTAAAGTTGCTCATATGGCATTCATCACATATGGGCATAACATTGAAATATCAATGGTGCATTACATTGCATATGCACGGAGACATCGCATTTTATGGGTGTGGGTGCATGGTTGGCATCAAACACCACGTAGGTGGATGATGGGTGGGTTCGAGAAAGTTGGATTGAATATCCAGCTGAGTCGCGCAGTTGCATGAAAAAGAATTGGGTCAGGGTTAGCAAGAAGGGCTAGACTATCCCTCAGGTGAGTGGCCCGGTATTTTTGATACGCACTTATGTTGGTATAAAAGCCCATAAAGTGTGTCGGTGTATGCGAAACCAATGGTGGAAATCCATGAATTCTGTGTCGGTTGGGTGACTGTTGGTGGAAGTCCATAAATACCCACCCCAAGAAAGACCCAGAGGTTTTAAGTAGTCATTGGGTGTGTAACACCAATAGCGGGGGCGTGGAAAACCCGATTTTGACACTCATGGCATAGTTTGGGGAAAGGTAAATGGCCAGAGCTAGAAAAGCTCGGTCTTATACACATAGGTTTTGCATATGTTATGGAGCCGGGAAGGGCTCGAGTAAATTGCATAAATGGGCATCATCTTAATTCATGGCATGGTATGTTAGATTTCAACCTTGACTTGCTTAAGTGTTGGTTGGAATGATTGTTGTTGTTAAATGTTGCATGTGAACATTGAATATACACTTAGGTTGGGGAGTAGCCTCTATAGGAAACATTCTATTGGGTGTTGGCTCTCCCTATACGGGAAACATTCCATGTGCAGGGTTCGTACCGGTGGAGGACTCACATTCGGGGCCTCAACGATGAAGAAAAACCGGTTTATGGCTTTTGAAAGCAAATTTTTGTAAAAGTTTTGTAAAATCCTATTTTGAGCATGTAATTGTGTAAATGGGCTTGTAATCATATGAAATTAACTGTAATAGAACTGGTATGTATCAAGTCTTATGTGAAAAATAATACTTTACATGTTTGGGATATTTGTGAAAAGGTTTGGAATGAATTGGAAATGAAAAATAGGTAAAACAGAAAATTCTGAGCAAAACCTTCCGGAAGGTTTGGACAGACAAGGAAAATTATCGAACAGTGGGTGAAACTTTCCAGAAGGTCTTCATATTTTTCACAAAATAAGGAATCCAATGTGCAACATCTTCCAGAAGGTTTGAGCACACCTTTCGGAAGGTTGACAAATCTTTCTTCAAGATAGGATTCTAATAAGCCAAANTAGAAAATTCTGGGCAAAACCTTCCAGAAGGTTTGGACAGACAAGGAAAATTATCGAACAGTGGGTGAAACTTTCCAGAAGGTCTTCATATTCTTCACAAAATAAGGAATCCAATGTGCAACATCTTCCAGAAGGTTTGAACACACCTTTCGGAAGGTTGACAAATCTTTCTTCAAGATAGGATTCTAATAAGCCAAATATTCCGGAAGGTTTATGAAGAACTACTGGAAGGTCGATGAAAAATCTCTGAAGGAACTTTTCTAATAAATAAAACCTTTCAGAAGATCGAGGAAAACCTTTTGGAAGGTTTTTCAAAAATTTGAAATTTTAAGAATACATTGCCAAGTCTTTTGGCTATGAGTTCTTGGGTTCCAAGGATATAAATAGACTATAATAGAGTATNATAAAACCTTTCAGAAGATCGAGGAAAACCTTTTGGAAGGTTTTTAAAAAATCTGAAATTTTAAGAATGCATTGCCAAGTCTTTTGGCTATGAGTTCTTGGGTTCCAAGGATATAAATAGACTATAATAGAGTATGAATAGTGGTACGTTGCACCACAGTTGGATCCAATGATAAAACGAACACAGGTTTACGTGTGGGTTGAAATCCCGGTGAAGGAAATGCTAATCACGTGGAGTCAAGTTGTGCGACTATCACAGGTATTTTCTGTTAGTTGACGGGTGGTCAACGGTTGATAAAAGGACCCTTGGTTTTAGAGGCGTCACATATCTTGTTCAAAAACATTTTTGGTAGAACTACAATCAATTCTTAATAAAAATTATTGNAGGTTTACGTGTGGGTTGAAATCCCGGTGAAGGAAATGCTAATCACGTGGAGTCAAGTTGTGCGACTATCACGGTTATTTTCTGTTAGTTGACGGGTGGTCAACGGTTGATAAAAGAACCCTTGGTTTTAGAGGCGTCACACATCTTGTTCAAAAACATTTTTGGTAGAACTACAATCAATTCTTAATAAAAATTATTGATTTAATAAATCATCATGAAATTTACTTATGCATTTTACAATAGATAATATTTCTTTTTTAATAGTAGAATAATTTAATTGAGTAGATCCCCATTTACCCGAGGTAAATCTAATAAGTAATTCCTTATTAGTATTGGGATCTTTTTGTTTAAGAATTCCTTCAAATCCTTTATCTAAAGCATCAGTCTCAACAATTTTATATCATTCTGGATTTACCAATGAAAGGCATGGTAAATGTTTAGTTTTAAGCTTAATTTTTCTTACAACTTCAGTATGAAGATCTGTCCATGAGGATGGATTTTTCTTAAGTCTAGAATATAAAATAGCAGTATCTTGAGCTAGATTCTTATAAAAGTCTGTCAAATAATTTAAACTTCTCAAAAATTGTTGTAATTGTCTTTTATCTTTAATTTCATTAGGAAATTTATAAGCAAATTCAATACTTTTTTCAATCGAAACTATACTTCCTTGTTCAATATAATGACCAAAAAATCTAACTTTTAATTAAAATAATTTCATTTTAATAGCAGAAAGAACTAATCCATTCTTTCTAACTACTTGTATGAATTTATTCAAATGTTTAAAATGCTAATCAATAGAATCAGAAAAGATTAGTATATCATCTATATAAACAATGCAAAATGCATAATAAGGATTGAATATATCATTCATAATATTCTGAAATTCTAATGGAGCGTTTTTAAGCTCACATGGCATAACATTTCATTCATAATATCCAAAAGGTACTGTGAAAAAAGTTTTATAACTGTCTTTCTCAGCGATCTGCCAATATCCTGATTTTAAATTAAACTTGGAAAAGATCTTAGCATTATATAATCGAGATAATAAATCCTTCTTATTGGGAATAGGGTTTCTAATCCACTGTAATACCTCATTTAAAGGTTTGTAATTAATTACCAATTGAGGAACTCCTCGCTCTTTTTCTACAGGATTATGAACATGAAAGGCTGGACAACTCCATGGTGAATAGCTTTTTCGAATTAATGATTTTTTCATTAATGAATCAATTTCTTTCTTACAAAGTTCTAAATATTCTTTATTAATTTGTGTTGGCCTAGACTTAGTTGGAATATCTTTTCATTAAATTCTTTAATATAAGGAAGAGTGATCACATGTTTTTTCCTATCCCAAAAGACAGTAGGAATTGTATCACATATTTCTATAGTTATTTTATTTTCAATTTTTCTAAATTTAATTTTAAATTCATGAGAGTTAAGTTTATCCGTTATACTTAAGACCTTTATGTCTTCTTTCAAAAAATTTAATTGATTCTCTTAATGAATTAAATTTTCTTTTATCTGATTTATCTTTTTTATTTGTGGTGGAGTTATAAACTTAAATAATATCTGCTGCCCATTTATGGTAGTTAAAATTTTTTTAGAATCTTTTCTTTATATGGGTTCAATCATAGATATAAATGATGTTCCCAAAATTATTAATTTATATAAATTTGTTATAAGCATAAAAGTAGTAGAAATATAAATTCCTTGATTATAGATGTAAACATTTGAATGTTTAAATTTTATATTTAATTTTGAACCATCAACCATAGNTCTTTATATGGGTTCAATCATAGATATAAATGATGTTCCCAAAATTATTAATTTATATAAATTTGCTATAAGCATAAAAGTAGTAGAAATATAAATTCCTTGATTACAGATGTAAACATTTGAATGTTTAAATTTTATATTTAATTTTGAACCATCAACCATAGTTAATGACTGAGTTGTTTTTTCAAAATATTTTGTAGGAATTAATCCTTCACTAATACAATTCATATCTGATCCACTGTCAATTAATGCAATTATTTCAACGGTTAATTCTTATCTATATAAGTACAAGGAAGGTATATAGGGAATATAAATACATTTACAATATTAACTCTTACCTATTTATTTATAATTACATTTTTTTTTTCATCCTTCCTCACCTTTATTCTTTATACTCTTGTTATTCTTTATTGGAATACTACATTTTTATTATTATTAATTCACATAAAAAAAAACTTGACCACAAGCCCATAGGATAGGCCCAGTCCCTCTAGTACACCCTATNTCATCCTTCCTCACCTTTATTCTTTATACTCTTGTTATTCTTTATTGTAATACTACATTTTTATTATTATTAATTCACATAAAAAAAACTTGACCACAAGCCCATAGGATAGGCCCAGTCCCTCTAGTACACCCTATTTACTTTTGGCCCCCCAAACTGTAGTAGTACCCTAGCCCACCTAATACCTGATTTGGCCATTCGTAAGGCTCTACCCCCGTACTAACTTCAGACCCTTGAGTGACAGACCCAACACGTATAAACCCCATATAAGACCTAATTTCTTGCTTTGATACCACTTTGTCATGCCCTATTTTTCATAAAATGAGAAACATGAACTTAAAACCATAATAATCACACTTAGGTTACTCCGAGTTTTCTTAAATAAAATGTTATAACAAGAACTAGGCAGGCTAGCCAGTTTAGGAAAAATATTTTTGAAATTCCCAGAGAACCCGTAAGAATATAAATCACAAATCACGTAAAAAAAGTAGGCAATAACAAGATGCGCAAAGCATCAAACAATAAATAAACCAGACCTCGATCCATAATAACAGTAACCTAGTGGATTATCAATCCACATACACCATCCGATCATCCCTGTTTTAAGTTTACATATTGAAGCTTAATCCTCCGTTTGGAACGATAGAAAAATAGAATGATGAAAAGTTGGAAGAATAGAAAGTTAGAGGGTAAATAAAACATCATGTTTGGTAAAAAAAGAAAAATAGGAATGATAGAAAACTGGATGGATTAATTTTCCTTCCAACTCACCAAAATTAATCCCTCTAAAATCGGAAGGAAAGTTGATGAAAAATTAATTATTTGTGTTGAGATGTATCTNAGGAAAATAGGAATGATAGAAAACTGGATGGATTAATTTTCCTTCCAACTCACCAAAATTAATCTCTCTAAAATCGGAAGGAAAGTTGATGAAAAATTAATTATTTGTGTTGAGATGTATCTTATTTGTTTATATATTATATATTCATTAATTTCATATAAAAATACAATGATAAAATATGTATGTGTGTATATATATAAAATTTAAAAAAAAAAAATACAAGTACAAATTTTAAATTAAAAAAATTAATTTTTTCATCTTAACTAAGGATAAAAATTCTCAACTCAACACGATGACACGACTCGAGCNAACAATGATAAAATATGTATATGTGTATATATATAAAATTTAAAAATAAAAAAAAATACAAGTACAAATTTTAAATTAAAAAAATTAATTTTTTCATCTTAACTAAGGATAAAAATTCTCAACTCAACACGATGACACGACTCGAGCTCGATACGAATTTTATGATATGAATTTGATTATAACTCGATACGAACTTGAAAATAACATGACACGCGAACAAGAAATATAAAAGACTCATAATTTAATGGCTCAACACGAATCTAACACGACACGATTCGATTATTACCCCTAATCTTAGTCGGCACAAAAAAAAATTAAAAAAAAAATTAGTCATTTGTATTTTTCATCTATCCAACCAAACACAAAAGAAGGAAAGTATATCATTCCTACTTTCTATCCTTAAAGGATAGAAAGTGTATCACTCTTACTTTCCATCTTTCCTACTACTTTTCATCCTTCCTACCAAACGGAGCATAAGTAATGAAAATTTAGAAGTTAAGGTTGCATAGTCACTAGTCTAATACCATTACAACAAAAATCATTTTTTGCGATATTTTTTTTTTTGCAACGATTTTAAATTCGTCACAAAAAATATATTATCTGCAAGGATTTAATAAATTTGTCTCAAATAATAATTATGATAATTTTTTTCGCAATGTTTTTTTTGAGTTCGTTGTAAAATTGTGAGTTCCTCCCTTTTTTTTGGCGCGAGTAATTCTGGGAAATTAAAAAAAAATTACGACAAAATTTTTTTGTCGCAAATTAAATAATCAAAAAATAAAATAAAACTTTAATTCACGACGTTTTTATTTTCATTACAAAAAAATACTATCTGCGAGGATTTGATAAATTTGTCGCAAATAATTAATATGATAATTTTTTTTGCGACAATTTTTAAGTCTGTCGCAAAAAATGTGAGTCCCTCCCATTTTGTTTTGGCACAATTGACGGCGGGAAATGAAAATTTTTTTTTTAGAACAAAATTTTTTTTGTCCCAAATTAAATAATCAAAAAATAAAATAAAAATTTAATTCACGACGCTTTTATTTTCGTCGCAAAAAATATACTATCTGCGAGGACGTAATAAATTTGTCCCAAATAATTATTATGGTAATTTTTTTCGCGACATTTTTTTAAATATGTTGCAAAAATTGTGAGTCCCTCCCCTTTTTTGCGCGCGACTGATGGAGGGAAATGAAAATTTTTTTTACAACAAATTTTTTTTGTCACAAATTATATAATCTAAAATTAAAAATAAAACAAAATTTTAATTTGCGACGTTTTTATTTTCCTTGCAGAATATAAATTATAACCACATTTAAAGTTAAAATAAAATAAAATAAAAATTTAATACGTGACGTTTTTATTTTCGCCACAAAATATAAATTATATCCACATTAAAGTTAAAATAAAATAAAAATAATAAATTGCGACGTTTTTGTTACTTACGTCACATAATATAATTTTTTTAAAAACCAAAACTGCGTCATTTTTTTCCCCTACCCAACCCTTTTTCCGTCATTCTCACTTTCCCCATCTTACCCTCTTCATTTATTTCAGTCGACTCTTTCTCTCTCTCTCTCGTGAACACAAAACCCACTCTTCTTGACATTGGTCNTGCGTCATTTTTTTCCCCTACCCAACCCTTTTTCCGTCATTCTCACTTTCCCCATCTTACCCTCTTCATTTATTTCAATCGACTCTTTCTCTCTCTCTCTCGTGAACACAAAACCCACTCTTCTTGACATTGGTCTATGGTTAACTCAACAGATTAAGGTATAGTGCAAGATGATAATTTTCCATGTTTGTTGAATTATCTCATTTTGTTACGAGGTTGTTTTAAGTGAAATTGCCAAGCTGTCATTCACAAGTATGCACACACAAAACTTTTGGCTATTGATCACCCAAATATGAATCTCCATTCTGGTAAACATGTTGCTGTCAATGGCTAATATAAAGGAAACCTTTCATGATATCAATGTTCTTTCACGAATTGATTTCAACTGAGTTTTTTTTGAACACACACTTAACACAACCTTTTATCGATTTCAACAGAGTTGATATGACAACTCAAGTATATTAATCAGAGAACGTTTTTCTTTATACCAATCTTTTTAATATCTGGAATTGGTTACTTTCAGGCCTTGATGTACCATAACAAGAATTTTTTCTTCTTGTTTTCTGGGCAAAGAGAAAAAAAGTTATGTGGTACCAATATACTATACACACTTCCACTTTCTATGTTGTTCCAGTAGCACAGCCCCAATCACTTGTCAAGGGCATTTGCACAACTTGTAGCTCTTATATAACGATGCTGCTATACTTCACTAGGAACCTTGGAAAAAGAAGCATCCAATAAAATATGAGATATTAAGATCCTTTAATGAAATACTTTTATGAAGAGTTCTTGGAAGTGGTATGGATACTTGAACTAGCATTTTATCCTTTGCTTGATCTCATGAATTGTTACAGTTGTCACTGGACGTACTTGTTTGTGTTGGGGCATTTTTCTTTCCATTTGTTTTGAGTGGGCTATACTTTATTTTGTCACTCTCTCTTTTGCCATGTTTATTTATACTAGATCTTTATATGGTCCATGTCACAGGATCATTTTACAAATTTCCAGAAGATGGCGACAAACCTGAAATATATAGGTACTTCCAAATTGTTATATGTTTTTCTCTTAGCTTTGCTCCTCATGACATACTGTCGTCGGTGTTTTTGTTTAATTTTCTTTTATTCCATTATATATTATACCTGTGTACTTGGATTTATGTTATTTTTTTTATTTTTTCTCCTTAGAAGAGAAATTACTCACCTAGCGTGAGTGGTAATTTCTGCTATCTCCAATGGGGAGGGGCAGGGACTTTAATTTAATTGGAACATGGATGCATAACCTTAAAATGAGATGCATAAACTTAGCCTTCATAGCAGGTCTGGGAATTCAATCAAAAGATCTGATGTTTTCAATCTCAAAAAACCCCCAGGCTAGTATAGCGAAGGTGCTTGCCAAAGCAGAAAAGTACATAAATGGTGAGGAAGCGCTCCTCTCCAAGGTCGGGAGCTCTTCGTCGAGAAAGGAGAAAATGAAGGAAGAAAAGAGAGAGAACGAAGTCCCAAAAAGGAAAGAGAACGAGGCAGGTCTCCAAGAAGAGATAGAGAGTGTTCCCCGAAGAGAAAAGAAAATGTCAGGGATCGCCTCGGCCCTCCACAACCAAAGGTACAACCAAGGTATACACCCCGGCAGCTCACCCCCCTGACTGCTACAGTGTCTCAGATATTGTATGAGGTGCAAAATAAGAAGTTCTTAAGGTGGCCACCCCGGATGAAAGCAGACTCGGTAAAAAGGGATCCTACGAAGTATTGTGACTTTCATAGAGACCATGATCATCACACCAACGACTGTATCCAATTGAAGAGGAAAATAGAATTTCTAATCCAGCGAGGGCAGCTGCAACGCTACGTGGCCAATGATAATCAAAACCGAGCTCTCCCACTTCCACCCCCTCAGCGTCAAGCACCATAGCCACACCAGCAACCTATGGGAGAGATCAGAGTGATATCTGGAGGATTTGCCGGAGGAGAAGGGTCTAGCTCTGCCAGAAAGGCCCACTTGCGAAAAATCAGAGCTACAGAAGCTCTCGAAGTATATATTGTGTCTAAGTCTCCACGCTTAGACACGGCTATCACTTTCTCAAATTCAGATCTGGAGGGCTGCCAACATTCCCATGATGACCCTTTGGTGGTAAGAGCTATGGTGGCCAACAGGACTATCTATTGTGTTTTGATTGACAATGGCAGCTCGACAGACATCATTTTTGTTTTTGCCTTCGGCAAAATGGATATAGGAAGGGAAAAGCTTGAACCAGTAAGTGCCCACCATTGGGATTCTCAGGAGAAAGGGTGCTGCCACTGGAGTCAATCCAACTCATCTTGATCTTAGGTGACCCACCCTGTCAGACTACAACAACTGTGAAATTCCTAGTGGTTGATGCACCTTCAGCATACAATATGTTCCTTGGAAGACCCTCGCTCAATTCTATAAGGGCTATTCCCTCTGCCTATCACCTTGTAGTGAAGTTTCCAATAGAAAATGGAGTTGGAGTGGTCCAAGGAGATCAGCGTGTAGCACTGGAATGCTACATGGCATCCATGAGAAATAAGGAAGTTGAGAGCATCCAATTGGATGAATTTGACATGAGGGATGAACTCGAGACCAAGCCAACACCATCAAAAGAGCTGGAACTTGTTTAAATTGATGAGGAGCTAGAGCATCTTGTTTACGTTGGATCCAAGCTGAGCATGGAGATCAAGGATCTCCTCATCCAATTCTTGAAAAGGAACAAGGAAGTTTTTGCATGGAAGCAAGAGGACATGAAAGGGATTGATCCCTCTGTCATCACCCACAAGCTCAACGTGAATCCAGCCTGTTAAGCAGAAGAGGAGGAGCATAGCCTTAGAGCGTCAGAAATCCATCAACGAAGAGGTCAGCAAGCTCCTTCACGCGAAATCCATTCGAGAAGTGGATTACCCAGTCTGGCTAGCCAATGTAGTCCTAATCAAGAAGACAAACGGCAAATGGCGTCTTTGCATTGACTTTACAAACCTCAACCGTGCTTGCCCGAAAGATAGTTTTCCTTTACCCCTGATAGATTTGATTGTAGATGCCATTGCGGGACATGAGCTCCTCAGCTTCATGGATGCCTTCTCTGGGTACAATCAGATCAGGATGGATCCCAGTGACTAAGAGAAGACCTCATTCATAACCGAGCAAGGGACATACTACTATCAAGTGATACCTTTTGGGTTAAAAAATGCAGGAGCCATTTACCAGCGCCTGGTGAATAAGATGTTTCAAAAACAGATTGGGACCTCCATGGAGGTCTATATTGACGACATGCTGGTCAAGTCACTAAAAGTAGAGCTCCACATTGGGCACCTAGTAGAGTCATTTCAGGTCCTGAGAGAATACAAGATGAAGCTCCAACCCCAACACGAAGAAGATACAGCGTTTAACTAGGAGAATAGCTGCCCTGAGTAGCTTTATTTCCAGATCAAGCGACAAGTGTCAGCCCTTCTTTCAAGTCTTAAAGAAAGTCTTTCAATAGGATGCTCGGTGTGAAGAAGCCTTCAAAGCATTGAAAGAATACTTGAGCTCCCCACCTATCTTGGTAAGTCCGTTAGAAGGAGAAGTACTTACCCTTTNGCCATTTACCAGCGCCTGGTGAATAAGATGTTTCAAAAACAGATTGGGACCTCCATGGAGGTCTATATTGACGACATGCTGGTCAAGTCACTAAAAGTAGAGCTCCACATTGGGCACCTAGTAGAGTCGTTTCAGGTCCTGAGAGAATACAAGATGAAGCTCCAACCCCAACACGAAGAAGATACAGCGTTTAACTAGGAGAATAGCTGCCCTGAGTAGCTTTATTTCCAGATCAAGCGACAAGTGTCAGCCCTTCTTTCAAGTCTTAAAGAAAGTCTTTCAATAGGATGCTCGGTGTGAAGAAGCCTTCAAAGCATTGAAAGAATACTTGAGCTCCCCACCTATCTTGGTAAGTCCGTTAGAAGGAGAAGTACTTACCCTTTATTTGGTTGTCTCAGAGTTCTCAACCAGCGCAACGCTAGTAAGGGAGAAGGACAGAGCTCAGCAACCAGTTTACTACTGCAGTCGAGCTCTGAGGGGGGCAGAAGAAAGGTATCCTAAAATGGAAAAACTCGTTTTAGCCTTAGTGACAATTGCCAGGAGACTAAGACCCTACTTACAGGGTCATACTATCGAAGTCCCAACAAATCCACCTATGAAGCAGGTGCTGCACAAGCCAAAATCTTCGGGGAGACTAGTTAAATGGGTCGTTGAACTTAGCGAGTTTGACATTAGATACAAGCCAAGGACAGTCATTAAGGGGCAGATATTGACAGATTTTATTGCAGAATTCACAACTGGGATACCTGCAGAGAAAGCGCAGTTAGTACCTGACCTCCCCACGTGGAAACTTTTAGTAGATGGAGCTGCCAATGCTCAAGGTAGTGGAGCTGGTTTGATTTTGACCTCCCCCGATGAGATAGATGTTGAATACGCACTTAGATTTGGATTCAAAGCTTCAAATAACGAAGTCGAGTATGAGGCAGTCATAGTAGGGCTCAGCTTAGCTCAATCAATGGAAGCCGAGTAACTAGAGATCTACAGTGACTCACAACTCGTGGTGAAACAGATAAAGGATGCTTACGAGGCTAAGAGTGAGAAGATGGTCCTTTATCTTAGAAAGGTGCAAGAATTGGTCAAGAAATTTGTGCAAGTAAAGATCAAACATGTCCCTAGAACTGAAAATTCAAAAACAGACGTTTAGGCAAGGTTGGCAACAGCTTCACAAGAAAATCTGGAGAGGTTGATCCCTGTGGAGCATCTGGCGAAACCATCTGTGTGTATTCAGAATGAAGAAGTTTTTCCTGTGTAGAGTCCAACAAGCTGGATGGACCCCATTGTGGAGTATCTCCAGAACGGGACCTTATCGGAAGACAACAAGGAAGCAGNCACCTATGAAGCAGGTGCTGCACAAGCCAAAATCTTCGAGGAGACTGGTTAAATGGGTCGTTGAACTTAGCGAGTTTGACATCAGATACAAGCCAAGGACAGTCATTAAGGGGCAGATATTGGCAGATTTCATTGCAGAATTCACAACTGGGATACCTGCAGAGAAAGCGCAGTTAGTACCTGACCTCCCCACGTGGAAACTTTTAGTAGATGGAGCTGCCAATGCTCAAGGTAGTGGAGCTGGTTTGATTTTGACCTCCCCCGATGAGATAGATGTTGAATACGCACTTAGATTTGGATTCAAAGCTTCAAATAACGAAGTCGAGTATGAGGCAGTCATAGTAGGGCTCAGCTTAGCTCAATCAATGGAAGCCGAGTAACTAGAGATCTACAGTGACTCACAACTCGTGGTGAAACAGATAAAGGATGCTTACGAGGCTAAGAGTGAGAAGATGGTCCTTTATCTTAGAAAGGTGCAAGAATTGGTCAAGAAATTTGTGCAAGTAAAGATCAAACATGTCCCTAGAACTGAAAATTCAAAAACAGACGTTTAGGCAAGGTTGGCAACAGCTTCACAAGAAAATCTGGAGAGGTTGATCCCTGTGGAGCATCTGGCGAAACCATCTGTGTGTATTCAGAATGAAGAAGTTTTTCCTGTGTAGAGTCCAACAAGCTGGATGGACCCCATTGTGGAGTATCTCCAGAATGGGACCTTATCGGAAGACAACAAGGAAGCAGCAAAGTTGAGAACTAGGTCAGCTAGATTTTCCATTTTGTAGGAAAACTTGTACAGGCGAGGTTTTTCAGCGCCACTCCTCAAATGCATGGGGAATGAGGACACTGATTATATACTCAGGGAAATTTACGAAGGAGTCTGTGGCAATCACATCGGAACTCGGGCTTTGGCAGGAAAGACATTAAGGCAGGGGTATTACTGCCCCACTTTGCTCAAGGACGCAACAAACTTGGTCAGAAAATGCAAGGCTTGCCAGATGCATGCCAACATCCCTCACTGCCCACNCAACAAACCTGGTCAAAAAATGCAAGGCTTGCCAGATGCATGCCAACATCCCTCACTGCCCACCAGAGTTCCTGACCTCAGTGATAAGCCCTTAGCCATTCCAACAGTGGGGTCTAGATATACTAAGGCCTTTTCCCACTGGTGTACGACAATGCAAGTTCGCCATTGTAAGGGTGGATTACTTTACCAAGTGGACAGAGGTAAAGCCCTTATCAACCATTACAAAACAAAAGATTCAGAATTTTACTTGGAAATCCATAATCTACCGATTTGGGATCCCCAGAGCAATTGTGTCAGATAATGGGAAACAGTNAGGCCTTTTCCCACTGGTGTACGACAATGCAAATTCGCCATTGTAGGGGTGGATTACTTTACCAAGTGGACAGAGGTAAAGCCCTTATCAACCATTACAAAACAAAAGATTCAGAATTTTACTTGGAAATCCATAATCTACCGATTTGGGATCCCCAGAGCAATTGTGTCAGATAATGGGAAACAGTTCAACAACCCAAAGTTCAAAAACTTCTGTGCCGAGCTCGAAATAAAGAATTAATTATTTGCCCCAGCTCATCCTCAGTCCAATGGACAAGCAGAAGTCACCATCAGGACTACAAAGTCCGCCCTGAAGACCAAGTTGGAAAATCTGAAGGGTAAGTGGGTAGAACACCTCCTAAAAGTACTATGGGCTTATAGGACAACCACTAGGTCAGCAACACAAGAGACTCCATTTGCTTTGGCTTTCGGTTCTGAGGTAGTGGCGCCTGTCGAAGTTGGGCTCCCTTCACTTAGAACAGAATTAGCAAATGAGGAAAAAAATGATAATTCTCTTCTGCTAAGTTTGGATCTGTTGGAAGAAAAGAGGGAGACAGCACTAAATAACATAAAGAACTACCAAAGGAAGACAGCTAGGTACTATGACAAGAAGGTCAAGCATAGGAGTTTCAAAGTTGGAGATCTGGTGCTGAGGAAGCTTCTGCTGGCAAGAAAGGATCCCACTCATGGGAAACTGGGGCCTAACTGGAAAGGTCCATACATTGTCTCTCGAGTAATTAGACCGGAAAATTATGAGTTACAAACGGAAGAAGGGAAAGTCCTGCCCATTCATGGAATGCAGAACATCTTAAGAAATTTTTTCAGTAAGTTTATCTTGTATTATGAACCATTGTTAAAAAAGTAGCAAGTCTGTGATTCATCTATCCTTATGAGCACGCAAAAAAAAAAGAGCCTTAGAGCTCAGTATGAACTCCTTAGTTCATAAAAAGGGTCTTAGAGCTCACGAAGAACTCATCAGCTCATAAAAAGAGCCTTAGAGCTCACGATGAACTCATTAGTTCATAAAAAAACTCTTAGAGCTCACGATGAACTCATCAGTTCATAAAAAAGGCTTTAAAGCTCACGATGAACTCATTAGTTCATAAAAATAGCATTAGAGCTCATGATGAACTCATCAATTCATAAAAAGGACTTTAGAGCTCACGATGAACTCATTAGTTCATAAAAAGAGCTTTAGAGCTCACGAATAACTCATCAGTTCATAAAAAGGGCTTTAGAGCTCACGATGAACTCATTAGTTCATAAAAAGAGCCTTAGAGCTCACGACGAACTCATTAGTTCATAAAAAGGGCTTTAGAGCTCATAATGAACTCATTAGTTCATAAAAAGAGCCTTAGAGCTCACGATGACCTCATCAGTTCACAAAAAAGAGCTTTAGAGCTCACGATGAACTCATTAGTTCATAAAAAGAGCCTTAGAGCTCATGATGAACTCGTCAGTTCATAGAAAGAGCCCTAGAGCTCACAGAGACCTCACCTGTTCATAAAGAGATCCCTGAGCTCACGATGAACTTATCAGTTCGTAGGAAGAGCTCGAAATAAACTTATCGATTCATAAGAAGAGCTCAAGAGCTCGCGATAAACTCACTAATTCATAACAAGAACGATGAACTCATTGGTTCATGGTAAGAACCTTAGGGTTCGCGATAAAACTCATCAAAAGAGTCATGGAGCTTAGAAACATCAGGGATTACAAAACAAAAGACTTCTTCAAATCACAAATCGTTCATGATGTGCAACAAATATGGGAAAATTGAGGTTTTTAGAACATCAGCAATTACAAGGTTACAATCAAAGCAAAATTCCTAGTCGTCTCTCCAACTTAGTTATCTTCTCCTTCAGACGAAGGTTCTCCTCTTTCAGCTCATCCCTTTCCTTCTCAGTTGATGACAGAAGATCCATCAGCTTTTGCCCAACAGTGGAGAACAGAACTTCCCCTAGGCCAGAGTTGGAGGTAGGGCAGGAAGAACCATCCCTCTTGCGCCTCTTTGAAGGGGCTCCAGTGTCTTCGCTTTTATCAGACTCTGAAGAAAAAGAGTCGAGTTTAGGAAAAAAAAAAAAAGTCTCGTTCAGCTGCAGCCGAAAGGACATGGGTTCAGCTTGGGTCATTAGCTCTATCCTTATCAATTCAAGCAAGTCTAGGTCAAGAACAACTGCACACCAAAAAACAAGATAAGCAGATAGCATCATAAAAATTTGATCCCAAGAGAGAGACCCTCGTCACTCTCACCTGGGTAAGAATAGCTCTTCAAGGACCGAGAGACTCTACACTTCCTAGTGCCCACCTCGAAAGACCTCCACGAGTCACTGGAAGCAAAGAATAAGCGTTGGGCCCATCCCAAAGGAGGAGAGGGGAGATCAAACACTAAGCGACGTAGTCTGAAGTCTCTCCACCGAAAGCAGACGAAGCATGGAACAACATCCTCCTCAAGGTCAAAATAGTAAAGAAATTCTGCAACTGTAGGAAACTCGCCATTACCTCGTAGACGCCAGAAGAGGAAGAAACTGTCATGACAGCCCATCCCATGGGTGAAAGATGAGAGGGACACAAGCCAATATAGGCCAAAATAAATCCAATAGAAGGATGAATGGGAAGACGCAGACCTAACTCCAAAGTTGCTTCAAAGAAGCACGTCTCCCCAAGAGGAAAGTAATTGCAGGGTTCATCGGAGCTTGGAGCACGTAGAGGTAACTCCAAATCAAGAAAGAATTTTTTCCTTATCCTCTCTAAATCAGANTCTCCTTCAGACGAAGGTTCTCCTCTTTCAGCTCATCCCTTTCCTTCTCAGTTGATGACAAAAGATCCATCAGCTTTTGCCCAACAGTGGAGAACAGAACTTCCCCTAGGCCAGAGTTGGAGGTATGGCAGGAAGAACCATCCCTCTTGCGCCTCTTTGAAGGGGCTCCAGTGTCTTCGCTTTTATCAGACTCTGAAGAAAAAGAGTCGAGTTCAGGAAAAAAAAAGAAAGTCTCGTTCAGCCGCAGCNACAGTGGAGAACAGAACTTCCCCTAGGCCAGAGTTGGAGGTAGGGCAGGAAGAACCATCCCTCTTGCGCCTCTTTGAAGGGGCTCCAGTGTCTTCGCTTTTATCAGACTCTGAAGAAAAAGAGTCGAGTTCAGGAAAAAAAAAGAAAGTCTCGTTCAGCCGCAGCCGAAAGGACATGGGTTCAGCTTGGGTCATTAGCTCTATCCTTATCAATTCAAGCAAGTCTAGGTCAAGAACAACTGCACACCAAAAAACAAGATAAGCAGATAGCATCATAAAAATTTGATCCCAAGAGAGAGACCCTCGTCACTCTCACCTGGGTAAGAATAGCTCTTCAAGGACCGAGAGACTCTACACTTCCTAGTGCCCACCTCGAAAGACCTCCACGAGTCACTGGAAGCAAAGAATAAGCGTTGGGCCCATCCCAAAGGAGGAGAGGGGAGATCAAACACTAAGCGACGTAGTCTGAAGTCTCTCCACCGAAAGCAGACGAAGCATGGAACAACATCCTCCTCAAGGTCAAAATAGTAAAGAAATTCTGCAACTGTAGGAAACTCGCCATTACCTCGTAGACGCCAGAAGAGGAAGAAACTGTCATGACAGCCCATCCCATGGGTGAAAGATGAGAGGGACACAAGCCAATATAGGCCAAAATAAATCCAATAGAAGGATGAATGGGAAGACGCAGACCTAACTCCAAAGCTGCTTCAAAGAAGCACGTCTCCCCAAGAGGAAAGTAATTGCAGGGTTCATCGGAGCTTGGAGCACGTAGAGGTAACTCCAAATCAAGAAAGAATTTTTTCCTTATCCTCTCTAAATCAGAAGACGTCACCACTGAGGGAACGAAGTAGCGAGTATGCCACATCCACTCAACCCCAAAGGAGGTTCGCTCTTGAAACAGAGCAGAAAAAAGGGCAGACAAAGTGGATTCAAGCGAAAAAGAGAAGAGAAGGAAATAGAAGGCGTTAAGCCCTCAAGAATAACAAAGGGATACCCGGAGGGAAGTGATAGCCAGTACTTATAGAAATCGTTTGAAGACCCCAGATTTTTAGAAAGTTGTTAATTACACGAAACCTTAAGTCGATGGGTCTCTAGGTTTTCAAATTAAGGAAACAGGAACCTTTTTGGTAGGAAGGCTATGCATCGAAAGTAGACATCAATGACACCCCGGGATAAAACAAGCAAGCCTCCAAAGAGGAGTCCTGAACATAAAAAAAAAAAAAAAAAAAAAAAGAGGTCAAAACAAACCCTTGCATGTCGGGAGGTCAGCAAGTCAGAAATAAGGAAATCAACGCACCCAAGCAGCTGCATCTAGGCATGCTCTTCCAGATTGTCGCCTTGCCAAGGGGCCATGACCAACCCAGAGCTCGGAACGTCGGCAATAGAGGACAGAACATGGTAGCATGCTCTCCATCTCGCTTAATTAGAACGGCTGAACTCGCAAACAAGGAAGAGAACTTGACCAATGGCTACACGTGCACATGTCCCCTAAGGCTTGCCAAAAGGATGAACCCTCACCCTGAGACAAGAGGGAAAGCTGTGCAGTTTAGCATATGAGAGCCCCCTTAAGGTAAGGCCAGAGCTCTGGAGGTCAGTTGCTGGAGTTCGGGCAGAAACAGGTTGAGAAGCTGGAAGCTCAGCTAGGCGCATCAACAGGTATTCCTAACCTTNGCTGTGCAGTTCAGCATATGAGAGCCCCCTTAAGGTAAGGCCAGAGCTCTGGAGGTCAGTTGCTGGAGTTCGGGCAGAAACAGGTTGAGAAGCTGGAAGCTCAGCTAGGCGCATCAACAGGTATTCCTAACCTTTCTGCTTCAAGGAGATCTGAATGACCCCCTAAAACAAGGGGGGAAAGAATTGAAGAATATCATATTTGATAGGTGGTAGAATAAAGCAACAAGTTGGAAATCAAATGGAAATGAGAGCTATAAGCTGTAAATTAAACACAAAATGTTACAATTATGACATTTTCGCTTCAAATTCCATTTCAAAATGTTACAATTCTTAGATAATTAGCCCAAAGCTATAAACAAAAATTTCTCTACATCCCAACATCTTGAGTTTCTGAAGGAAGAGTAGCCGAAGGGCCTAGTAGTGCAATAGCTGAAGTCTCAGCAGAAGAAACTGAAGAAGGGCTCACTAGCTCAGCAGGCGACCTTACTGGCAATGAAGTAGTTGAAGTCTCAGGAGGGCCAAGAGCAGGCAAGGAGGCAGGGACCTCAGCTTCAGACGAAGCTCCAACGGCCAACTCAGTAGGGATGGAAGAAGCTGTAGAAAGCTCGGCAGCCATGGGAGTAGAGGTGTCTAAGGAGGCAGAAGTATCTTGAGCTGAAGTCCCAACTAGAGGGATGAGCCCTTTAGAGTCTTTGAGCACATCTTCAGAAATAGGAGGAGCACGAGCATCATCCTCTTCTTCATCAGACCCCTCGGCTTCTTCCTCAGGGGGAATTGAAATGTCAAAGTTCAGTTCAGGGTAAGTCCTTTCAGCTATACCCTGGAAAACAATCCACCCTTTTGCCCACCTGATGAGAATGTCATCCTCTAGCTGGGCAANGAGTCTTTGAGCACATCTTCAGAAATAGGAGGAGCACGAGCATCATCCTCTTCTTCATCAGACCCCTCGGCTTCTTTCTCAGGGGGAATTGAAATGTCAAAGTTCAGTTCAGGGTAAGTCCTTTCAGCTATACCCTGGAAAACAATCCACCCTTTTGCCCACCTGATGAGAATGTCATCCTCTAGCTGGGCAATCAGCTCATCCTTTTTCCGGATGGTAGTGTCTCGCACCTCCAGCACCTTCTTGACAACCACTAACTCCTCCTTGACAGCATCATTGGCCTCTGCTAGTACCTCGTACTCCCTCTTTACGTTCCTGAAGGAAGCCAAAGCATCAAGGGACTTTCGGCTCTCCTTGATCCAGGCATCAGTTTTTGACTGGAGGTCTTCCTTAGTCTTGCTAAGCTCCTCTTGTCTGGATTTGGCATTTAACAAGCTGCTTATTTGAATGGCAGTCTGAAGACAAGCATGCAAGATTAGTGCAAAGGGAAGAACGTAGGACAACCAAAGGAAAAAGAAAGAATTTGACAAATTAGAATCTCACCGAGGTACAACCATACAAAGCAGTGGAAACACAGGTTCCCANCGGAGGTCTTCCTTAGTCTTGCTGAGCTCCTCTTGTCTGGATTTGGCATTTAACAAGCTGCTTATTTGAATGGCAGTCTGAAGACAAGCATGAAAGATTAGTGCAAAGGGAAGAACGTAGGACAACCAAAGGAAAAAGAAAGAATTTGACAAATTAGAATCTCACCGAGGTACAACCATACAAAGCAGTGGAAACACAGGTTCCCAGGGGTACAGAAGTGGCTGCATCAATGTCAGACTCTGAGATAATGAAGGCAATGGCCTTTGCAACACACTTCACATCAGTAATGAGGGAATTCTCAGACTTCAGGAGGACCCCTTTGCCTACCACGAATTCTTTGGGAAGAGATTGAGAGGCCTCTTTGGTTGACGCAGAGGTAGCATAACCAGGGAGAGTGCGAACAGTGTCCAAGGCCCTCTCTACTTCATANTTGCAGCACGCTTCACATCAGTAATGAGGGAATTATCAGACTTCAGGAGGACCCCTTTGCCTACCACGAATTCTTTGGGAAGAGATTGGGAGGCCTCTTTGGTTGACGCAGAGGTAGCATAACCAGGGAGAGTGCGAACAGTGTCCAAGGCCCTCTCTACTTCATATACAGAAGGGGATGACTGGCCTCGCCCAGGAGCATCTTCATTGGCAGGTTGGGTCCCATGGGAGAAAGGAAGTCCTGAGGTAGGTGAAGCATGTAGGGCGGATGGTGGAGCCTTCTGGATAAAGGCAGAGGTAGAGCAAACACCCATTTTCTGAACCTTAGCTCGAGTAACAGGGCTCCCACCAGAACTGCCCTCAGCCTTGCGCTTGGAACCACCCTTATTTTTCTTCTTCAATTGCTCGACCTTAGCCTGGAGCATCTCAGGGGTGGGCCTCATTGTAGAAGACCCTGGGAGATATGACTTGAGCTGGTCAGTTAAGAGGAAAAAGAAAGGGAGGAAAGCAGTGAAATCGAATAAGGGAAAGAGCATTACCTTCTATGTCCTCAGGTCAGATAAAGGAAAATGGGGTTGGAGCTTCTATCACTGTCTCAAGAGGACCGAATCCCTGCCTTCCTAATTCCCAGGGCTTATGAGCTTAGAGTACCTCTCTGGATTACACTTAGCCAACTTCAGCTTCACTCGCTCGTCCTTGGCGCTGAGTTCAGGTCGAATGCCTAAAAAATAATAAAAAAAAAAAAAAGGCAACACCAAAGATGCAGAGGTCAGGATCACAACTCATAAACCTTCATACCGCAATTCAGTCAGGCAAGAACTCACCTAAGTTTTTTGGGGCTGTCCAGGCNTGGCGCTAAGTTCAGGTTGAATGCCTAAAAAATAATAAAAAAAAAAGAGGCAACACCAAAGATGCAGAGGTCAGGATCACAACTCATAAACCTTCATACCGCAATTCAGTCAGGCAAGAACTCACCTAAGTTTTTTGGGGCTGTCCAGGCTTTGAGAATCCCAAGAGTGTCTGTTTTATCAGCAGGATTGTATTCCCAGTTAACACCCCCAATGAAAATGAAATTCTTTTTCCAGCCTTTATGAGAACTCGGGATGTGTGTGATGATCTGCCTAGACGAGGTCCGCTTAGAAATATATAGAAAGCCCTCAGTTGAGATAAGCTTGACAGTGAAGAGGTCCATAAGCAGAGAAATGGTAGGAGTCTCAAGCCCATGCTTCTTAAAGAAAACTAAAAGNCCCAGTTGACACCCCCAACGAAAAAGAAATTATTTTTCCAGCATTTATGAGAGTTCGGGAGGTATGTGATGACCTGCCTAGACGAGGCCCGCTTAGAAATATATAGAAATTCCTCAGTTGAGGTAAGCTTGACATTGAAGAGGTCCATAAGCAAAGAAATGGTGGGAGTTCCAAGCCCATACTTCTTAAAGAAAACTAAAATACCCACTAANGACAGTGAAGAGGTCCATAAGCAGAGAAATGGTAGGAGTCTCAAGCCCATGCTTCTTAAAGAAAACTAAAAGACCCACTAAAACACCCCAGAAGTTAGGAGAAAACTAAGCAGGGCAGACATTGAGGTGCTGCAGAACATTTTTGATGAAGGGGTGCATAGGAAAATGAAGGTCATTCTCGAAAGCGGCCACAAAGAAGCAAACTCTTTTGTGTACTTGGGCAAGATATGGGGTGAGTTTATCCAGACACCAGGGCTGAACACCAGGGGAAAAGCCAAAACGANGGGAGAAAGCTGAGCAGGGCAGACATTGAAGTGCTACAAAATATTTTTGATGAAGGGGTGCATAGGGAAACGAAGGTCATTCTCGAAAGCGGCCACAAAGAAACAAACTCTTTTGTGCACCTGGGCAATGTATGAGATAAGTTTTTTCGGACACCAGGGGCAAAGCGAAAGCGAGCACTAAGAGCNAAGCACTAAGAGCTTCCATGAGAATAAGATCCACCCCACTGGGACCCATGAACTCAACATGCCTGAAGGCAGCCCCCATACCCGCTGCACTATCAGGAATCCTAACCTCACTCANTGAACTCAACATGCCTAAAGGCAGCCCCCATACCCGCTGCACTATCAGGAATCCTAACCTCACTCACCTTGCCCTTACCCTTGTCAGCACTAGGAGGTACATGAGAGGAAGATGAGGGGAGTTCCTTGGAGTCCACCTCGGTATCGACAACCTCAACACCGGGGAAATTGTTAATTTCATCACCTACATCCCCTAAATCAGAATCTCTCTCGGCAGACCTGTCGCCTAGGAGGGAAACAGAGGAGGGAGTTGCTCCAGAGGAGGCAGACATGATTGGCAAGGAGAATAACAAGTCGAAAGAATGATAAAAAGGAGGAATACTAACTAAACACCCCCTGGTAATCCTAGGGTCAGCACTGTACCTCCCAACAGTAAGAATTTGCACTGTGGAATTCCAATTCCCAAAGTGAGGAAGAGGAGATAGGCAACAATCGTGATTCCAAAAGAAAAAGAACCGAAAAAATTCAGAAAAATAATGGCCACCTCGAAATCGAGGGATCTAGAGCGAGGAAAGGCAAGAGAAAGAGAAAGGGGCAGAAGGAGCCATACCTAGACAGGGAAAATAGCAGCAAACAGCAACAAAAGGACAAAATTGGAGGAGAAGAGCAAAGCAGGACTTCAAGTCACACCCAGAAAGCACAGTCTTGAGCAGATAATCGCGTGGAGGAAAGCCCAGAAATCGCAGAGAGAAAGAGCCAGAGACGAAGATGAACAATATAGAAGATGGAAGGTGGTTTTGTGCGGTTTTCTTTCAGCCATTTGAGTATTTAAGGCTTGAAAGACATGGGATGAGGCGTGCATGGGAATCAAGGGAGCCATGATTGTTGTAACCATCAAAAAGCCCCTCCCACGTGCATCTCACATGCAGACTAAGGTCAGCTAGGTGCAGGTCTAGTCCAAGGTAAAAGCAGCTCAGCCCATACCCAAGCTCGCTTGGGCCAAGGGCTGGGGGGCAACTGATGATACCTCAAAATAAATCTCAAGTGCCAGCTCAAGAGGTCAGACTAGACAAACAGAACTCGAAAGAGTAGAGCTGGAGGTCCCTTCGAGATAAGCAATGACAATAACAATCAGGGCAACAACTGGATAATCATGAGAGGTTCCTAAAGCGTTAGGAAGCTATAATCAAGACACCTAATCTCAACCAACCAAGATCTTCTCCTAGAATTATGGAGAACCCCACGAAGTAAGGACAAGAATCTCGGCCAGAATCCCACTTAACAGGGAATGACCCTATAAATGCACTGTAACACCTCCTANCAATAACAACCAGGGCAACAACTGGATAATCATGAGAGGTTCCTAAAGCGTTAGGAAGCTATAATCAAGGCACCTAATCTCAACCAACCAAGATCTTCTCCTAGAATTATGGAGAACCCCACGAAGTAAGGACAAGAATCTCGGCCAGAATCCCACTTAACAGGGAATGACCCTATAAATGCACTGTAACACCTCCTAACAGGGGAGGAGAACCCTAGTGGCAATAGGAAGCCATAGCAACTTTGCGATCATCGTGAATAAAACAAAAGGAGCAAGAACCTCCATTGAAGAGTGGACTAGCCGAGTTCTTGAGCCGGTGAACCACTATATTTTCACTATGTGCACCCCTTTAAAATCCNCACAGGGGAGGAGAACCCTAGTGGCAATAGGAAGCCATAGCAACTTTGCGATCATCGTGAATAAAATAAAAGAAGCAAGAACCTCCATTGAAGAGTGGACTAGCCGAGTTCTTGAGCCGGTGAACCACTATATTTTCACTATGTGCACCCCTTTAAAATCCCCTAAATATTTTATGCTAGCATCATACACTAGCCTCGTAGCTCTGATCCACGCTCATCTCACATTACTTTCACCTTAAGTTCATCCACGTTATCTGAAAAGACCAGAAATGCACCATGATATGGGTTCCTAGGAATCATGGCCAAAAGTTCGGCTCTCCAACAATTATCTGAATTTATCATATTATCATATTTTTGAGATGTAGTTCATGTAGTCATTTGTTGTGTTTTGGAGTGAGAACCATTACGATATTAAGAAGTTCGCTTTGGTGTTTGGTCATTCCAAGATTAGGCAGCTTTATATAGTTGAAACAGTTTTTTTTCTTCGGGTAGTTAATTGAACTCTGTGCTTCGGGGGGGTATTCCTATAAATGACCCCTATTCCCTCCCTTTTCTTGTTTTTGTCCTTATTTTTATCTTAAATTGTAGACTGAAAAAGGAAACTATTGAACTGTAGCTCAATAGAAAATTTCTCCTATATGAAGCCTCCCTTACAAAGAGTATAGGCAGGTATGACTTTTTACTTTTGCTTGCATGTGAATCTATGCATAGTGTCAAGATATGTTTTTACTCGCTTGTGGACAGCGCCATGTGCTCTGCCTTGATCTCAATGATTGTTTAGAGATGGGTTTAAAATTGTAAGTGGCTTGTACTTTTAGGGGCATTCTATTTTTTTTCTGCCCGAGTCTAGTGAGTATAAATATAAAGAATAAGAGAGAATCCTGCAACTTTCTTTCTGTCATTGCTCTTTTCTTCTCTTTTCCTCCTATTCAGTACGATATCTTGTTATCACTACAGGATTCTGAGAACTACACATGATTCTCTCACTCCACATCTTCTAATGAATCTGATCCAAATTGCAAGCATATTGTTCTCTATATACACTCATCACTGTCTTTAAATATCATTATTTAACTCCATTATTTATATCTTGCATCTGCAGATCCCACATACATGATCCGAGCTATTCCTAGTAACGCATCAGACAATATCTACTGCACACTTCTTGCACAAAGCGCTGTTCATGGCGCCATGGCAAGATACACAGGCTTCACTGTCGGACCTGTAAACAGCAGACATGCTTATATTCCAATTGGCGTGAGCACTCCTATTCCTTGGTCTGCATTTGTGTTCGATAATATTTATTTGGAGTTGTGCTGCTTATATATAATTTGGTGAATTGAATATTCAAGTTTGCTCTACCATGTGGAAATCTGATTTTACCTGATGGTGTGCGGCATTGCAGTCTGTGACTGAGACTCAGAATAACAATCTGATTTTCCTTTCTGTTAATTGTTCTGGCCGGTACAGTTCACATGCTTCTTCCTTCTAGAGAGTTCCCCAAAAAAAAAATCTTTCCACTTCTCGGGGTAAGTAAAGGGAAAAATAGTTTTTCTCATGTATTCGAAATAGTCAAATTCGTCGATAACACAAAAAAACTATGTTATTGGTTATGATACTGTTCATTTCTCCGCTGAACAAAATACCCATAAGTTAGATTCTTGGGATCTATGACAGTTTCACTTATGTTAATCGTTCATTTTTTATCTGGGGCATTTCAGGTGCCTTTGTCATTATTTGGAGGTTCTGGAAACTATGCATCTACTTTGTACATTGTAGCAATAAAAGCTAATGTATTGGAAAAGGTTGGATCCGAGCTTCTTGACCTTGTTGAGGCTTCAAAGAAAAGTCCCACATTTTCTCAATTCACGAAGGATTCGTTAGTACCTGCTGATACTAGAGTAAAAACTATTAATGAAATTTGTTGTGAAGCTAAATTTTCGAACGTCACAAAAATTTTTTTGGGTGTGATGATTTGCTAGTGGTCACTTTTGGTTATGTATTAAAATATTTTGGAAAACTTGTATGTAGATTACATTGTTGGATATTTTGATGATTTATATAATTTTTATTAAGTGTATTATATTTTATGTTTTTGTTAGTATGGTATTTGATGTTAGTTTGTGTTGGAAAAGATGTGAAGTGTATTAATTGTGTTAGTTTTTTATTGAACACAAGTATTAGTGGTGTACAGGTGAAAAATTTTATTGGAATACCATTTTTTAAGAAGGGTTATTTTAAAAATAAAAAATAAACTTTTTTGCGAGGAAATTAAAATCGTCTCGAAAAATTGTAGGGACAATCTTTTTAGCGATAATTTTTATACGTCGCAAATGTATTTATTCAATTATTTTTTACATTTTTATTTATATAAAAATTTATTTGCAATGATTTTTTTGTGTCGCAAAAAATTAATTAAATTATTATTTTTTATATTTTTTATTTATATAAAAATTTATTTGTGACTATCTTTTTACATTACGAAAAATTAATTAAATTATTATTTTTAATATTTGTATTTATGTAGAAAATTAATTAAATTATTATTTTTTACATTTGTTATTTACGAAAAAAATTTATTTGAGACGATTTTTTTGCATCGCAAAATATTAATTAAATTATTATTTTTTTATTTTTTTACACTGGTGGAATAGATTTTAGCTACGCTTTTTAAAATTTTAGCAAATTTTTTTTTGTCTCAATTTTTTTTTTTTTGTGATGAAAATAATATTGCGTCGCAAAATATTTCTACGAAGAGGCTATTGTGACGAACATGCGACAAAAAACAAATATTGCAAAAAATAAATGTCAACGATTTTTTTTGAATTTAGCGACCAAAAAAATCGTTGTAAAAAATGATTTTTGTTGTAGTGTATCAAATGCCCTACATCCTGAACAACACCCAAAAGCTACCACTAACGAGGATAATCAAACTCCACGCTAATTGATGATATTGCATAATCTTATGCCTTAAACGATTCATCTTAGTTTTGTTTATTAGTTATATGTTTAGGTTTAATTTAGTTTGTGTGCTAAGAGGAATCCATGTGTTTGTTGGTAATCCGGTGAAAGAATGGATGATTTATATTCATTTTAATGTCGTGGAAAACTTTGGAAAGGAGTAGAATCGAACCAAGAACATTGTGGCAAAAATTCAGAAAAAGAGTTACTCTACCCGTTCATTATTCCTGCTTTCGACTGGTTCATCGAACCAGAAACTTTGCTACCAGTTCATCATTCCTGCTTTCTACCGGTTCATCAAAACAGAAACTTTCCTACTGGTAGGTCAGGAAGGCTTTCTACCGGTAGAAGCGGTAAAAATTCAGAAACATGATTTTTATGGAAATTTTGATGGCCAAATCTATGAGATACTTTCGGAGATATTTTTGGAGATTTTTAGGAGTGAGAGAGAAAGAGGTAAAAGAGGATCTTTATCATCAGGCTCTCTCTCTCTCTCCCTCTTGTTTCCTTTAAATACCGAAGCATCGGAGGATCCAAGGCATCCTCTCTCAAACGTTCTTCATCAGCTGGGTTCTTTCTTGGAGGCAGAANAAGCGCTGTTCATGGCGCCATGGCAAGATACACAGGCTTCACTGTCGGACCTGTAAACAGCAGACATGCTTATATTCCAATTGGCGTGAGCACTCCTATTCCTTGGTCTGCATTTGTGTTCGATAATATTTATTTGGAGTTGTGCTGCTTATATATAATTTGGTGAATTGAATATTCAAGTTTGCTCTACCATGTGGAAATCTGATTTTACCTGATGGTGTGCGGCATTGCAGTCTGTGACTGAGACTCAGAATAACAATCTGATTTTCCTTTCTGTTAATTGTTCTGGCCGGTACAGTTCACATGCTTCTTCCTTCTAGAGAGTTCCCCAAAAAAAAAATCNATTTTTTTACACTGGTGGAATAGATTTTAGCTACGCTTTTTAAAATTTTAGCAAATTTTTTTTTGTCTCAATTTTTTTTTTTTTGTGATGAAAATAATATTGCGTCGCAAAATATTTCTACGAAGAGGCTATTGTGACGAACATGCGACAAAAAACAAATATTGCAAAAAATAAATGTCAACGATTTTTTTTGAATTTAGCGACCAAAAAAATCGTTGTAAAAAATGATTTTTGTTGTAGTGTATCAAATGCCCTACATCCTGAACAACACCCAAAAGCTACCACTAACGAGGATAATCAAACTCCACGCTAATTGATGATATTGCATAATCTTATGCCTTAAACGATTCATCTTAGTTTTGTTTATTAGTTATATGTTTAGGTTTAATTTAGTTTGTGTGCTAAGAGGAATCCATGTGTTTGTTGGTAATCCGGTGAAAGAATGGATGATTTATATTCATTTTAATGTCGTGGAAAACTTTGGAAAGGAGTAGAATCGAACCAAGAACATTGTGGCAAAAATTCAGAAAAAGAGTTACTCTACCCGTTCATTATTCCTGCTTTCGACTGGTTCATCGAACCAGAAACTTTGCTACCAGTTCATCATTCCTGCTTTCTACCGGTTCATCAAAACAGAAACTTTCCTACTGGTAGGTCAGGAAGGCTTTCTACCGGTAGAAGCGGTAAAAATTCAGAAACATGATTTTTATGGAAATTTTGATGGCCAAATCTATGAGATACTTTCGGAGATATTTTTGGAGATTTTTAGGAGTGAGAGAGAAAGAGGTAAAAGAGGATCTTTATCATCAGGCTCTCTCTCTCTCTCCCTCTTGTTTCCTTTAAATACCGAAGCATCGGAGGATCCAAGGCATCCTCTCTCAAACGTNAAATGGAAAAGATGTGAAGTGTATTAATTGTGTTAGTTTTTTATTGAACACAAGTATTAGTGGCGTACAGGTGAAAAATTTTATTGGAATACCATTTTTTAAGAAGGGTTATTTTAAAAAAAAAAAATAAACTTTTTTGCGAGGAAATTAAAATCGTCTCGAAAAATTGTAGGGACAATCTTTTTAGCGATAATTTTTATACATCGCAAATGTATTTATTCAATTATTTTTTACATTTTTATTTATGTAAAAATTTATTTGTAACGATTTTTTTGTGTCGCGAAAAATTAATTAAATTATTATTTTTTATATTTTTTATTTATATAAAAATTTATTTGTGACTATCTTTTTACATTACGAAAAATTAATTAAATTATTATTTTTAATATTTGTATTTATGTAGAAAATTAATTAAATTATTATTTTTTACATTTGTTATTTACGAAAAAAATTTATTTGAGACGATTTTTTTGCATCGCAAAATATTAATTAAATTATTATTTTTTTTATTTTTTTGCACTGGTGGAATAGATTTTAGCTACGCTTTTTAAAATTTTAGCAAATTTTTTTTTGTCTCAAATTTTTTTTTTTTTGCGATGAAAATAATATTGCGTCGCAAAATACTTCTACGAAGAGGCTATTGTGACGAACATGCGACAAAAAACAAATATTGCAAAAAATAAATGTCAACGATTTTTTTTTAATTTAGCGACAAAAAAATTCGTTACAAAAAATGATTTTTGTTGTAGTGTATCAAATGCCCTACATCCTGAACAACACCCAAAAGCTACCACTAACGAGGATAATCAAACTCCACGCTAATTGATGATATTGCATAATCTTATGCCTTAAACGATTCATCTTAGTTTTGTTTATTAGTTATATGTTTAGGTTTAATTTAGTTTGTGTGCTAAGAGGAATCCATGTGTTTGTTGGTAATCCGGTGAAAGAATGGATGATTTATATTCATTTTAATGTCGTGGAAAACTTTGGAAAGGAGTAGAATCGAACCAAGAACATTGTGGCAAAAATTCAGAAAAAGAGTTACTCTACCCGTTCATTATTCCTGCTTTCGACTGGTTCATCGAACCAGAAACTTTGCTACCAGTTCATCATTCCTGCTTTCTACCGGTTCATCAAAACAGAAACTTTCCTACTGGTAGGTCAGGAAGGCTTTCTACCGGTAGAAGCGGTAAAAATTCAGAAACATGATTTTTATGGAAATTTTGATGGCCAAATCTATGAGATACTTTCGGAGATATTTTTGGAGATTTTTAGGAGTGAGAGAGAAAGAGGTAAAAGAGGATCTTTATCATCAGGCTCTCTCTCTCTCTCCCTCTTGTTTCCTCTAAATACCGAAGCATCGGAGGATCCAAGGCATCCTCTCTCAAACGTTCTTCATCAGCTGGGTTCTTTCTTGGAGGCAGAACTTTGAGGGCAGAGGAGGATCAAGCTAGTCTTCTATTACCGGTTTTTCTACATTAGTATTACTTTCGTTGTTGTCTTGTTTAGTTTAATTAAGAAGTAATTTAAATTCCTTGTCCTTTACATTAATTTTCTATTTTTGTTTAAAATACAAAGTATTGATTTCAAATTCTGCTTTCAATATAGTTCGGTTTTCTCTTTAATTGCTATGTCTTTCATACTTTCTTTTAATTCAATTTACGTTATATTTGAATAGGTTAATTTTTAGTATAATCAAATTGAGGATTCTCATTCGTGAATGAGTAGTTTGACCTAATAAGGGTTTTTCATATTTGAAGTTATGTTTGTTGAATGAAGAAATTATTTTTGAAAATGTAGTTGATATGTATGTCTCTTTGCTTATAATGCGTAGACAATTTAGTCTAGCACGAGTAATTCTTGTAGTCACTGCAATCAACATGACTGTAATTCTTTCATGAATTAATTCAATCAATTAAAATACATATTTTCTAAACTTTGGTTTTTATTTGAATATTTTTTGTTCAAGTTCGTTTGATTATAACCTTGGAGGAATATTTTTTCTTAGTTTTTTTATCAATTATAACCATTTTCAAAAAAGTAATAAGATTTTTATTTTCATTTTTATTATATCAACATTCGAATTTGTCCTTGTTTTCCTTGAGGTGACGACTTCGGTAATCAACTGAGTTACTATTCAATATTTTCCTATGCCTGGGAAGCAAATATTATTTTACCACTTTTGAGAGCAAGCATTGATACTCCTCATTGACATCCCCGAACTCTCGACCCATCTCTAAAATATGATAAGTATGGGTGAGCTAGTTCGCCCAGTAGAATAAACTTTCTCAAACATTATCAAGTTTTTGAAAAGATAATATAATATAAACGAATGATAATTTGAACATACTAACATAAGTTTGTACAAAAGAATTTCAGTCTATGCTACATAAAACATGATATTAATGACACATTTCAGTAAAACAGTTGTAATGTATCAAAACATAAAAATCAGTCTGAAGGCACTGACATGCCATAAGTATCAGCATAACCAACCAATTACCAATCCTAGTCAATGCATGAACTATGACGGGACTAGGCGGTCTAGCTGCCCTCAAATCGACGTGCCCAAATCGATGCGTATAAAGATGTAACTATTACGGAACCCAAAAGGCGCCGAGTGGCACTGAAGAGTAATGGCTTGGAAGAGCCGAGTACCTAGGCATTTAAGACGACTTGATGGCGCATTATGGCAGAGTGACTAAGACAGTGATATTAATAAGCCCCTATATCCTCGAGACTCAAACCTGCGATCATGATTGCGAAGCATTAATGGCTATAGCGTCGAGCTTACCTTCTCGGCTCACCCCGAGGCACTGTTCCCCGACAATTAAACTCTCGAGAGTAGGTGTCAGACGCCGATCAAAGGAACTCGAGTACCCAATGATAGCCATAAGTACTCGGCGTGGCCCCGAGCACTTGTTCTATCGCCCGTGCATTAAAGGCACGAAAATTTGGGTGGAAAACACTCATTGTGCATGGTAAGAACACAGGACATTAAATGGTGAGATAGGACTTCAAGCCTTTGCACTCATTACTAACCCAAGTATAAATACTCCTCAGAAAAATAAACAAAGGTACGCAAGAATAAACTGAGAAAAAAGAAATATTGTGCTTTAGCCTCCAAACTAATACTAACTTAAGCTTTGCAGGGGATAAGTCGGGTGTTCACCCGGTCCCTTTTCTGACCCTATGATTGTTTCAGGTTTGTCATCGTGAAAATTTCTATCTCAATCTATTGCAGGAAATCTCCCTTGCAAACCATAACACACTTGGTGGTACTTTGAGGTCTCTCACCCTATGGGCACTATGCTCTACTTCTTGTTTTTGGGAAAATTAATACCAGACATCCGCAACACCACACAAGAAACTTCCATCCTCTAGCACCGCTCACCGATCTCCCAAGGATTTATAGGCACACCATCCATAAACCCTACAGTGTTAGTTATTGCTAAATGAATATCAGGCATTCGCAGTACCACACAAGCAACCATTGTCCTCTGGTGTTACTCACTAATTTTTCCGACACCAATACTGTGCACACATGCTTCTAGATCATGCCAAAACATTTTCTCAAAGTAATACAGTCATAACATATCAAAATAAATCACCGATAGTAATCCACTATAGTAAATGATTTTCCATAATCCATAGCATCATTTAACTAATCACATGTATATTAACGTAAATCATTAATTTCAAAACATGGAATAGTCATATGCAAAACCAATAATGATAACAAAACCACAGAAATCATGTTATGTACAAAACTTATTTCAGATCACAAAACCTAGCCTTTTTCCAAATCCATAATGCAATGAACATAAATAGATTTCGGATATCGAACATCAGTTTAGCATGAGATCCTGAAATATAAATGATATGCATTATTGATAAGGAGTCGGAAAAGAAATCCTGCCTCATGCCCAGGGACGGAGCTATTGGTGGGCTGAAGCCCAGGATAAAAAAATAAATAAATTTTTTTATTAGAGCCAACCCAGCCCAACCCAGAGGCATGGCTTCTGGGTTTTGTTCTTCTGTGCACGAACCAGTTGCATACCTTTACGACTTTGCGTCCATGCCTAAAGCCCCTGGTTTTTCTCATTTGTTTGTTTCTTGAGCAGTGAAAAAGATGGGGTATGTTTAATCTCTTTTGGGTTTCTGGGTATAAATGTTTTGTTTGTCTTGTTGTTTTGGCTTGTGGTGCTGATGGTGGTAGATATGGTGGAGGAGTGAGATTCTGGGATTCGAACAGGAAAGAAGAATGGGGTTCCTCGGGCTGGGGATTGCTGGGAAGCTTCTCTTTATAAGAGTTGTGAAGAGTCAAAACATGTTAGCAGAATAGAATATTGAGAGAGAGAGAGAGAGAGTGGTCGGCATACGGACACGGTTGGACTCGGAAAGCTTACAGCGTTGGTCTGCTAAACCACTTGATTGTCTTGATGGGTAGTCTTGGTTGCTGAATTTATTAATTTTTGAATTTTAAAATGGAAAACTCAATAAATTTAGCACTAATAGTGAGATATTTTTGTCGGATCTCTCTGTCCTTGACATTGGTTTTGCTCTTTGGTCAAATGCCCACAAACTTTTCGATCAAATGCCCCTGAATCACACACACATCTGTTTGGCNAGGAAGCAAATATTATTTTACCACTTTTGAGAGCAAGCATTGATACTCCTCATTGACATCCCCGGACTCTCGACCCATCTCTAAAATATGATAAGTAGGGGTGAGCTAGTTCGCCCAGTAGAATAAACTTTCTCAAACATTATCAAGTTTTTGAAAAGATAATATAATATAAACGAATGATAATTTGAACATACTAACATAAGTTTGTACAAAAGAATTTCAGTCTATGCTACATAAAACATGATATTAATGACACATTTCAGTAAAACAGTTGTAATGTATCAAAACATAAAAATCAGTCTGAAGGCACTGACATGCCATAAGTATCAGCATAACCAACCAATTACCAATCCTAGTCAATGCATGAACTATGACGGGACTAGGCGGTCTAGCTGCCCTCAAATCGACGTGCCCAAATCGATGCGTATAAAGATGTAACTATTACGGAACCCAAAAGGCGCCGAGTGGCACTGAAGAGTAATGGCTTGGAAGAGCCGAGTACCTAGGCATTTAAGACGACTTGATGGCGCATTATGGCAGAGTGACTAAGACAGTGATATTAATAAGCCCCTATATCCTCGAGACTCAAACCTGCGATCATGATTGCGAAGCATTAATGGCTATAGCGTCGAGCTTACCTTCTCGGCTCACCCCGAGGCACTGTTCCCCAACAATTAAACTCTCGAGAGTAGGTGTCAGACGCCGATCAAAGGAACTCGAGTACCCAATGATAGCCATAAGTACTCGGCGTGGCCCCGAGCACTTGTTCTATCGCCCGTGCATTAAAGGCACGAAAATTTGGGTGGAAAACACTCATTGTGCATGGTAAGAACACAGGACATTAAATGGTGAGATAGGACTTCAAGCCTTTGCACTCATTACTAACCCAAGTATAAATACTCCTCAGAAAAATAAACAAAGGTACGCAAGAATAAACTGAAAAAAAAGAAATATTGTGTTTTAGCCTCCAAACTAATACTAACTTAAGCTTTGCAGGGGATAAGTCGGGTGTTCACCCGGTCCCTTTTCTGACCCTATGNTCCATGTGTTTGTTGGTAATCCGGTGAAAGAATGGATGATTTATATTCATTTTAATGTCGTGGAAAACTTTGGAAAGGAGTAGAATCGAACCAAGAACATTGTGGCAAAAATTCAGAAAAAGAGTTACTCTACCCGTTCATTATTCCTGCTTTCGACTGGTTCATCGAACCAGAAACTTTGCTACCAGTTCATCATTCCTGCTTTCTACCGGTTCATCAAAACAGAAACTTTCCTACTGGTAGGTCAGGAAGGCTTTCTACCGGTAGAAGCGGTAAAAATTCAGAAACATGATTTTTATGGAAATTTTGATGGCCAAATCTATGAGATACTTTCGGAGATATTTTTGGAGATTTTTAGGAGTGAGAGAGAAAGAGGTAAAAGAGGATCTTTATCATCAGGCTCTCTCTCTCTCTCCCTCTTGTTTCCTCTAAATACCGAAGCATCGGAGGATCCAAGGCATCCTCTCTCAAACGTTCTTCATCAGCTGGGTTCTTTCTTGGAGGCAGAACTTTGAGGGCAGAGGAGGATCAAGCTAGTCTTCTATTACCGGTTTTTCTACATTAGTATTACTTTCGTTGTTGTCTTGTTTAGTTTAATTAAGAAGTAATTTAAATTCCTTGTCCTTTACATTAATTTTCTATTTTTGTTTAAAATACAAAGTATTGATTTCAAATTCTGCTTTCAATATAGTTCGGTTTTCTCTTTAATTGCTATGTCTTTCATACTTTCTTTTAATTCAATTTACGTTATATTTGAATAGGTTAATTTTTAGTATAATCAAATTGAGGATTCTCATTCGTGAATGAGTAGTTTGACCTAATAAGGGTTTTTCATATTTGAAGTTATGTTTGTTGAATGAAGAAATTATTTTTGAAAATGTAGTTGATATGTATGTCTCTTTGCTTATTATGCGTAGACAATTTAGTCTAGCACGAGTAATTCTTGTAGTCACTGCAATCAACATGACTGTAATTCTTTCATGAATTAATTCAATCAATTAAAATACATATTTTCTAAACTTTGGTTTTTATTTGAATATTTTTTGTTCAAGTTCGTTTGATTATAACCTTGGAGGAATATTTTTTCTTAGTTTTTTTATCAATTATAACCATTTTCAAAAAAGTAATAAGATTTTTATTTTCATTTTTATTATATCAACATTCGAATTTGTCCTTGTTTTCCTTGAGGTGACGACTTCGGTAATCAACTGAGTTACTATTCAATATTTTCCTATGCCTAGGAAGCAAATATTATTTTACCACTTTTGAGAGCAAGCATTGATACTCCTCATTGACATCCCCGAACTCTCGACCCATCTCTAAAATATGATAAGTATGGGTGAGCTAGTTCGCCCAGTAGAATAAACTTTCTCAAACATTATCAAGTTTTTGAAAAGATAATATAATATAAACGAATGATAATTAGAACATACTAACATAAGTTTGTACAAAAGAATTTCAGTCTATGCTACATAAAACATGATATTAATGACACATTTCAGTAAAACAGTTGTAAAAATCAAAACATAAAAATCAGTCTGAAGGCACTGACATGCCATAAGTATCAGCATAACCAACCAATTACCAATCCTAGTCAATGCATGAACTATGACGGGACTAGGCGGTCTAGCTGCCCTCAAATCGACGTGCCCAAATCGATGCGTATAAAGATGTAGCTATTACGGAACCCAAAAGGCGCCGAGTGGCACTGAAGAGTAATGGCTTGGAAGAGCCGAGTACCTAGGCATTTAAGACGACTTGATGGCGCATTATGGCAGAGTGACTAAGACAGTGATATTAATAAGCCCCTATATCCTCGAGACTCAAACCTGCGATCATGATTGCGAAGCATTAATGGCTATAGCGTCGAGCTTACCTTCTCGGCTCACCCCGAGGCACTGTTCCCCGACAATTAAACTCTCGAGAGTAGGTGTCAGACGCCGATCAAAGGAACTCGAGTACCCAATGATAGCCATAAGTACTCGGCGTGGCCCCGAGCACTTGTTCTATCGCCCGTGCATTAAAGGCACGAAAATTTGGGTGGAAAACACTCATTGTGCATGGTAAGAACACAGGACATTAAATGGTGAGATAGGACTTCAAGCCTTTGCACTCATTACTAACCCAAGTATAAATACTCCTCAGAAAAATAAATAAAGGTACGCAAGAATAAACTGAAAAAAAAGAAATATTGTGTTTTAGCCTCCAAACTAATACTAACTTAAGCTTTGCAGGGGATAAGTCGGGTGTTCACCCGGTCCCTTTTCTGACCCTATGATTGTTTCAGGTTTGTCATCGTGAAAATTTCTATCTCAATCTATTGCAGGAAATCTCCCTTGCAAACCATAACACACTTGGTGGTACTTTGAGGTCTCTCACCCTATGGGCACTATGCTCTACTTCTTGTTTTTGGGAAAATTAATACCAGACATCCGCAACACCACACAAGAAACTTCCATCCTCTAGCACCGCTCACCGATCTCCCAAGGATTTATAGGCACACCATCCATAAACCCTACAGTGTTAGTTATTGCTAAATGAATATCAGGCATTCGCAGTACCACACAAGCAACCATTGTCCTCTGGTGTTACTCACTAATTTTTCCGACACCAATACTGTGCACACATGCTTCTAGATCATGCCAAAACATTTTCTCAAAGTAATACAGTCATAACATATCAAAATAAATCACCGATAGTAATCCACTATAGTAAATGATTTTCCATAATCCATAGCATCATTTAACTAATCACATGTATATTAACGTAAATCATTAATTTCAAAACATGGAATAGTCATATGCAAAACCAATAATGATAACAAAACCACAGAAATCATGTTATGTACAAAACTTATTTCAGATCACAAAACCTAGCCTTTTTCCAAATCCATAATGCAATGAACATAAATAGATTTCGGATATCGAACATCAGTTTAGCATGAGATCCTGAAATATAAATGATATGCATTATTGATAAGGAGTCGGAAAAGAAATCCTGCCTCATGCCCAGGGACGGAGCTATTGGTGGGCTGTGGCGGGCTGAAGCCCAGGATAAAAAAATAAATAAATTTTTTTATTAGAGCCAACCCAGCCCAACCCAGAGGCATGGCTTCTGGGTTTTGTTCTTCTGTGCACGAACCAGTTGCATACCTTTACGACTTTGCGTCCATGCCTAAAGCCCCTGGTTTTTCTCATTTGTTTGTTTCTTGAGCAGTGAAAAAGATGGGGTATGTTTAATCTCTTTTGGGTTTCTGGGTATAAATGTTTTGTTTGTCTTGTTGTTTTGGCTTGTGGTGCTGATGGTGGTAGATATGGTGGAGGAGTGAGATTCTGGGATTCGAACAGGAAAGAAGAATGGGGTTCCTCGGGCTGGGGATTGCTGGGAAGCTTCTCTTTATAAGAGTTGTGAAGAGTCAAAACATGTTAGCAGAATAGAATATTGAGAGAGAGAGAGAGAGAGAGTGGTCGGCATACGGACACGGTTGGACTCGGAAAGCTTACAGCGTTGGTCTGCTAAACCACTTGATTGTCTTAATGGGTAGTCTTGGTTGCTGAATTTATTAATTTTTGAATTTTAAAATGGAAAACTCAATAAATTTAGCACTAATAGTGAGATATTTTTGTCGGATCTCTCTGTCCTTGACATTGGTTTTGCTCTTTGGTCAAATGCCCACAAACTTTTCGATCAAATGCCCCTGAATCACACACACATCTGTTTGGCCTCTTGACCTCTTTTCCAACTGGAAATCTTTTGTGGACTTTAGAGTTTAAATCATGATCGACAAAAATGAGCTAGAATGTGTTTATCACTTGATGTCCATTTAGAGGTTTGGAAGTGATAATGCATGCACTGATGCATTTGAGGTCATCATTNGGGAAGCAAATATTATTTTACCACTTTTGAGAGCAAGCATTGATACTCCTCATTGACATCCCCGAACTCTCGACCCATCTCTAAAATATGATAAGTATGGGTGAGCTAGTTCGCCCAGTAGAATAAACTTTCTCAAACATTATCAAGTTTTTGAAAAGANCTGTGATTGCATGTGGAAATGGTTTTTTTTAGTGCATCACCAAACTGCTATTGATGAAGCTGATCCATTGCAATATTTTCTTGAGGAATAGGAGAATAATAAGCAACATTGTNAAAAGATAATATAATATAAACGAATGATAATTTGAACATACTAACATAAGTTTGTACAAAAGAATTTCAGTCTATGCTACATAAAACATGATATTAATGACACATTTCAGTAAAACAGTTGTAATGTATCAAAACATAAAAATCAGTCTGAAGGCACTGACATGCCATAAGTATCAGCATAACCAACCAATTACCAATCCTAGTCAATGCATGAACTATGACGGGACTAGGCGGTCTAGCTGCCCTCAAATCGACGTGCCCAAATCGATGCGTATAAAGATGTAACTATTACGGAACCCAAAAGGCGCCGAGTGGCACTGAAGAGTAATGGCTTGGAAGAGCCGAGTACCTAGGCATTTAAGACGACTTGATGGCGCATTATGGCAGAGTGACTAAGACAGTGATATTAATAAGCCCCTATATCCTCGAGACTCAAACCTGCGATCATGATTGCGAAGCATTAATGGCTATAGCGTCGAGCTTACCTTCTCGGCTCACCCCGAGGCACTGTTCCCCAACAATTAAACTCTCGAGAGTAGGTGTCAGACGCCGATCAAAGGAACTCGAGTACCCAATGATAGCCATAAGTACTCGGCGTGGCCCCGAGCACTTGTTCTATCGCCCGTGCATTAAAGGCACGAAAATTTGGGTGGAAAACACTCATTGTGCATGGTAAGAACACAGGACATTAAATGGTGAGATAGGACTTCAAGCCTTTGCACTCATTACTAACCCAAGTATAAATACTCCTCAGAAAAATAAACAAAGGTACGCAAGAATAAACTGAGAAAAAAGAAATATTGTGCTTTAGCCTCCAAACTAATACTAACTTAAGCTTTGCAGGGGATAAGTCGGGTGTTCACCCGGTCCCTTTTCTGACCCTATGGTTGTTTCAGGTTTGTCATCGTGAAAATTTCTATCTCAATCTATTGCAGGAAATCTCCCTTGCAAACCATAACACACTTGGTGGTACTTTGAGGTCTCTCACCCTATGGGCACTATGCTCTACTTCTTGTTTTTGGGAAAATTAATACCAGACATCCGCAACACCACACAAGAAACTTCCATCCTCTAGCACCGCTCACCGATCTCCCAAGGATTTATAGGCACACCATCCATAAACCCTACAGTGTTAGTTATTGCTAAATGAATATCAGGCATTCGCAGTACCACACAAGCAACCATTGTCCTCTGGTGTTACTCACTAATTTTTCCGACACCAATACTGTGCACACATGCTTCTAGATCATGCCAAAACATTTTCTCAAAGTAATACAGTCATAACATATCAAAATAAATCACCGATAGTAATCCACTATAGTAAATGATTTTCCATAATCCATAGCATCATTTAACTAATCACATGTATATTAACGTAAATCATTAATTTCAAAACATGGAATAGTCATATGCAAAACCAATAATGATAACAAAACCACAGAAATCATGTTATGTACAAAACTTATTTCAGATCACAAAACCTAGCCTTTTTCCAAATCCATAATGCAATGAACATAAATAGATTTCGGATATCGAACATCAGTTTAGCATGAGATCCTGAAATATAAATGATATGCATTATTGATAAGGAGTCGGAAAAGAAATCCTGCCTCATGCCCAGGGACGGAGCTATTGGTGGGCTGAAGCCCAGGATAAAAAAATAAATAAATTTTTTTATTAGAGCCAACCCAGCCCAACCCAGAGGCATGGCTTCTGGGTTTTGTTCTTCTGTGCACGAACCAGTTGCATACCTTTACGACTTTGCGTCCATGCCTAAAGCCCCTGGTTTTTCTCATTTGTTTGTTTCTTGAGCAGTGAAAAAGATGGGGTATGTTTAATCTCTTTTGGGTTTCTGGGTATAAATGTTTTGTTTGTCTTGTTGTTTTGGCTTGTGGTGCTGATGGTGGTAGATATGGTGGAGGAGTGAGATTCTGGGATTCGAACAGGAAAGAAGAATGGGGTTCCTCGGGCTGGGGATTGCTGGGAAGCTTCTCTTTATAAGAGTTGTGAAGAGTCAAAACATGTTAGCAGAATAGAATATTGAGAGAGAGAGAGAGAGAGAGTGGTCGGCATACGGACACGGTTGGACTCGGAAAGCTTACAGCGTTGGTCTGCTAAACCACTTGATTGTCTTAATGGGTAGTCTTGGTTGCTGAATTTATTAATTTTTGAATTTTAAAATGGAAAACTCAATAAATTTAGCACTAATAGTGAGATATTTTTGTCGGATCTCTCTGTCCTTGACATTGGTTTTGCTCTTTGGTCAAATGCCCACAAACTTTTCGATCAAATGCCCCTGAATCACACACACATCTGTTTGGCCTCTTGACCTCTTTTCCAACTGGAAATCTTTTGTGGAATTTAGAGTTTAAATCATGATCGACAAAAATGAGCTAGAATGTGTTTATCACTTGATGTCCATTTAGAGGTTTGGAAGTGATAATGCATGCACTGATGCATTTGAGGTCATCATTCTTTTAATTAATTTTTGAGAATTCAAGAAATGTATATGAGATTGTAGAAAATAGGAACGCATATTGATTGCCTATGTTTTAGCTGTGATTGCATGTGGAAATGGTTTTTTTTAGTGCATCACCAAACTGCTATTGATGAAGCTGATCCATTGCAATATTTTCTTGAGGAATAGGAGAATAATAAGCAACATTGTGTTATTGTTATTCATCAAATTTGTTGCTGTATCAAGCATGGTTCTGGACCTGTTAAGTCTTATTTCTTTATATACTTTTACTAATATGGCTAGATTAGTTCTGTTATACTTTGCTTACATCGATCATACTTGCGTTCTAACTTTTATGGCATAAAATGGATCATAAATAATGCTCTTATTCTACTATTTTGTCCTGATGCTGGCTGATCCTTCAGTTGACATGTTTCAGCGATAAAGACTGTTCCAAGATAGTATTCTGATATGGTCAATGAGGTATCTGTGTTGATTTTTCCCGGCCAAAAGAGTTGATGTACTTGGAAGTTTAGTCTGCTTATAGAAANCCAACCAATTACCAATCCTAGTCAATGCATGAACTATGACGGGACTAGGCGGTCTAGCTGCCCTCAAATCGACGTGCCCAAATCGATGCGTATAAAGATGTAGCNGTGTTGATTTTTCCCGGCCAAAAGAGTTGATGTACTTGGAAGTTTAGTCTGCTTATAGAAAATGCTTGATCATATCAACTAAAAGTGTGTTAAACCTTCTTAGGGCAAGATTCCGGACTCCTAATATATTTCTCNATGTTGATTTTTCCCGGCCAAAAGAGTTGATGTACTTGGAAGTTTAGTCTGTTTACAGAAAATGCTTGATCATATCAACTAAAAGTGTGTTAAACCTTCTTAGGGCAAGATNGCTATTACGGAACCCAAAAGGCGCCGAGTGGCACTGAAGAGTAATGACTTGGAAGAGCCGAGTACCTAGGCATTTAAGACGACTTGATGGCGCATTATGGCAGAGTGACTAAGACAGTGATATTAATAAGCCCCTATATCCTCGAGACTCAAACCTGCGATCATGATTGCGAAGCATTAATGGCTATAGCGTCGAGCTTACCTTCTCGGCTCACCCCGAGGCACTGTTCCCCGACAATTAAACTCTCGAGAGTAGGTGTCAGACGCCGATCAAAGGAACTCGAGTACCCAATGATAGCCATAAGTACTCGGCGTGGCCCCGAGCACTTGTTCTATCGCCCGTGCATTAAAGGCACGAAAATTTGGGTGGAAAACACTCATTGTGCATGGTAAGAACACAGGACATTAAATGGTGAGATAGGACTTCAAGCCTTTGCACTCATTACTAACCCAAGTATAAATACTCCTCAGAAAAATAAACAAAGGTACGCAAGAATAAACTGAGAAAAAAGAAATATTGTGCTTTAGCCTCCAAACTAATACTAACTTAAGCTTTGCAGGGGATAAGTCGGGTGTTCACCCGGTCCCTTTTCTGACCCTATGGTTGTTTCAGGTTTGTCATCGTGAAAATTTCTATCTCAATCTATTGCAGGAAATCTCCCTTGCAAACCATAACACACTTGGTGGTACTTTGAGGTCTCTCACCCTATGGGCACTATGCTCTACTTCTTGTTTTTGGGAAAATTAATACCAGACATCCGCAACACCACACAAGAAACTTCCATCCTCTAGCACCGCTCACCGATCTCCCAAGGATTTATAGGCACACCATCCATAAACCCTACAGTGTTAGTTATTGCTAAATGAATATCAGGCATTCGCAGTACCACACAAGCAACCATTGTCCTCTGGTGTTACTCACTAATTTTTCCGACACCAATACTGTGCACACATGCTTCTAGATCATGCCAAAACATTTTCTCAAAGTAATACAGTCATAACATATCAAAATAAATCACCGATAGTAATCCACTATAGTAAATGATTTTCCATAATCCATAGCATCATTTAACTAATCACATGTATATTAACGTAAATCATTAATTTCAAAACATGGAATAGTCATATGCAAAACCAATAATGATAACAAAACCACAGAAATCATGTTATGTACAAAACTTATTTCAGATCACAAAACCTAGCCTTTTTCCAAATCCATAATGCAATGAACATAAATAGATTTCGGATATCGAACATCAGTTTAGCATGAGATCCTGAAATATAAATGATATGCATTATTGATAAGGAGTCGGAAAAGAAATCCTGCCTCATGCCCAGGGACGGAGCTATTGGTGGGCTGAAGCCCAGGATAAAAAAATAAATAAATTTTTTTATTAGAGCCAACCCAGCCCAACCCAGAGGCATGGCTTCTGGGTTTTGTTCTTCTGTGCACGAACCAGTTGCATACCTTTACGACTTTGCGTCCATGCCTAAAGCCCCTGGTTTTTCTCATTTGTTTGTTTCTTGAGCAGTGAAAAAGATGGGGTATGTTTAATCTCTTTTGGGTTTCTGGGTATAAATGTTTTGTTTGTCTTGTTGTTTTGGCTTGTGGTGCTGATGGTGGTAGATATGGTGGAGGAGTGAGATTCTGGGATTCGAACAGGAAAGAAGAATGGGGTTCCTCGGGCTGGGGATTGCTGGGAAGCTTCTCTTTATAAGAGTTGTGAAGAGTCAAAACATGTTAGCAGAATAGAATATTGAGAGAGAGAGAGAGAGAGAGTGGTCGGCATACGGACACGGTTGGACTCGGAAAGCTTACAGCGTTGGTCTGCTAAACCACTTGATTGTCTTAATGGGTAGTCTTGGTTGCTGAATTTATTAATTTTTGAATTTTAAAATGGAAAACTCAATAAATTTAGCACTAATAGTGAGATATTTTTGTCGGATCTCTCTGTCCTTGACATTGGTTTTGCTCTTTGGTCAAATGCCCACAAACTTTTCGATCAAATGCCCCTGAATCACACACACATCTGTTTGGCCTCTTGACCTCTTTTCCAACTGGAAATCTTTTGTGGAATTTAGAGTTTAAATCATGATCGACAAAAATGAGCTAGAATGTGTTTATCACTTGATGTCCATTTAGAGGTTTGGAAGTGATAATGCATGCACTGATGCATTTGAGGTCATCATTCTTTTAATTAATTTTTGAGAATTCAAGAAATGTATATGAGATTGTAGAAAATAGGAACGCATATTGATTGCCTATGTTTTAGCTGTGATTGCATGTGGAAATGGTTTTTTTTAGTGCATCACCAAACTGCTATTGATGAAGCTGATCCATTGCAATATTTTCTTGAGGAATAGGAGAATAATAAGCAACATTGTGTTATTGTTATTCATCAAATTTGTTGCTGTATCAAGCATGGTTCTGGACCTGTTAAGTCTTATTTCTTTATATACTTTTACTAATATGGCTAGATTAGTTCTGTTATACTTTGCTTACATCGATCATACTTGCGTTCTAACTTTTATGGCATAAAATGGATCATAAATAATGCTCTTATTCTACTATTTTGTCCTGATGCTGGCTGATCCTTCAGTTGACATGTTTCAGCGATAAAGACTGTTCCAAGATAGTATTCTGATATGGTCAATGAGGTATCTGTGTTGATTTTTCCCGGCCAAAAGAGTTGATGTACTTGGAAGTTTAGTCTGCTTATAGAAAATGCTTGATCATATCAACTAAAAGTGTGTTAAACCTTCTTAGGGCAAGATTCCGGACTCCTAATATATTTCTCATCTCAGACTATATGTTTCTCCTAATATATGAATGCTTAGCTTAGTCCGAGATAAACAAAAATCCTAGCTCTGCCCATGCTCATGCCAAATAGCTTACCCAGTACCCATTAAGTTTCAAATAGTTTCCCGGTTTCGCCATACACCTCGTATCATAATGCCCCGCATCTCATTTNATTTCTCCTAATATATGAATGCTTAGCTTAGTCCGAGATAAACAAAAATTCTAGCTCTGCCCATGCTCATGCCAAATAGCTTACCCAGTACCCATTAAGTTCCAAATAGTTTCCCGGTTTCGCCATACACCTCGTATCATAATGCCCCGCATCTCATTTNACTATTACGGAACCCAAAAGGCGCCGAGTGGCACTGAAGAGTAATGGCTTGGAAGAGCCGAGTACCTAGGCATTTAAGACGACTTGATGGCGCATTATGGCAGAGTGACTAAGACAGTGATATTAATAAGCCCCTATATCCTCGAGACTCAAACCTGCGATCATGATTGCGAAGCATTAATGGCTATAGCGTCGAGCTTACCTTCTCGGCTCACCCCGAGGCACTGTTCCCCGACAATTAAACTCTCGAGAGTAGGTGTCAGACGCCGATCAAAGGAACTCGAGTACCCAATGATAGCCATAAGTACTCGGCGTGGCCCCGAGCACTTGTTCTATCGCCCGTGCATTAAAGGCACGAAAATTTGGGTGGAAAACACTCATTGTGCATGGTAAGAACACAGGACATTAAATGGTGAGATAGGACTTCAAGCCTTTGCACTCATTACTAACCCAAGTATAAATACTCCTCAGAAAAATAAATAAAGGTACGCAAGAATAAACTGAAAAAAAAGAAATATTGTGTTTTAGCCTCCAAACTAATACTAACTTAAGCTTTGCAGGGGATAAGTCGGGTGTTCACCCGGTCCCTTTTCTGACCCTATGATTGTTTCAGGTTTGTCATCGTGAAAATTTCTATCTCAATCTATTGCAGGAAATCTCCCTTGCAAACCATAACACACTTGGTGGTACTTTGAGGTCTCTCACCCTATGGGCACTATGCTCTACTTCTTGTTTTTGGGAAAATTAATACCAGACATCCGCAACACCACACAAGAAACTTCCATCCTCTAGCACCGCTCACCGATCTCCCAAGGATTTATAGGCACACCATCCATAAACCCTACAGTGTTAGTTATTGCTAAATGAATATCAGGCATTCGCAGTACCACACAAGCAACCATTGTCCTCTGGTGTTACTCACTAATTTTTCCGACACCAATACTGTGCACACATGCTTCTAGATCATGCCAAAACATTTTCTCAAAGTAATACAGTCATAACATATCAAAATAAATCACCGATAGTAATCCACTATAGTAAATGATTTTCCATAATCCATAGCATCATTTAACTAATCACATGTATATTAACGTAAATCATTAATTTCAAAACATGGAATAGTCATATGCAAAACCAATAATGATAACAAAACCACAGAAATCATGTTATGTACAAAACTTATTTCAGATCACAAAACCTAGCCTTTTTCCAAATCCATAATGCAATGAACATAAATAGATTTCGGATATCGAACATCAGTTTAGCATGAGATCCTGAAATATAAATGATATGCATTATTGATAAGGAGTCGGAAAAGAAATCCTGCCTCATGCCCAGGGACGGAGCTATTGGTGGGCTGAAGCCCAGGATAAAAAAATAAATAAATTTTTTTATTAGAGCCAACCCAGCCCAACCCAGAGGCATGGCTTCTGGGTTTTGTTCTTCTGTGCACGAACCAGTTGCATACCTTTACGACTTTGCGTCCATGCCTAAAGCCCCTGGTTTTTCTCATTTGTTTGTTTCTTGAGCAGTGAAAAAGATGGGGTATGTTTAATCTCTTTTGGGTTTCTGGGTATAAATGTTTTGTTTGTCTTGTTGTTTTGGCTTGTGGTGCTGATGGTGGTAGATATGGTGGAGGAGTGAGATTCTGGGATTCGAACAGGAAAGAAGAATGGGGTTCCTCGGGCTGGGGATTGCTGGGAAGCTTCTCTTTATAAGAGTTGTGAAGAGTCAAAACATGTTAGCAGAATAGAATATTGAGAGAGAGAGAGAGAGAGAGTGGTCGGCATACGGACACGGTTGGACTCGGAAAGCTTACAGCGTTGGTCTGCTAAACCACTTGATTGTCTTAATGGGTAGTCTTGGTTGCTGAATTTATTAATTTTTGAATTTTAAAATGGAAAACTCAATAAATTTAGCACTAATAGTGAGATATTTTTGTCGGATCTCTCTGTCCTTGACATTGGTTTTGCTCTTTGGTCAAATGCCCACAAACTTTTCGATCAAATGCCCCTGAATCACACACACATCTGTTTGGCCTCTTGACCTCTTTTCCAACTGGAAATCTTTTGTGGAATTTAGAGTTTAAATCATGATCGACAAAAATGAGCTAGAATGTGTTTATCACTTGATGTCCATTTAGAGGTTTGGAAGTGATAATGCATGCACTGATGCATTTGAGGTCATCATTCTTTTAATTAATTTTTGAGAATTCAAGAAATGTATATGAGATTGTAGAAAATAGGAACGCATATTGATTGCCTATGTTTTAGCTGTGATTGCATGTGGAAATGGTTTTTTTTAGTGCATCACCAAACTGCTATTGATGAAGCTGATCCATTGCAATATTTTCTTGAGGAATAGGAGAATAATAAGCAACATTGTGTTATTGTTATTCATCAAATTTGTTGCTGTATCAAGCATGGTTCTGGACCTGTTAAGTCTTATTTCTTTATATACTTTTACTAATATGGCTAGATTAGTTCTGTTATACTTTGCTTACATCGATCATACTTGCGTTCTAACTTTTATGGCATAAAATGGATCATAAATAATGCTCTTATTCTACTATTTTGTCCTGATGCTGGCTGATCCTTCAGTTGACATGTTTCAGCGATAAAGACTGTTCCAAGATAGTATTCTGATATGGTCAATGAGGTATCTGTGTTGATTTTTCCCGGCCAAAAGAGTTGATGTACTTGGAAGTTTAGTCTGCTTATAGAAAATGCTTGATCATATCAACTAAAAGTGTGTTAAACCTTCTTAGGGCAAGATTCCGGACTCCTAATATATTTCTCATCTCAGACTATATGTTTCTCCTAATATATGAATGCTTAGCTTAGTCCGAGATAAACAAAAATCCTAGCTCTGCCCATGCTCATGCCAAATAGCTTACCCAGTACCCATTAAGTTTCAAATAGTTTCCCGGTTTCGCCATACACCTCGTATCATAATGCCCCGCATCTCATTTACCCTTCGTGACCCTTTTATCCCTCTCAGTTAATATACTATGTAGGTAAGTTCCTCAAATAAATTAGGTTTCCCAAAATGGTAAGCTTTATAGAGGTGAGGACTATTTATAGGAATACGTAGGCTGGAAAGCCAATGGGAGTACAAAGGCTGCAAAGGCGGTGAAACCTTTCTTAGCCCTAAAACTCTAGTCAGTCGACTAGCTGCCAATCCGATCGACAGGATTAAAAGTTGATCGACCGACCCAAAATTCGATCGACCGGCAAAGTTCTCTATTTATCCGATTTTCTCCTTTGGCCTAGTTCCTTGGTCAATTTGCTCTACCCTCCTTGCTTCCTAGTTCTTCCTAGACTTGCCTAAATTATGTTTTGACTCTATGGTAATTTCCAGATCGCCTTTTTTGATTTAGGATTTCCTAATTCTTATGTTTTGTGTATTAGAAAATCAATTTACCATTTAACCCTTGATGTTCTCGGTTATTCCTCAACCTTTTCCTTTAAATTTAATGTTTATTATCCTCAGTATACATTCGGTTAGTTTATGAACTTCCACCTAGAACAATCGCCACCACACTTCTCGTCTCTTAGAATAATTTTACCAATTCCCGTCCTCCAGCTTCAAGGTTTGGTTCCGTTTAGAAAGTTATTGATAATTAAGACTATTCTNTAAAGGTACGCAAGAATAAACTGAAAAAAAAGAAATATTGTGTTTTAGCCTCCAAACTAATACTAACTTAAGCTTTGCAGGGGATAAGTCGGGTGTTCACCCGGTCCCTTTTNTTCAAGAAAAAAAGTTTTTGTTTGGTTTCTAGCTTAAAACCAATAAGGGACCGCTTTTATATTCGCTAGCTTTCGCTAGAACGGTCTCTGAACACTTAAGGAAAAAAAGAGAAAGACTGAACGAGTGGGTAGTGAGATTGTNCTACAATCATTTGAACAATCACAATTAAGAACTTTACACTGGTTCAAGTAGGTAAGGTCGTCTTATTTGGAATCATTATGTCTATTCGAAGTTTGGCAAGCGTGCAATTAGAAATACACCAAATATTTTCAAAATTCAAACTGATAATATGTAATTATGTGATAAGTGTTGGTTTTTCAAAAAAATTATCTTTCAAAAACTACAAATAGTTAGAGGCCACACAATATTTCAGGTGATTTTAAATCAAAAAATAGGGAAAATTAGGAAAAATAAAATATAGGCTATTAGAATCATGTTTGTAATCGGCTAATTTTGTGATAAGTATTGGTTTTTTAGGATAAGTGTTGGTTTTTTAAAAAAATTATCTTTCAAAAACTACAAATAGTTAGAGGCCACACAATATTTCAGGTGATTTTAAATCAAAAAAATCTGGAAAATTATGAGAAATAAAATTATCGGTTATTAGAATCATGTTTGTAATTGGCTAATTTCGTAAAGTCTTTTTATAAATCTCAACATATTACGTGATCATTATGCTATAATGTTGAAGATCCGAAAGCGTCCATAGAAGGGAAGAGATTGTACTTCAAGCAACATCAAAAGATTGTCCATATGCACCTTATTGCTTAGGATAAAGTTAATGGCCTAAAGACCTTAAAATCCTTGGTTTAATTTATTAGACTTAGGTTGATTAGGTAAAATGAAATCGGTGGTTGTTCCATTAATGACTCCTATATTTTTTTCGAGAAAAATTTTTCTAAACCTTAAATGTGTTTTGAAAACATAGACTTGAGTCACTAATTGAACACCATATGAGCAACACCCTTTAGTGTTCAAGAAAAAAAGTTTTTGTTTGGTTTCTAGCTTAAAACCAATAAGGGACCGCTTTTATATTCGCTAGCTTTCGCTAGAACGANAAAATTTCGCATACCCATTAGACTTTAATGCTAGCAGTGCTATTGACTAGCACACTGGCACGTAACGTTTTTTTAAGCACTTTATTTAAAAAAAATTGTGAAAAAGAATAAAAGGATATTTAATAACTATTTTATAAAAGTCATTCATACTTTAAAGTTAATCTAACAATTAATATTAACACCATAAATTTAATAGAAAAAATAGAACCCTAAGCGTATGTTTGAAGAGTCTTTTTAAAAATTATTTCTCATAAATATTTTAAAAAAAAAAATAATGTTTGAAAACGCCTCACCATTACCTCTACCACCACCGCCGCCGCCGCCGCTACCTCCACCATCACCATCTCCTACCACCGCCACCGCCACCGCTACCACAATCATTACCACCCACCACAACCATCGCCGTCTTCTACCACCTCCACTGCCGCCCACCACCTTTCACTCACACTACAACCGATACTTAAATTCATTTATCTCTCCTCTATGTTTGTGATTTAATTTTAAATATGAATACAATTATGTTTATTGTTTACTATTTTTTATTACTCTCTGTATCTTCAAACACATGTAATAACTAGTATTTTTATCTAAGTGAATGTTACACAATACTACAGATGTGACTAAAATTAAAGGAAACAAATCCATAAAAGGTATACAAAAAAGGTAATCCAAAATAAACACCATTTGAAAAAAATACTAGAGCAAAAACAAAAATTAAAAAAAAAAAAAATACTTTCCAAAACGTCAACAAAGGAGCTCAATTCTTTTTTTTTGNAGACAAACTCGAGCAAGTGTGTATTCTACTTTAACAATTGAGCTGAATAGAAAACGTGTTTGCAATATTCACAATCAAGTGGTGGAACTGTTTGAAATTTTGGATTATTTGGTTTAAACGTTTATGATTATTTTTAAAATTTCGCATACCCATTAGACTTTAATGCTAGCAGTGCTATTGACTAACACACTGGCACGTAACGTTTTTTTATTTAAAAAAAATTGTGAAAAAGAATAAAAGGATATTTAATAACTATTTTATAAAAGTCATTCATGTGAGTCTTAGAATATAAATAATCTATATATCTTATGATTTAAATTTAAAAAAATAAATAAAATAATTTTTATTTTTCACTGTTCAACTCACTTTAAATTTTACTTTAAAGTTAATCTAACAATTAATATTAATACCATAAATTTAATAGAAAAAATAGAACCCTAAGAGTATGTTTGAAGAGTCTTTTTAAAAATTATTTCTCATAAATATTTAAAAAAAAAAATAATGTTTGAAAACGCCTCACCATTACCTCTACCGCCACCGCCGCCGCCGCCGCCGCTACCTCCACCATCACCATCTCCTACCACCGCCACCGCCACCGCTACCACAATCATTACCACCCACCACAACCATCACCGTCTTCTACCACCTCCACTGCCGCCCACCACCTTTCACTCACACTACAACCGATAATTAAATTCATTTATCTCTCCTCTATGTTTGTAATTTAATTTTAAATATGAATACAATTATGTTTATTGTTTACTATTTTTTATTACTCTCTGTATCTTCAAACACATATAATAACTAGTATTTTTATCTAAGTGAATGTTACACAATACTACAGATGTGACTAAAATTAAAGGAAACAAATCCATAAAAGGTATACAAAAAAGGTAATCCAAAATAAACACCATTTGAAAAAAATACTAGAGCAAAAACAAAAATTAAAAAAAAAAAAAATACTTTCCAAAACGTCAACAAAGGAGCTCAATTCTTTTTTTTTGNAAATTTCTAAGGTTTAGTCCATGGAGCGGAGGCTTGGGCTGATAAGCTTGTTTTTTTGGGATTGTTTTGTGGTCCGGTGCATAGGACATATAAAAACTGTTATTTTGGTGATTAGGGTTGTATTGGTACTGTATAACCGCCCTCTGTATTCTTTCTTCTCAACAGTAAAATCCTTGCAGCTTCGTGAACGTAGGCAAATTGACGAACCACGTAAAAATCTGTCTTGTTCTTTCTTGTTTCTCATTATTTTCTATTCTTAGTTTGTTCTTGGATTGTGTTTGTCTGTGGGTTTAAAATGTGTTCAATCTCAACAATTGGTATTAGAGCTCCGGGTTAAGAGGTCAAAGGTTTACACAATGGCTGAAGACAAAGTCAATTTCAAGAAATTCAATGACCCGAACTACGCATTCTGGAAGATGTAGATGGAGGATATTTTATATCAGAAGGATCTGTATCTACTTATCGATGGCACGAAGCCAGCAGATATGGAACAAGCAAAGTGGGACGTTCTAGATCGCAAAGCCCTAGGGACTATGCGACTGTGCCTCGCGCCGTCAGTTGAGTCGAACATTGCCAAAGAAAATACTACATTAGATTTGTTTAAAACCCTAGAAAAGATGTACGAAAAACCTTCAGCGGTGAATAAAGTATATCTTATAAAAAAGTTGTTTACCCTAAAGATGTATGAAAATACTATTGTTACTAAACATATCAACGAATTCAATACGGTCACGAATTGGTTAGAATCCATAAGTATCATTTTTTATGATGAAATTAAAGCTCTTGTCCTTTTATCAAGTCTGCCGAAAAGTTGGAATGAGCTTGTCGTGACAGTAAACAATTCTTCTGGGCCTACAAAGATAAAATTGGAGGGTGTTATGTCGTTAATATTAAGAGAAGAGGCTCGGAAAATAGCATCGGGTGAGGACGTTGCTTCGAGTTCAGCACCCGATACAGAGGAGAGAGGCAGGTCTATGAATAAGGGAGGCAATAAAAAGGGCAAGGGAAAGTTGTCTTCGAGAAATAGAAGCCGAAGTAAATCTCGTGGCGGAGATGAGGATTGTTGGAACTGTGGTCAAAAGGGGCACTGGAAGCGGGGACTACAAGACACCGAAAAAGGAGCAGAATGAAAATAATCAAAGAGGTAAAAATACTGTTAATATTTCTGAAGAGTCTGATAATGATGCTTTGATTTACTGGCTGGATTCTCGCAGTGAATCTTAGATTGTAGACTCTGGAGCTTCATTCCATACTACTCCATGCATGGATGTGCTACAAAACTATGTGCAGAGAAATTTCGATAAAGTGTATTTAGGCGATGATGAAGCCTGTAATATAATTGGGAAAGGGGATGTGCAGATTCTTTAGACAGACGGGACAGTTATGAAATTGAAGGATGTTAGACATGTGTCTAATCTAACACAAAATCTTATTTCAGTGGGTTATCTGTCAGATAGTGGAGTGGTCACATCGTTCACATCATATGCTTGGAAGATGAGCAAGGGAACCTTGACCCTTGCTCATGGTAAAAAAGAAGGAACTCTATATGTATCTTCGGGTACTTACAATAGAATCACGGTGACAGCATCAGGGATTAACTTATGTGGCATCGTAGGCTGGGTCACATGAACAAAAAGGGGATGAAAGTAATGTTTTTGAAGGAAAAATTATTAGGTTATAAATCACTAGATTTGGACTTTTGTGAAGATTGTGTTCTCGAGAAACAGAAGATGGTCAACTTTACAAAGGTGGCAAGGACTCTGAAAACAGAGAAGTTAGAGCTTGTTCATACCGACGTGTGGGGTCCATCAAAGGTATCTTATGTTGGTGGTTCACGTTATTTTCTTACTTTCATTGATGACGCTACTAGAAAATTATGGGTTTATTTCCTTGAGCATAAATCTGATTTGTTTGATGTTTTCAAGAATTGAAAAGCATTAGTTGAAAATGAAACAGAGATGAAATTGAAGGCTTACTGTGCTGCGAATGGGATTCGAAGGTTGAAAACAACCCCAAAGAAGCCAAGGCAGAATGGAGTTTGTTGAGCGCATGAATAGGACGATCCTAGAGCGTGCAAGGAACCTGGATTACCTAAGCAATTCTGGGTTGATGCAGTAAATACCGCTGTGTATTTGATCAATAGGAGGCTTTCAGTTCCTTTGAATTGTGGATTGCCAGAGGAGGCTTAGACAAGCAAAGAGGTAAATTCATCTCATTTACGAGTTTTTAGTTGCATTGCCTATATGCATCTAGAATTGGAGGATAGGGATAAACTTGATGCTAAGTCTCGTAAGTGTGTGTTCATAGGCTATGATACTAATAGCTATGGGTACAGGCTATATGATTTGAGAATCGGAAAACACGCAGGAGTATTGATATGGAATTTAATGAGTCAATTTTGTATAGAAACAGACTCAGTTAACCCAATGAGACCAAGGTAAAATCAAACTTTGTAGAATTTGAGGGGATCCCTAATAGAAATGTCTTATAGCCTCAGGATACTAATACACAATCTACTCTACTAGCAGATCCATAGACTCCTCTTCCTAGAAGGACTATAGGTACGGTAAAACCTTCAGTACGTTATTCTCCATCTTTGCATTATTTGTTGTTAACTGATAGCGGTAAACCAGAATGTTTTGAATAAGCATTGCAGGTTGAGTCCAGAAAGGAGTGAGAGCATGCGATGGATGATGAGATGGATTCTCTCTCATTTAATTAGACTTGAAAATTAGTTCAATTGCCCAAAGCGAAGAGAGTTCTGTACAACAAGTGGGTTTACAAGATTAAGGAAGAATCTGATGGGAGCAAACGGTACAAAGGCAAGGTTGGTAGTCAAAAGTTTTGAACAGAAATAAAGTATAGACTATACTGAAATCTTTTCTCCTGTTATTAAGATTTCTACTATCAGATGTGTCATTAATATTGTGACTGTTGAGAACATGCATTTAGAGCAGTTGGATGTTAAAACTGTTTTTCTTCATGGGGATTTGGAAGACATTTATATGTATCAGCCAGAGGGATATGTTGTGAAAGGCAACGAGAATCTAATATACAAGCTGAGAAAGAGTCTGTATGAGTTGAAACAGGCTCCGAGGTAATGGTATAAAAAGTTGATACCTTCATGGCAACTACGGGATTTAGTCGATGTCATGAGAACTATTGTTGTTATTTTAAGAAGCTTGGTACATCATCTCATACTTTTGTTGTATGTAGATGATATGTTTATTGCAAATTCAAGCATGGATGAGATTATTAATCTCAAGGCACAACTGTCAAAGGAGTTTGCAATTAAGGATTTGAGCTCTGCAAAGAAAATTCTTAGGATGCGAATTAGTAGGGACAAAGCAAACATAAAGTTGAAGTTGTCACAAGAGGAGTATGTTGAAAAAATGCTGAAAAGGTTCAACATGGAAAGTGCTAAGCCAGTTAGCACACCTTTGCCAAGTCACTGCAAGCTTTCGAAGAAAAAATGTGCAGTAACAGATGAAGAGCAGAATTATATGTCAAAGGTTTCATATGCATCAACGATTGAGAGTTTGATGTATGTCATGGTCAATACAAGGCCAGATATTGCTCATGTAGTGGGAGTTGTCAGCAGGTTCATGGCAAATCCGGGCAAGGAGCATTGGCAAGCAGACAAGTGGATTCTGCACTACTTGAGAGGTACTTCAGATTTGGATTTGAATTTTAGATGTTCTAATATTTGTTCGCAAAGGTTTGTAGATTCAGATTTAGCAGGGGAGATTGATAGCAAGAAGAGCCCTACAGGGTATATTTTTACATTGGCCAGTGCAGCAGTCAGTTGGGTCTCGAGGTTACAGAAAATAGTGACTATTTCAACAACAGAGGCGGAGTATGTTGCAGCCACGGAGGTGTGCAAGGAGATGGTATGGTTGAGGAGCTTCATGAAAGAGTTGGTAAAGAGCAAGGCAATTCTAAATTGTTCAGCAATAGTCAGAATGCAATACATCTAGCGAAGAATACAGCCTTTCATTCGAGGACCAAGCTTATCGACATAAAGTATCACTTTATTTACTCTTTATTGGAGGATGGGCAGTTCACTTTGGAGAAGATTCACACAAAGGATAATCCGGCAGACATGTTCATGAAAATGGTTACTGTGTAGAAGCTGAAGTCTTGTTCAGCTTCTGTGGGTCTCTCAGCTTGAGGAAAGGAGGATGAGTTGCAGGGATGAAGGATTATNGACCAAGCTTATCGACATAAAGTATCACTTTATTTGCTCTTTATTGGAGGATGGGCAGTTCACTTTGGAGAAGATTCACACAAAGGATAATCCGGCAGACATGTTCACGAAAATGGTTACAGTGTAGAAGCTGAAGTCTTGTTCAGTTTCTGTGGGTCTCTCAGCTTGAGGAAAGGAGGATGAGTTGCAGGGATGAAGGATTATTTTTAGGAGGATTGCGGTTGATGTTGGTGATCAAACTAGTCCCCAAGTGGGAGATTTGTTGGGCTTTTGTGGAGTCTAATTTGTGTTGACCTAGATGATAACCCGACCCGAAATAATATTGTGTAATTTTTTAATGAAAAATTTTCTGAGGCTTAGTCTATGGAGTGGAGGCTTAGGCCGATAGGCTTGTTTTTTTGGGCTTGTTTTGTGGCCTGATGCGCAGAACATATAAAAACTGTTATTTTGGAGATTAGAGTTGTATTGGTACTGTATAACCGCCCTCTATATTCCTTCTTCTCAATAATGAAATGCCTACAACTTCGTGGACCTAGGCAAATTGCCGAACCACAAAAAAATCTGTTTATCTTGTTCTTTTTTGCTTCTCATTATTTTCTATTCTTGGTTTGTTCTTGGTAGTGTGTGTTTGTCTATGGGTTTAAAGCGCGTTCAATCCCAACAAGTAGTAGGGTGGGCATACCTAAATATACTCAAAAAATATTTCAAATTTATATAGGTAATATTAATAAATAAAAAAAATTGAGCTTGGACAAGTGCCCACCCTTGTCCTCACTTGGCTGTTTGAAATCGATTCTATTTAAAATATATGGCCTTGGTTAATTCCACCAAAGTCTTCATTGAAAGAAAACTCAATCTATATATCAACACAATTGAGATTTTGATGACTCCCAACTATTTCTCATAACGTAAAAGATAGAACACCCAAACTCACTACAAGGACCAATTGACTCAATTACTTCCAATTGTTATTAGCATAAAATTTTAGCTTTTCTTATGCTGCAACTCCAGAAAGTACACTCAGGTTGCTGGTACTTAAAAACACAAATACACATACAAATGGATTGGTTTCTCAGGTTGCCGGTACTTAAAAACACAAATACACATACAAATGGATTGGTTTTCTAAAGAACTCCAATCTTTGACTCAGTAGATTGAACCCTCTTTCAATAGTTAACAACAAAGACAGGTTTACAGTAGCATTTTTTGCTGATAGAAAGCGAAGTAGTGGNCAGGCTATATGATTTGAGAATCGGAAAACACGCAGGAGTATTGATATGGAATTTAATGAGTCAATTTTGTATAGAAACAGACTCAGTTAACCCAATGAGACCAAGGTAAAATCAAACTTTGTAGAATTTGAGGGGATCCCTAATAGAAATGTCTTAGANAAAAGCGAAGTAGTGGACAACCAGCAGGAACAACCCCACCAAGGCATGACCATAGCAACCTAGGAACCAAATGACAAAAGGAGCCTAAACTAAGGGAATCACGGACTCTTCGTCAANGAAAGCGAAGTAGTGGACAACCAGCAGGAACAACCCCACCAAGGCATGACCATAGCAACCCCTACCCACTAGGAACCAAATGACAAAAGGAGCCTAAACTAAGGGAATCACGGACTCTTCGTCAAGCAGATCAAACCGTAGCTTGGCGCCGACCCCACCCAAATCATCACAAGACAAAGAATTGCCCTTGAAATTCGACCCCTGACTGCCTGGCCACCTGGGGATTTTCACCTACAATNTCCTAGAAGGACTATAGGTACGGTAAAACCTTCAGTACGTTATTCTCCATCTTTGCATTATTTGTTGTTAACTGATAGCGGTAAACCAGAATGTTTTGAATAAGCATTGCAGGTTGAGTCCAGAAAGGAGTGAGAGCATGCGATGGATGATGAGATGGATTCTCTCTCATTTAATTAGACTTGAAAATTAGTTCAATTGCCCAAAGCGAAGAGAGTTCTGTACAACAAGTGGGTTTACAAGATTAAGGAAGAATCTGATGGGAGCAAACGGTACAAAGGCAAGGTTGGTAGTCAAAAGTTTTGAACAGAAACAAAGTATAGACTATACTGAAATCTTTTCTCCTGTTATTAAGATTTCTACTATCAGATGTGTCATTAATATTGTGACTGTTGAGAACATGCATTTAGAGCAGTTGGATGTTAAAACTGTTTTTCTTCATGGGGATTTGGAAGACATTTATATGTATCAGCCAGAGGGATATGTTGTGAAAGGCAACGAGAATCTAATATGCAAGCTGAGAAAGAGTCTGTATGAGTTGAAACAGGCTCCGAGGTAATGGTATAAAAAGTTGATACCTTCANTTTTTCTTCATGGGGATTTGGAAGACATTTATATGTATCAGCCAGAGGGATATGTTGTGAAAGGCAACGAGAATCTAATATACAAGCTGAGAAAGAGTCTGTATGAGTTGAAACAGGCTCCGAGGTAATGGTATAAAAAGTTGATACCTTCATGGCAACTACGGGATTTAGTCGATGTCATGAGAACTATTGTTGTTATTTTAAGAAGCTTGGTACATCATCTCATACTTTTGTTGTATGTAGATGATATGTTTATTGCAAATTCAAGCATGGATGAGATTATTAATCTCAAGGCACAACTGTCAAAGGAGTTTGCAATTAAGGATTTGAGCTCTGCAAAGAAAATTCTTAGGATGCGAATTAGTAGGGACAAAGCAAACATAAAGTTGAAGTTGTCACAAGAGGAGTATGTTGAAAAAATGCTGAAAAGGTTCAACATGGAAAGTGCTAAGCCAGTTAGCACACCTTTGCCAAGTCACTGCAAGCTTTCGAAGAAAAAATGTGCAGTAACAGATGAAGAGCAGAATTATATGTCAAAGGTTTCATATGCATCAACGATTGAGAGTTTGATGTATGTCATGGTCAATACAAGGCCAGATATTGCTCATGTAGTGGGAGTTGTCAGCAGGTTCATGGCAAATCCGGGCAAGGAGCATTGGCAAGCAGACAAGTGGATTCTGCACTACTTGAGAGGTACTTCAGATTTGGATTTGAATTTTAGATGTTCTAATATTTGTTCGCAAAGGTTTGTAGATTCAGATTTAGCAGGGGAGATTGATAGCAAGAAGAGCCCTACAGGGTATATTTTTACATTGGCCAGTGCAGCAGTCAGTTGGGTCTCGAGGTTACAGAAAATAGTGACTATTTCAACAACAGAGGCGGAGTATGTTGCAGCCACGGAGGTGTGCAAGGAGATGGTATGGTTGAGGAGCTTCATGAAAGAGTTGGTAAAGAGCAAGGCAATTCTAAATTGTTCAGCAATAGTCAGAATGCAATACATCTAGCGAAGAATACAGCCTTTCATTCGAGGACCAAGCTTATCGACATAAAGTATCACTTTATTTGCTCTTTATTGGAGGATGGGCAGTTCACTTTGGAGAAGATTCACACAAAGGATAATCCGGCAGACATGTTCACGAAAATGGTTACAGTGTAGAAGCTGAAGTCTTGTTCAGTTTCTGTGGGTCTCTCAGCTTGAGGAAAGGAGGATGAGTTGCAGGGATGAAGGATTATTTTTAGGAGGATTGCGGTTGATGTTGGTGATCAAACTAGTCCCCAAGTGGGAGATTTGTTGGGCTTTTGTGGAGTCTAATTTGTGTTGACCTAGATGATAACCCGACCCGAAATAATATTGTGTAATTTTTTAATGAAAAATTTTCTGAGGCTTAGTCTATGGAGTGGAGGCTTAGGCCGATAGGCTTGTTTTTTTGGGCTTGTTTTGTGGCCTGATGCGCAGAACATATAAAAACTGTTATTTTGGAGATTAGAGTTGTATTGGTACTGTATAACCGCCCTCTATATTCCTTCTTCTCAATAATGAAATGCCTACAACTTCGTGGACCTAGACAAATTGCCGAACCACAAAAAAATCTGTTTATCTTGTTCTTTTTTGCTTCTCATTATTTTCTATTCTTGGTTTGTTCTTGGTAGTGTGTGTTTGTCTATGGGTTTAAAGCGCGTTCAATCCCAACAAGTAGTAGGGTGGGCATACCTAAATATACTCAAAAAATATTTCAAATTTATATAGGTAATATTAATAAATAAAAAAAATTGAGCTTGGACAAGTGCCCACCCTTGTCCTCACTTGGCTGTTTGAAATCGATTCTATTTAAAATATATGGCCTTGGTTAATTCCACCAAAGTCTTCATTGAAAGAAAACTCAATCTATATATCAACACAATTGAGATTTTGATGACTCCCAACTATTTCTCATAACGTAAAAGATAGAACACCCAAACTCACTACAAGGACCAATTGACTCAATTACTTCCAATTGTTATTAGCATAAAATTTTAGCTTTTCTTATGCTGCAACTCCAGAAAGTACACTCAGGTTGCTGGTACTTAAAAACACAAATACACATACAAATGGATTGGTTTCTCAGGTTGCCGGTACTTAAAAACACAAATACACATACAAATGGATTGGTTTTCTTAAGAACTCCAATCTTTGACTCAGTAGATTGAACCCTCTTTCAATAGTTAACAACAAAGACAGGTTTACAGTAGCATTTTTTGCTGATAGAAAGCGAAGTAGTGGACAACCAGCAGGAACAACCCCACCAAGGCATGACCATAGCAACCCCTACCCACTAGGAACCAAATGACAAAAGGAGCCTAAACTAAGGGAATCACGGACTCTTCGTCAAGCAGATCAAACCGTAGCTTGGCGCCGACCCCACCCAAATCATCACAAGACAAAGAATTGCCCTTGAAATTCGACCCCTGACTGCCTGGCCACCTGGGGATTTTCACCTACAATATCTTTTCACCAGACAACAATCCCTGGCAGTGACCAATTATGCTTCTTGTGTGAAATTAACATGGGTTTCTTATCATAGAAAATGTAGATGGCAGAAGACAATTTTTAAATCCCAATATAACTTTCATGTATCTTCAAGAACATATAAAATCAATAAAAAATGCTAAAATCAGAATTCCAAATTGTCTCATTTTCGTCTCGTAACAACTCCATCATTGTTATAGAAGAAAATTTTTGACATTAGAGAATGCAATCATATGTGATATGTCAGAAAAGTTGCAAGAACCACAGAGGTGTAGTTTGAAGAGAAGCCTGCATAGGAGATACCTGGGGTGAAGCCAACAGAATTATATTCTTGAAATTCTCCAATGTCTTTTGCTGAGAGAGAAAAATTGTATCAGAACATCAGGCAAGTAAGAAAGAACACACAATCACGTTCTGTTTCTTAATTTCTTGTTTTTCTCAAACAGTCCAAATCATGTTGAGTTAAAGCTATTATTACTGCCATAACTTTGGAAAACTTAAACCTCTACATAGGGGACAAATGAGAGTTACAAGTTCTAGTTCCCAAACTTATGGAAGAAAATTCGTACCCACAAACCCCCAAAAAAAAAAACGAAAAAAAAAAAGAAATGGCGGAATGACATAAAAGAATAAAGGAAAAAATGAGGTTAACCTCTCAAGCATGATACGGGAATGAGAAGAGTCTACGTAGTACCTTGCATAGTTTGTAGAAGAAAGTGTTTTCCAAATTTGGAGCATCAGTCAAAGTAAGCTGATGAATGCACTGAGTGCCCTTGAGTTTTTTCAAGAGCCACAGCCCAGAGTTGAACAAAGAGTTTGAACTGTACAGATAACCTAAATGTGGACCAGAAACAGAAACATAGGTATACAGGTACCTAAGGAACGGTTCCATGATGCTCTCTGCAAAAATAGAAGCACTCACTTAGCACAGCACTGCATATTAATTGACATGGCCTCCACAGCCATTAGTTGCATACCTGTCAATGCAGTTCTTATGATGACATTTCCAATGGAATGACCAACAAAGCTGAGCTTAAGAGTTCTTAACCCTCCAGATCTTGAAATTTTATCCATTTTCTTTTTTACGAAAGAAGTCACTTCTTGAGCCAGCCTCATTCCCATTTCTCTAAAGTCTCCAGATGTTTTTTCTTCATTCACCTCTGACATGAGAAAGTCTACCATCGGATCTATCAATAACCATTGATTCCGGACAAGCCGTAAATCCAGATGATGTCCCTATTTGAGTCGTCATGAATAAGATCAGTACATCTAGATTTGGAAATACAATGACAAAAGAGCATGCATCATGTTGACTTCACAATCGGTATTCCAACCACTAAACTCTGTATAATAGTAAGTGGTTTACTAGCAAAGTGCATAACAGCCACTGATATATTATAGTAGATATTTGGATGCTTAATTGAGATTCACAATAAGAAATAACAGAAATAAGAAACCCCCCCCCCCCCTTTTTTTTTTCCCTAAATCAACCAAAAATGATCAAAGCATTCCTTACAGAACAGATTTTTTTAATTCACTCACATAAATCTCATATCTTGAACCTAATAAGAGAAGATTGTACCAAAGTTGTCATTGCACTAAGATTTATAGCTTCAAATTACTATAGAAACCCTGCATCCGGGTTCGGATCCAAGTCAATATTCAAAACACCCAATCAGATATTTCAAAACATGCCAAAGCATCATAAATAAATTATGGAATAATATAAAAACAAGTTGGAAAAGTATCGCCCGTTCCGAAATTGAGAAACCCTACACGTTCGGTATTTTGATATGAAATAACCAAAAATTAAACAATGTTATTTTTCGATGAAATTTAATACACATACTCAATTAACCTACCTAAGAATTAATATAGAATTTATTTTCTCAAAATCACTTAAAACTATGTCAATTTGACCCCGGAGGGCAAAACAGTCATTTTATTCCTCATTTTGATCCTGTCGTCGGATGGACTTGAAATTTTACCGGGACCTCCGTATGAACATTATGGAGCTTTTGACACAAACCAGAGGTCGGATGAAGCCAAAATTGCCGTCACTGGTATCCCCCACCCCACTTCATCTTCAACCTTAGTTTATTTGACTTTTGTCCTAAGTGCAAAAATTTCTGCTCAACCACCCTACTTTGACCCTAATTTCTGCTCCCACTACAGTACACCATATCTTTTGATTTTAACATCCACATACTCCTTGGATAANATGCTCCCACTACAGTACACCATATCTTTTGATTTTAACATCCACAAACTCCTTGGATAACCTAGTATTTATCCCTCTTAGACTCAACCTTTGAATTGAATTCTGACAACATCAAATTATTGGTCAAAGTTGGCCAAAACCTATTTTTTTTAAACACAAGGGCAGACCTGCAACTATCCATTTCACCCCCAAAACGACCTCTAAATCCAATTCCGAGACCGGAAATAGATTCCTTGATCCCAAATTGGCTAGACTCAAGCCCCCTTTTGAAGCTTAAACAAGTTTTAATCAAAATCACATTTTCACTTCTTCAAAACCCTCACACCACCATTACAACACACACCACGGCAAACCACCACACCACCACTAAACAACTCCTCAAGACCCCCCCAAACTCAGCCATACCAAACAATTAACCCAAATCAAGCTCAAATCTCAAACCCGTTTCAAAATCCAAAAAAACTCATTAACTTTAAAACACAAATTCATGAATTAATACCAAACCAAATCAAAATCTAAATACATAATTGAGTTCCTAACATCTATATTAGGTTGTGAGTATACTAGTAGTCTCTGCAAGAAATCCGAAAATTCAAAGTCTACACTCTCTCTCTAACTTCTCTCTCTCCTCTCTCTTTTCCCACCGAATCTTTATCCATTTTATTCCCTCCCAAGCAGCTCACTCAACTCTCCCCAAGTAGCTGGGTGTCCTCCATGCAACCTGGCAAGCCTCCATCAGCCACCTTGCATGTGTAGATAAGTCTTGAAACTTCAATGGCAGTTTGGAAATTTCCCTATTTTGTCTAATTTTTGAAAATTAATTAAAAATATATTTTTTTTTCACAATCACATATATTAAATCAAGCATTTATAAAATTATCTGTTAAATTTTTGGATTGCGAATTGACCTCTAATTTGATCCGCTAATGCAACTCCTGCATTCCTAATTCAATGATACGTACTAATTCTACTTCGTCCATTTGTGCTTCCCGACTCATTTCTTTTTCACCAACCACATTCTTACACCTAGCAGACCTCCTAACCGCACACACCCAACGATTTCTAATTACCGAAACTCGGGTTATTACAATCTATATTTCAGACGAATGGAAGGTTTATATCATTGAGATCTACTTAACATGTGCTTTAGAGATTTTTGTGCATATACTACCAGGTTCAAATTTTACGACACTATTTTTTTCCCAACCCTTGGACCTTCAATGCAAGACTCCAAAATTCTAAATTATTTGTTGTATAGAATTTGTGGTGAAGGAGCTAAGATTTGTGTCATTTTCAATCGAAAAGGCCAAACAGTTTGCATTTTCTAGGAATCGAAATAAAGTTGAGTTTAAAAAATAAAATTCCACTGTTTCCACCAAAACCTAATGAAGCACAGGAATCATAACAAAATACATCAAAACAAAACGAAACAAGGTTTTTTTAAAGGACTTCAATCAGGAATCTCTAATACCTTTTTAAGAGAAGGAAAAAAAAACCATGTGCAACATCATACGTGTACCCGTTTTTTCAAAAAAAAAAAAAATTCTTTTCCATTGTGTTTCCTAAACATCGTCGAAATGTTTATGCTCCCAAGACAACTGAAACTACAAACCAAAATATAGTTAGCCCTTTGTGGATAACAAATGTTAACAATTCTAGCAAGTGAATCACTTGCAAAAGCAAGAAAGTTCCAATACTCAACGAGTCCTCCAAGCCTACAACCTTTCCTTAGCTTTTTCAAAATCTAAACCTACAAGTTCCCTAAAACATTTATCAAGAACCAAAAAAAAAATATTTTAAAAGAAAACAAAAGAAATGTAACAATTTTCCTGATTTTCTATAGACTATAACTTGGACTCTAAATCTACAAACTTCTGACTCAATGCTAAAATTTGAACCAAAAAATGACCCATGGGTCATACTATAATAGTTGTGATGCACAGACCCATTATTTGCCCTCATGTATCCGTGTCCAACACGTCTGAGAAACGGACACGTCCCGGACACGAGGCAGATACTCAAAAATCAGTGTCCAAATTTTTTTTTATTTTTTTGAAAATCGAACATGTTCCGGATATGTTTTCTCCAACCAACCAATCTTTGGTTGATCACAACAGTTGGGGTCGATAAAGACAGACAACAAAGATTAAAGAGAAGAGAAAAGGAGTCATCTCCGGTGATTACAGACAACAACGGTTGTTCACATCAGCAGTCATCTTCGGCGATCACCTGCCATCTTTACAAAAAAAAAAAAGGAAGATTACTGAGAAGAGAAAAGGAGAGAGATGTTGCAGATGTGTAGGTGTATTTGAGAGAGAAAGAGATGGGTGAGGGGGGCAGATCTAGTTTTTTTTTTTTTTTTTTTTGGGAAAGTGGCAGATATTTTTTTTTTCTTCTAGATTATTGTGTTGCTTAAATCAAGTCATTGTCATGTGGAATGTCATTATTGGTTTTCTCAGATTTTTGTCTTATCTCCTTATCAACTTGAAAATATCAAATGTGACCCAAATTAAATGAGAACTTAAAACTTGTACATTCCATTGAATAGGCTAACTTAATAATTGATCTGTTTTATGGGTCTTTTTTTTGTCCAATAAAATTAATGAGTGAATTAAAATTAGACAACATTTGGGCTAGATTTATTTATTTACTTAGGCAAAAAATATGTATAAAAATGTGTATTGGGTCAAATTTATGAACTATTAGTCATATAAAAATTAAATACATATATTTATTCAACGTGTCCGTGTCCTGCTTTTTTGAGAAATAACATATTCGTGTGTCCGTATCGTGTCGTAACTGTGTCTCGTGTCCATGTCCATACTTCTTAGTATAATAGTATAATATGTTCCAGCAAACTTGGAAATTACAAAAATACCTCTAATCTAAATATATATCAAAAAGACGTATAAAATACGAATGCTAGCAAACCGACTTCTAGTAACTAAGATATAAGACAACACTAGACCCACATATAATTATGGAAGGTTCCATGTGGGGCTCTGTCTTCATAGCAAGTCAAACTCTATAGTTTGTTATGAATTTGCCTTTTCCTTGAATATCTTACATACTCCATCACCTGGTTTTGGACAGGAAAGATCAAAAACCTTTATTCCCCATGGGAAGACTTCTTCTATTGGCCACTGATAATGGTGACCATCAACTTTAAACTAGTGGAAAACAGTAACAAAGTGATCCCAAAGCATAGCACGTGATGTTAGACTTGGCTCAATATTTTTCCGCGGCATTGCCTTAACAAGAAAACATAAATGAAAATTTTAAAATTAAAGTTTGCAAAAGACAATTGTTAGGGTGATTCCCCTGTTATGGGGTGAGGAAAGGATAACTGGATACAGGCCTGGTATCCTAATATAGGATGCTGAGAGGGAAAGAATGGGTATAGTTTTGACCTACATGATTATTTCCATGAAATGGCTACCCTCCAACTTGAACCCACGATCCTATGCTCTGTACTAAGCAATGACACCTTATAATACACACTACATACCACTGAAATTAACATTCTAAGATAAAAAGAATAACAGTACCTGAGAGTATAAACAGATGATACAAGTTGCAAGGGACTGGCTTGGAAGATTATAGTCACTGAGATATGTCTAAGAGCTTAAGTATGACTTTAGTTCAGTAGTTCAAATCCTAACACTATTGAGAGCTATTCTTGAATGCACCGGCCTTCCTTCTAGCTCTGTGGTTGAGGACCTCAAATTTCAACCACTTAGTTGTGGGTTCAAGGGCTGGTAGAGAGAGAGAGAGAGAGAATAGAGAGATTCTTGAATGCATAAACTTGAAAAAGTACTTAAAATCACTGTCACGTGTTTGTAGCATAATTATTCACCACACTAAAATGCAATTTCACGCTACTATTGTACTAATTATTATCCAGACTACTATTGCAATTTCATAATTAAGGGCTAGAATTTATTATTTATGTAAAACTCCATGAGAAATCAATCAATGATGAACAAAGATTTGCAGCATTGAAAGTCCTAACTGTAATTGTCTTCATTTCTTTCCTTTTTTTTTTTTCTCATCTTCATTGTGTAATCTCCCTTAGAATTTCTTACCAAAGAAGGCCATTTTTTCTACTTAAAAAAAAGCTATATAAATCCATATAGAATCCCAAATGTAATTCCACAAACCTAGCATAAAGACCAGAATCAGAGAGCAGAATTCCAGAATGATCCTGCATAGGTACCATATTCCCAATTGAGCAATCCATATGGCAAATCACCATTATTCTAGTAGCTTAGGGTAACAGTTTCTGGGCATTTAGATTGATCGTGACAAGGATTATGGTACTTGAATTCCAAACAACTCTGCATATCATTATTAGCTCATTATAATCAAACTTATTTGGTTTACCATCAAATAGAGTTCAACAGTTTCACAAGATAAGCAAAAGAGACAAATATACCATTGACAACATAGATGAGTGTGCAATACTTACTACAAACAAATGCATGTTTCACTATGGTACTTATGAAATATTTCATGCTGAGAGAACCTTGTAGAGGAAGAAACTATAGATGCCAAAAACAGACAGGATTTATAAATTCTATCACTGCTATGAGATAGGAAAACATGCCTGAAAACCGTGAACAAAAACAACAATCTTCAAAATACGACCATTCTGTCGGGTTACACCACCAGATAATTTGTTCATTGACTTTGAGCTAAATCCAGAAATTATGCTATGGGTATCTTGCTGGTCCAAATGGCTGAAATATGAATTTCCGCTGGTTGCACGCAGTGGAACATTCCCAACACGTTCTACAATTATAATGGGAATGCATGATGGATCACCAAATATATGCATGTCTTGAATTGATCGACTGTTGATCTGCAAGTAAGTAGTACCTATTGATAAACTCCATTATAAACGAAGATTAACAATGTAGCACTCCATACAAAAGCATGAACACACCTTCATTTGTGCAATACTTCGCCGATGAAGCTCAGCACGCATAGCTGCAGTCTGGGCAGGCTGCACAATACACAAGCATATAATCAAGGTCAAAAAAACATGTAAAGAACATGGCAGCTCATTATCAAAAGCAGCATGCAGTAGCAGACTCTTAATTCAACCTAAAGCTCAAGTGAAAAAAAAAGAGCTTTTATGCTTAGCGAAAGTAAAGCATACAAACAGTTACAAGAGTTAATGCAGTTACATCATCAGCTAACTTCCTCAGAACAGGTGCTTTCCCACGAACACCATGGTATGAAGACTCATCAACCTCGCTAATTATGTACTGGTGAGGCATCTCCACCTTAGTGTAGACCATCCATATTGACCATTCAGCTCTTCGATCATTGGCCCATGCATCACGCAGAACTTCCAGAACCTTTGTTTTGTTAGCCCTGGAGTAAAGTAAAACATCACATTTGAACTTGAGTAAAATGGGGTAAGCCAAGTTCTGTACCAGAGTCCAAAGGTTTGAGTCAGTAATTTACACTTTCAAGGAACAGACATAAAGACGCAGCTTCTATTGTTACACTGGGTTCCAGTAGAAACAGTCCTCAGTTTTTCCTAGATTCAGGTGTAATGTGATGTGCATCTTGTAGGTGTGCAACCACTAGATTATACTTTCACCATTGAAAAATGACTTCCTAAAACTGTGAAGGTTCTTCGAAAGGTTTATAGCCCAAAAAAAGGCAAGATATGTTTCCATTAGTTGCAAAATTTCCAACAGAATAAACAAGTCAACCTCCAAGTCTGTGAATATTGAGCCGGTATATTCTGATTAATAATCAGATTAAGAAACGTGAACGTTATTATAGGAGACAGATACGAAAAGAATAGTTTGATTCTGAAATCAGTTGAGAAAGAATCAGCTTTCATCACGAAATAAATTCAATAATGGAAACCACAAAGGCTGAAACAAAAATGCAAATATCAAAGCATTCAAGCACCGTGATGAATGTTGTCTCCTACATCTACCATTGGGGACCACCATCTCTTTCTTTCTCCAAATCATTATTCGAATTTAAGGATGTCAAAAATATCATGCAACACGAGGAATACATGCATTATGTACATGTCCCCTGTTATACACTGTAGGAACGAAACATCTAAACTCCACTAATGAATATGAATCCTGACAATATGTATGTAAGCACTAGCCATTCCCCTTAAGTGATGCATTGCACTTGCCCTCCAATGCTTAAAAAAAATGGAGGTGCTGCATTTTAGCCACCCTTGTTGCAATGAAAAACATGCAAGTGTTCTCGCGTCTATCTGCACGAGTGCAGGTAAAGAAGTTAGTTGAGGATATTAAATTTAGATTAATGACCTAAAATTTAGGGACAGTAAAATATTAATGAAAGTCGTCAATATAGCATGCTTAGAGAAAGCTAAATGGGGAGGAAAAATAGGGAAATATAGTCACAAACTATATGGTACTGGAAAAGGTAGATCTGAAGTTAGAATAACAGTAGACAAAATCTTAAACAAGAAACGGTATCTATTATTAGAAAATGAGATAGAACAATAGTATTTAAACTGGTAATAGGAGAAAATACTATTTTATTTCCTAGTGCTTATGCACCTCAAAACATATGGATGAACGAAATACATATTTGGAGAGGGTGTACATTGGAAGAGATTTTAATGGTTATAAAAGAAAAACACTTATTATGAAAATTAGAGGTGAACATTTAAGAACCTTTAAAAGAAGATTAAGAGTCCATAAATTTTCCTCTAACTAGACATGTGGACTGTTTATCATGTAAGAACTATAACGTTATTTCAGGAGAGAGCTTGAACACCAAGCATAAGATGATGATATTAGACGTATGCATTAAAAATCGTTTAAGATGGGGAAAAAAGGTTAAAAATCCAAGAACTAGATGATCAAACTTAAGAGAAAAAATAATTCCTTTATTTAAGAATAAAATGTTAAAAAACCGAAATGTAATTTAGAAATTAATGATATGTCGAATACAATCATAGAATGTATTAGAAGAATATCAATAGAGATTCTTGAAGAATTAGAAGATAATAGACAATTCAGTAAATAAACTTGGTGCTGCAATAATGAGATGGCACCAAACAATCCAGTAAATAAACTTTCACGTTTCTTAGACTACNCGTATTAGAAGAATATCAATAGAGATTCTTGAAGAATTAGAAGATAATAGACAATTCAGTAAATAAACTTGGTGCTGGAATAATGAGATGGCACCAAACAATCCAGTAAATAAACTTTCACGTTTCTTAGACTACAGTAAAAGCAAAAAAGAGTGTTACAAGACATGGAAAAAAACTAAAAATAAATAAAGTTTTAGACAATATGAACTTGCAAATAAAGAAACTAAAAATATGGTTAGAAAAGATCTTAATTATCTGTTAGATACAAAACATGGACAAAAAAGTATATACTGACTTGTTAAATTAAGAGAAAGAAAACTAAGGATTTAACATTATTAAATATGGATAGCACAAGTTATTGTTCAAATCAGAAAAAGAAGAACCTAAGGTTTTCTGTGTGGGTCATGTAAGATTGTGGAAGAAGCTAAAGGACATTTTTTGTCTTTTTCGTATATTATATGGGCATTTTGATCTTTTTAGCATCCACATTTCGGCGGGAAACATTTTTGGTCCAAGTCAACTCACAAAATAGAAGTGTATCTCACACTTATAATTAGTTTAGACGAAACTTGTATTAATAACACTTTAGTCCAAAATAACATGGGGTTATGTGATAATTTTTTAACTATAGGGGGTGAAGTGCGAAACGGCCAAACTTACCCCTAAATACAGTAAGAACAAGGATTAAAGAGTGTTAGCACAAAATGAAAATTTAATAAAGGGGAAAAAATTATTGAGAAGTTAGATAACAATCTTATAGGGAACTTGTGTGTTGAAGAATATAATAAACAATGTGTACTTGCAAAAACAAATTTTTTCCCCGGAAAAACTTTAGGACCTGATGAAATATTAATTGAAGTATGAAAGTGTTTAACTGATAGTGAGGTAACTTGACTAACTAAATCATTTAATAGGAACACAGGAACCAAGAAAATAACCGATGGGCGGAGAAAGAATATTTCAGTACCAATATATGAAAATAGAGGGCACATTCAAGGTTATACAAATCATTGAGGTATTGAATTAATGCATCATACAATGAACCTTTTAGGAGAGAGTGATCGAGAAATAGTTAAGACTCGAAACAGCAATATCCCATAGCTAGTTAGGATAAAAATTCTTGGAAGATCAACAATAGGAGCATATAAATTTAAGAAACCAATGGGGAGGCAGATAGAGAAAAAGAAAGATCTTCATATGATTCTCATAGACTCAAAGAAAACCTTTAATACAGTCCTAACCATTTGAATTCGACATCTGACTATGAAGTTAAGATTGGTCAAAATTAGAGAAGCTCTATTCAATTACATGTCCCAACCTAAAAGAGGTATCAAATACTAAGTGTCATCGTGTTGCAAAGGATGGACAACCATAATTAGTACGTGGAGGATGAATTTCAGCATGTAAAATATATATAAACTTTGCAAATGTAACATCACCATACAATGTTAAAGTTAATCAAAATTTGGAACCTCTATTTAATTAACTAGTGTGGCCAAAAACTAGAGATGACAAATACTAAAGCATCATCCTGTTGCAAAGGATTCAACATCAGTTAATAGATATAATGACATTATCAAGGATATATATGAGGGTAGAGTGACTTTAGTGAGAACTGGAGAGACTAGTGAATTTCCAACCACTGTAGGTTTATTACCCAAGTCCAACTTTAAGACTTTATTTTTTTGCTTTGGTCATTGATGAATTAACTAGACACACCCAAGACGAGATTTCATTGTGTATATTGTTTGCAAATAATATTTGAAGGTAGTCAAGGTCTAAAGAGCAAGATATTACTGAGTGAACACTCTAAATATTGGGGCCAACTATTCACAGTGATAAAGAAATTGTAGACGATGTTAATCATAAAATTAAAACAATATCAACTGAGGAGAGAAAGGGCATATGATGTGATCGACAACTACTTCTTAAGCGAAAGAGTAAGTCCTAAAAAACAACCATAAGACCTGCAATGCTTTATGGTATGGAGTGTTGGACGATTGAGGGTGTTAAATTAGATGTATGGTAAAACCAGTGTTGTGAAAAGCAAGCCAAGGCGAGAAGCGAAGCGAGGTGACCCTATGTCATCTTAAACAAGCCAGACGAGGCTAGGCGAGGCGAGAGAAAACCAAACAAAAGCGAATAAGCGATCACTTTAGTGAACTTTTAATTCTACGTCCTCTGATTCTTCTCCTTCTCGTCTAATTTAGCCCCTCTTCTTATGATTTTCTGGTTTTGCTGGAACCTCTTCCTCATCTTCTACTTTGTTTCTTTTTTTTTTCTATTGATTTTGTTGTGATATTGATTTTGTTTTTAGTTCTACTGGAACCTCCCCCTCTACTTCTGTTGTGTTGTTGTGTTATGTAATTATGCTTAGACTGATTTTCTGCTTTGTTATGATTGGGTTTTTGCTTTGTTATGTTAGTTTTTTACACTTGTTGCTTAAACTAATTCAATTGTGTTTGTTTTTAGACTGCTCATGTTTGATTCTACTGCTTTGTTGTGCTTAGTTTAATTACTTCCCCTGAAAAGGACCGATTTTGTAGAAACTATATAATTTTTGTTGTTACTTCCTATTTACAACGGAAAGAATTTCATCAATGATGGTTGAGTGCTAATGACCAGATTTTTCATCTGTGATGGTTTAGATATAAAATATTTGCTTTCTTTTATCATTCGCTTCGCTTCAATGAAGCGCTCACTTCGCCTCTCGCTTATTGCCTAGGCCTCTGGAGACTAGTTCGCTTCGGTTCGCTTCACGCATTAAATAACATTGGGGAAAACCATAACAAATAGAATTACGATTTGAGTTTTTTGTAAAACAACAGAAATAGCACCGATAGATAATAAATTAAGAGAAAGCTGACCAAGGTGGTTTGGTGATCCTCAGTGACTTATTCTGCACCAATTAAGATGAGTGATGTGATACCTATCAATTCTAATGCGGGGGTAAAGGTAAACTAAAATTAACATTGAATGAAATAATAAAAAATAATATGATAGCTTGCAATTTCATAAAAAAATATGGCCCTTGATAGAGCACAATAGCCTAAAAAGATTTATAAAGCCAACTCAAAATGATTGGGATCTTGGGACAAGGTTCAAATGCATTTTGTTGTGGCGAGTCAAGTTGAGGAATGAAACAACTAGTTAGATTGAGTAAATATATCAAACAAATGGTAATATATCAAAATTTTGCTTCAATGCCTACTTTATGTCAACTCAAAAATACATATGTTTTGGAAACATAGTGAGTTAGATTGTGAAATTCTAAGGTTTTAGGATAAGTGAAAGGTTTGGGAGAGAAGAGGAGAGAAGAGAAGAAAAATATTACATATAGAGGTAGTCCGTTAAGTTGCACAACTACACCTTAGCCTTTTTATAAATACCTTAAAGTTTTATTGGATGCAAACAATTCTTTCTCTCAAGTCAATAAAGTAGAAAATTAGAAAAATCCTAGACTACCCAAAATAAAAATATACCCTTATTATAAAAAACTTATGTACACTCACACCACCCCTTTCTCTCTCTCTCAAACTCATGATGTGAACCCAGAGAGCATCGAGTTTTTGTCAAATAAGAATCAAAAATGACCTAAAATGTGAGACTTGATGANGCACTCACACCACCCCTTTCTCTCTCTCTCAAACTCATGATGTGAACCCAGAGGGCATCGAGTTTTTGTCAAATAAGAATCAAAAATGACCTAAAATGTGAGACTTGATGAAAAATCTACAAGCTATAGCGAAGAAGGTGTTTTGTGAGCTCATGAAATATTGAATTGTGAGCAATCTAGGTAGCACTTTAATTGTCACACTACATAGGAGCAAGAGGGGAGAGAACAACACCCATATCAGGTAAGGCAAACTATCTTCGCATTGGTGTGTGCTATAGCACGATACTCAACCTCAATAATAAAACGAGCAATAAATAAGTGTTTCTTTTTTCAAGAGATAAGAGAATCACCTAGAAAAATACAGAAACCCATGGTAGACTTACAATCAATACTATCCCCAGCCCAGCCAACATCAGAATAGGCATGTAAATAAAGTCAGAAAGAAGGTCAACGAAAAAATAAGCTCTAAAATATGGTGTCGCGTACATACCGTAAAATATAAAGTAAGGCAATTCAATGAGGAATATGAGGTGCAAAGACAAATTGACTAACAATATGAACTGCATATGCAATATCTGAACGAGTAACAATAAGGTAAATCAAAAAACCAGTCAGTTCACGATGCAATGTAGAATCATCAAGAAGATCTGTCATAGCCCTTACTAATGGTATACCTTAGACATGTGCATGCTATGATATTTTGATATCATTTTGGGTTTGATATTATATATGTTGGTTTCCATTAACTTGGATAGGGTGTCTATACCAAATGTTGAGTTAATTAAGTATGATTAATGCAAGATTAAGACTTTATTAAGGACACTCAAGTATACCTAGTTTGTAATTGCTTAATTTGACCAAGGACCCTAACCATATGGATTAAGTTAATTAAGTCTAGAAATGCGTAACTAAAAGATTAGTTTTGCTAGCCAAACCACCATTGTGGACTTTTCAAAGAGGTGCTTGTGTGAGTAAGAGATAGAAAGTGTTAGATGAAGAAACCTCAAGAGAGAGAAAGGTCTAAGAATACAAGTGTCATATTTATACATGTGTGTGTGTGTGTGTATGCCTTGCAATTATATATCTTATAACTTAAGAAGGGGAGAGGAGGAGTTTGTGTAGGGAAAGCGGTAGTTGTATAGAGAATGATAGAAGAGNGTATGCCTTGCAATTATATATCTTATAACTTAAGAAAGGGAGAGGAGGAGTTTGTGTAGGGAAAGCGGTAGTTGTATAGAGAATGATAGAAGAGTAAGAGGAAAAGAGAAAAAGAAGAAGAAATGAGAGGAAAAAATTACAAGAAGTAATCTAGGGCTTGGAATTACTCTCAAACGAGGTATGATTCTTGTTTTAAGTATGTATTCTTCACTTTAATTGGAAAGAATTAGGTAATAACAATCAAGAAAGGGGAAATTGACAAGAAATCATGTTCGAGTTAGTTTAATTATAAGGCTATGAATATTTCACATCATATGAACCATATAGTTTCTAACAACGGAGTTAAAACACTTCTTAGAATTCTGGATAGGTGTTCTCAGGATTACGTATATGAGTTACAATTGGTTGATGATTCTTAAACTCGAATTTTGGTGAATTTCTAAAGTTAACCCTGACCTGCTTAAACCTAAAAATTTACAACTTATGCTCAGTTTTACAAGTTGTTTTGAACATGTATATGATTTCAAAAANTTGAGGTTTTGAAATGGATTAATAAAGGGTTCTTTTGGCTTTGGTTTTATGCAAAAATGACGAAAACTCGAATTTTGGTGAATTTCTAAAGTTAACCCTGACCTGCTTAAACCTAAAAATTTACAACTTATGCTCAGTTTTACAAGTTGTTTTGAACATGTATATGATTTCAAAAAATAGTAATTTTTAGTGGAAATGGAGTTCTTTGAGTCTAGTTTTATTTGCCACATGCCGTGTGAAGTTTCAGGTTGTATAAGTTAGGTTATGAAGCTTTTAAAGTGCAAAGATCAAATCCAGCAGATTATGAAAATAATGCATAAATGCGAAATTTAAATGGGATTAAAACTAAAACATTGGATGTGTTAACCAAGAGGTTTAAAGGACTGAAATTAATGTCTTTTCTCTTACTTGGAGTGAGAAGAAAGAGGAATAACAATAATTACAGGATAACAATCATTAGAGATCAATAGTAGACCTATTAAGTACGTACAAATAAGAACTACTACTGATGTGTGGTGTGATGAAAGTAATGTGTATGAAATATGTGTAGGACTTGTTAAAGGGAGTCAAGAGTCATAAAGCTTGGTTAAGAACTAAGGTGAGTAATATTATACCTTGAAATGGAATTTTGAAGCCTAAGTTTTTTCTAAATGCTTTCATATGCTTATTTGAGAAATCATGTGTTGATTATGCAATTGTGATGTCATGGATTATCAAATGACTAGGAAATGTCTATGTATTACATGTCAATGCCATAATAGGTCCCAACCAGGGGACTGAAATCTGGTAAAGGTTCAAGCCGACGGACTCAAATCTAATATGGATCCGAGCCGGCAGAAATCAGGAGAGCTCAAAATAAGAATGGCTTGATAACGTGTTATGTCATACCTTTGGCATTATACTCATAAACTTATCATGAAAATGTTATGATGCTATTTGATATGAATATTGATATCCGTGGAAATGCTACAGTTTTTACTGAAAACCATTACAAGGCATAAGAATTATTCATTGGGCATTGCTTACTCTTTCTTTCTGAAACCATTTTTAGGTGAAAGGGACTAAAAGCTCAAGGGAGCAAGTTTTATGTATATAAGACAATATTTTGGTGGTTATGTAAAGGAGTTGTAAATGAATTTTTTTAGAAAGTTATTTTTGGTATGCAAAAGCCATGCTTTGTTCAAATAGCCGATGTATGTTATGCGTCAAAACAACAATGTTGTTTGTTAATGAGATATGAATAAGGTTGCTCTGACCAAGGGTGATTGTATAGGGCATTTATATATTATTATTATGGCATTATTACAAGTAGATCAAACGTAATCACAAATGCTTCCGCTAAGAAAATCATTAAACATAAACAAGAGACAACACATTTGATGCCATGTTAGGCCTCCATGGCCAGTCACGCTCCATACCCTAAGGAGAAATGATTTTGGGATGTGACAAGAATACCATTAGAACTTAAGAATTTGGCATTTAACTTGATAGGTGTAGCATCAACCTTACCATCTATTAAGTGGGTGCAATCAAGGATTGAAATATTGTTTCGAAGTACCATTTTGGTCAGCTCAAAAACGAAAACGTTTTGGAAACGCAATAAAAAAGTGAAAAAAATATGGAAATACAAATATAATCCATTTATTTATAAAGATAAGATTAATAATTGATTAATTGAGCATGTTTATTGGGTTGATGTCCATTTATACAAGATAACATCAAGTTGGAGGGGGGAAAAGGGTTTGTCAAGAGACGAAAAACACTTAATTTTCATAAAACAAACACATTTTTACATATATATATATGACCATATTAAATGAAATATGGCATGTTAATTAAAATGAGTACAAATTTATTATTTGTATGCTATTATAATACCAAATTACTAATTTATATTGTGTAATCAAATTACTAAATAATATTATTTCATTAATATTAAGAATATTGCATGAACAATTTTTACAAATATAAATACTTAATTTTAGATATAAAAAATACCATAAAATTAATTACAGTTATTTTGATAAGTTAATTAACAATAATAAACAATTTATTAATTATATGGGCTATCAACAATTATAAGGGAAAAAGGGGGCTAAAATAATATTACTGTTAATTAANAGTTAATTAACAATAATAAAAAATTTATTAATTATAGGGGCTATCAACAATTATAAGGGAAAAAGGGGGCTAAAATAATATTACTGTTAATTAAAACAAAATAAAAAGGTAGGTAGGAAATTAAACTGGCAGTGACCACTCCAGACGCATGACACAGACGAGAGAGGAACTATGGCAATTGGTCGCGAACCCAAATCCAATAGAAAGATGCGACTCACAAGAACAAGAGGGAACAAGAAACAAAGAAGGAAGATAGAAGAAAAAGAAGAGAAAGGAAAAAGAAAAACCTACTTGGAGGCTGGATCTGCTCAGATCTGGTTTCGCGACCTTCGAGTAATCTGAATCCTTCTTCTCTTTTCAATTTCTTCAGTGTTTTTCCTCCTCTCTCTGTCTTCTTTTATTTTTTTATTCTTTTCTTTGTTTGCTGAAGAAAGAGTCGAATCACTGTTTGNAAAGGAAGATAGAAGAAAAAGAAAAGAAAGGAAAAAGAAAAACCTACTTGGAGGCTGGATCTGCTCAGATCTGGGTTCGCGACTTCGAGTAATCTGAATCCTTCTTCTCTTTTCAATTTCTTCAGTGTTTTTCCTCCTCTCTCTGTCTTCTTTTATTTTTTTATTCTTTTCTTTGTTTGCTGAAGAAAGAGTCGAATCACTGTTTGTGTTTCGACCGAAACACCACTGTTTCGGTCGAAACAGTACGAAATAGTGATGTTTCGATCGAAACTCTTGATTCTTGGGGTTCTTCCTTAGTTTCGTGTGTTGAAAAACCAAAACGTTTCGTATGTTTCAAGCGTATCGACACGACATTTCGATCCTTGGTGAGATGACAAAGCTCATTAGCATACTTGGACTAAGATAAAAAATAACTTTTAGGAGAAGAAGCAACCTCAATACCCAAGAAATAACGTACTGGACCCAAATCTTTTATCTCAAACTCAAGTAAAAGATGTTATTTCACTTTGTCAATAGCAACAATATCAAGACCAATAATAATCATATCATCCACATATAATAAGAGAAAAACCAATCCATGGTTAGAAAGATGAACAAATAGAGCAAGATCATGAGCACTAGAAACAAACCAATCTGGTAACAATAGATTAAAACCATTCATACTAGGTTCTTGGGGCTTGCTTTAGACCATAGAGAGCCCGACATAAGCGACAAGTATAACCGGTAGGATGAGAAAGATCAGGAGGTGGATGCATATAAACCTCTTCATTGAGATACCCATTCAAAAATGAATTTTTAACATCAAGTTAAAATAGAAGTCATTGATGAATTGCAACAACTGAAATCAAAGTACAAACAGTAGTCATTTTGGCAATAGGGGCAAAAGCTTCCTCATAGTCAACGCCCTATTCTTGAGAAAACCCGTTAGCAACTAACCAAACTTTATAACAATCAAGGGAACCATCAGAATGAGTCTCAACCTTGTAAACCCATTTTGCAACAAGTACTAGCCTTATCAAAAGTAGAAAATTCATCGTCCATTGCATTAATCCAATTAGGATTAGTACAAGCTTCTTTATAAGACCGAGGTTCAAAATAAGAATGAATAAAAGTAAGAAATGCACAATAAGAAGAAGAAAAACAAGTATCAGAAAAACAAATCTCACAGATGGGTTGCAAGTGCGAATAGGATACCATTCTTCAGGTTGAGCAAAGTCCATTGGTTTAAAGCTAGGCCCATCAAAGCTGGTACTCACAAAATGTGAAAGAGGAAGTTTTTTCCGAGAATTAGACCAAAGGATAAGGCGGGAGAGGGAGAGAGAGAGAGAGAAAAAAAGGTTGAGAAAAAGATGAAGAAGCATCGACCGAAGAAGGAAGATTAAAAACATCAAGGGATGGGATAAACTCATCACAAGACTCAACCAATGGAAAACAGTCAATACGCACAAGTTTATCTTTTGAAACAAGAGCTATTTTAGAAGGAATCATGAAATATAGAATGCACTCAAGAAAAACAACATGCCGAGAGACATACAATGTTTTAGACACAAGATCATAACACCGATAATCCATTTTGATTGAGACTATACTCCAAGAAAACATATCAAACAGAACGAACACTCAATTATTTTGCTCGCTCGCACTTACGAATAAGAACAAAACATGTTAAAACAAAGACACGAGGAATAGAGTAATTAGGATGTTTCCTAAACAATTTTTCATATGAAGAAGCACCTGACACAAGTGAGGTGGGCATATGATTTAACAAATAAACCGAAGTAAGATCAGCTTCACCCTAAAAGACAAAGGGAATGGATGAAGAAAGCAAAAGAGCACGAGAAGTTTCAAGGATATGTCTATGCTTACGCTTAGCAACAGCAGTGTTTTGAAAAGCTCGCCTAGGCGAGAAGCGAGGCGAAGCGAAGGTATCTCGCCTTGAATACCCCAGGCGAAGCGAACGTGACTGAAGCGAGAAAAAAGCGAGTGCCTTTCACTTAAGCGAATAGCGAAAAAGCGAACGCCTTAGTCATGCGAGGCGAAGCAATCTTTTATTTTTATTGTGGACTGTTAGATTGTTTTATTTTTATTGTAAACCGTTGGATTAGGGCAATTGAAAAAAAAATTATAAGATGTCAATACACCCAATTACCCCCTTATCCCATAAATATAAAACTCAAACCCTAATTTTCAGCATCAGACAATCGCTACTGCTCTTTCCTCTCACTATCGGTGCTGCACCTTCCTCTCACGATCGGTGTTGCTGCTTCTTCCTCTCTGGTCAGGCTATCGCTGTTGTTGCTCCTTNAGAGCACGAGAAGTTTCAAGGATATGTCTATGCTTACGCTTAGCAACAGCAGTGTTTTGAAAAGCTCGCCTAGGCGAGAAGCGAGGCGAAGCGAAGGTATCTCGCCTTGAATACCCCAGGCGAAGCGAACGTGACTGAAGCGAGAAAAAAGCGAGTGCCTTTCACTTAAGCGAATAGCGAAAAAGCGAACGCCTTAGTCATGCGAGGCGAAGCAATCTTTTATTTTTATTGTGGACTGTTAGATTGTTTTATTTTTATTGTAAACCGTTGGATTAGGGCAATTGAAAAAAAAATTATAAGATGTCAATACACCCAATTACCCCCTTATCCCATAAATATAAAACTCAAACCCTAATTTTCAGCATCAGACAATCGCTACTGCTCTTTCCTCTCACTATCGGTGCTGCACCTTCCTCTCACGATCGGTGTTGCTGCTTCTTCCTCTCTGGTCAGGCTATCGCTGTTGTTGCTCCTTCCTCTCTGCTTAGGCGATTGCTGCTGCTGTGTTGTTTCTTGCTCGCTAGTCAGAGACGAAGACTGTTGCTGCTTCTCCTTCCTCACTGGTCCATGTTTGTCTCCTCTTTTTCTTCTCTCTCTTGTATCTCTTCTTCCCCTCTGATTCTGTTTTTCTTTTTTTTTGCTTCTTCTTTCTCTCTTTTTTTTTATGCTTCTTCTTTCTGTTTTTTTTTTCTGCTTCTTCTTCTTCTTTCTGCTGCTTCTTTTTTTTTTTCTGCGTCTTCTTTCTGTTTTTTTTTCTGCTTCTTTTTTTTTCAACTTCTTCTTCTCTCTGGTTCTTCTTATTTTTTTTTCTACTTATTTTTTTTTCTGGTTTTTTCTATTTTTTTTTCTGGTTCTTCTTTTTCTGATTTTTCTGATTTTCTGGTTTTGATTTTGATTTTTAGCTAATGATTCTGATTTTAATACTGCTGATTTTAATGCTGCTGAATTTAATTCTGATTTTTTATTTTAATGCTGCTGTTTCTGAATAGCTGATTTTGCTGAAATGCTAAATGCTGAATTTAATGCTGCTGATTTTTTTCTGCTGCTTATTTTTTGCTCTAATGTTGTAATGCTGATAGTGTTGTAATGTTGTAATGCTGCTGATTCTGAATAGCTGATAGTTATGTAATGTTGCTAATTCTGAATAGCTAATTTTGCTGATAGTGCTGTAATAGTTGATTTTTGATTTTAATGCTGCTGATTGTGGGATATTATTAGTGTTTGTTTAAATTTAATTGTTTAAGCTATGACTGTTATTAAGATTTGAGATATTATTACTGTTTTTTTTTAATTTAAATGTTTATGGTTTAGTTGCATTTAAATATTTAGTGTATATAAAATTAGAATTTAGATGTTTAGAAGTAATTAAACTAAAATATTTATTTATTTTTTAATTGTTCGCTACACTTCGGTAAAGCGTTTCACTTCGCTTCTCGCTTCTCGCCTAGGCGTTAGGAACCTTGGTCGCTTCAGTTCGCTTTACGCTTTAAATAACACTGAGCAACACCATTTTGTTCAAGAGTACCTGAGCAAGGTGATAGATTTATAGTGGAAGATGCTTCTAGAAAGTCAGTAAAGTCTTTCAACTAATATTCTCCACCCAAATCAAAACAAACTTTTATGTTGATACAAAACTAAATATTAATCATGGAATTAAAATTACGACAAATTTGAAAAACATCATATTTTGCCATCAAATATACCCAACAATAGCGACTATAATCATTAATAAAAAAGACATAATACGTNAAACTTTTATGTTGATACAAAACTAAATATTAATCATGGAATTAAAATTACGACAAATTTGAAAAACATCATATTTGTGTCATCAAATATACCCAACAATAGCGACTATAATCATTAATAAAAAAGACATAATACGTAAAGCGGCCTTTAGTAAAAACAGGAGAAGGTCCACCCTCCACATACATCAATATGAAGAAGAGAAAAATGTGTAGTAGAAAAAGTACTTTTATTAAAAGGTAAAGCAAATATCTTTGCAAGTTTACATCCACTATAATCAGAGATGTCACTTAGAGATACATTGACCAAAATACCAGAGGAAATTAAACTCTTTAGGCGCTCACTGGACAAATGACCTAACCTAGATGCCATAAATAAAATTAGAACGAGTTATTTTGTATAAGACAACTTGGGAGAACTAGACTTCAGAGGAATATGTAAGTGCTCTACAATGTGTAAGTCACGAGCTCTACGCCCAGTCTCAATCTGCTTCTTGGACTTTCGATCTTGAACAACACAACCACAACAAGAAAATACAACATCAAAGCCTGAATCGGAGAGTTGACTAATCAACAACAAACTAACAAACAATTGTGGAACATAAAAAACATTCGGGATAGAAAGAGGAAGACAAAAGGAAAAATAGATCCAATAAAACACATGTATTAGAGAAATATTAGCGGTAATAATATTTATAAGAGAAGAAGGAGAGACAAAATTACTGAGGGAAGAAATATTAGGAGTCATATGAAGTGAGGAACCTGAATCAAATATCCAAGTAGAAGGTTATATACTTGAGATATGTGAACCAATCAAACCTGAATGAATGGGGTACATTGGAGAGGCATTAGACGAATATCTAGTGGAAGTAGCAGGCCTAGACTGTAGTTGCCCAATCATCGCAGTACTAGGAAAAACAGTGGCGGGATTAGATGTAGAAGTTTTCAATGCTCCAGAAGGGTGAATAGAAGCCTAAGAGCAAGATCGCTAAGTAGAAACACGCCATTTCTGAAGTTTGGGACAAGAAGCTTTCCAGTTTACTTTTTGGCGACAAAAACTGCATAGCTCAATGTCAACGCGTGATTTTTGGTTTTCCAATAAGCTATGTGAGACGTGCAGATAGAGTAAGCAACAACAAAGACTGTGCAGTGGGGGCAACAAACACTAACTGAGAAGAAATGACAACATGAGCCACCTTAAATCTAGTATACTCAGTTATAAGTTTCCGAACAGCTCCATCAACTGTAGGCAATGGGGTGCGATGAAGAATAGAAACATGAAGAGGCTCAAATTGGTCTCTAAGAGCCATAAGAAATTGGACCAGCCTCTGTTTCTCCCTATAGTGCACATAACTATGTAGTATATGCAAGTTTGATGGTTCCATGTGTGCCAACTGATCCCAATAAGTAGTTATCTGATTGTAAAATTCCTTAATAGACTTATCTCCTTGTGTTGCACCTTTGATTTCCATCTCTAACTAATATTGTTTTGCAAAATTGGATTCCAGATACATGTCTTCCAAATAATTTCATATTTTCTTCGCAGTGTCAATTTCCAAACAATTCATACCAATAATAGGTTCCACAAAATTATATAACCAAGTAAAAATTTGAGCATTCTCCAACTCCCATTTAACAACATTTTTGTCATAATCTATTGCTTTGGAATCAGAGGGTTTTATTTCAGAACCAGAAATATGAACCCATTTTCCTCGACCAATATGAGTAGTTATCGCCATGCAAACGAATACTAATTGTTTAAATTTTATCGTCTGAGATCGACATGATTTAGTTGCAAAATATTAACTATCAACAACGCAATGAACAGTAACCGTGAATAATACTGATGAACAGTATCTGTGAACAGTAACTAGAGAGGAATGCAATGATGGATGCGACTTTAGGGATTGTGACTTACTACGAGAAGGTTCTTATACCTTAAAGTTTTATTGGGCGCAAACAATACTCTCTCTCAAGTAATAAACTAGATTACAAGAATATATATAATCCAAGAAAATTAAAAAAATCCTAGACTACCCAAAAGCCAAATATACCCCTATTAACAAAAACTTACATACACTCTCACAATTCAAAGTACAAAAATACCCTTAAGTTGAAAAAGTAAAGCATAACATAACACTCCCCTCAAGTTGATGCCTAAATATCCATCAGGCCCAACTTAGAAATAATAGGGTGAAAAATCTTGCTACTAAGCCTCTTAGTGAAAACATCAACCAATTGATTTTTTAATTTCACAAATGGCATGCAAATTAAACCCTTGTTCACTGCTTTTTTTGATGGAGTGTCGATTAATCTCAATATGCTTCGTTCTATCAAGTTGAACTGAATGAATTATTATCACAGACTGGTTATCAAATGTGTATACCATTTTTCAAAATCGTATCGTATTATGATACGCTCAATTTGAATATATATATTTACACACACACATATCTAAAAATACGTAAATATATGGTGTCGCAAGTGATATAAATATTAATTCAAGTCACTTATCATTTCATGTGATGCGATTTCCCAATGGAGATCGAAGAGAGAATCGTTTGTCTTCACACCAGTAATCGAAATGTAGCCAAAGTTTTGTTTGCTTAAAAGAAAGGAAAAAGAATAGGATTTAAGAGAAACAAAATAGGGTCACATGACTAGAATATGATTGAAAGCTTATCGTAAGATAAGGTAAAAAATGATATGACTCATAAATACATATCGTTAGGGTAGTGTACCGAGACATATCGTAAATTGCAAGATACTTATAAGTATCACATTAGAGTTTCCTAGGTCTATCATCATGAATTCATAGCCCTCTTAGTAAGATTAGGAGCCACATAAGCCCACAAATTTCATAAATCATAGTTCTATATTCAGCCTCTCTACTAAATCTAGCTACCACTACTTATTTTTTGCTTCGCCAATTGACAAGATTCCCTCCTATGAATGTGCAATAGCCCAAAGTATAACGCATGTCTGAATATTAGAGTACCTCTTCTTATATATTGCATCACCAACACCACCACTTAATCTATGGTTAACTTCGATTGGAGAATTTGTCAGTCTATAGTCCAACATGCTAGTTTCTTATAGAAGCTCAAAAACATACCAAGATTTTTAAAATTGGGATCCTATCTTCGATCTACGGGGGAGGCTAAAGGATCGGGATCAATGTTACCTAGATCGTGGGTAGCTCTGTTATGTGGTATAGGTACGGGTACATGATACAACACTTTCTTAGGTACGCGATACGATGAGAGTAGGTTTAGCTGGTACGGTATTTTGGGTCGCAATTCAGTTTTAGAACTCTTATATAAATTGTTTTCACAATTATACAACAATATATTTTACAAGACATTTATAAACACCAAGTTAGTTACTATTTATCTTATAATTGTGTTTGATTTTCTATTAACTAAAATAATATATAATTATAAATTTATACACACGTAGTCAATTAATATGTATTTTTATATTTGTGCTACATATTCTAAAACGCATTGATTTAGAGTTAGTATTACAATTTGGGATCGTCCATTTTGGTGATCTGGATCGCAAACCCACCTGATTTGGGATCGATGTACCCAATGGGTCATTAAAGGTTTAGTGAATTGTGGTAACCATGATCGGGATCATAAAATTGAATCGAGAATCATAAAAAAATGCCTATAAAAATTTGGCAACCTCAATCCCAAGAAAATATCTAAACAGTCCAAGTCCGAGGATGAAAATTTTGTTTCAAAAAGGTCGAAGCATCCGAAACATTTCCGTTTTCAAGAAGATTAAAACAAATCAATGATAGAATCGAAATTCTAATATTTCAAGGTATTTCATAATGTTTTGAGGTATATCGTAATATTTCAATGAATATGTACAATTATTTCGGAATATTTTTAAGGTATTTCAAAATACGTTGGTATATTTCGATCAATATTTTAAAAAAATAATTCTTAATTTTTTTAATTTTTTTTACTCTGTTTTCATAATGGATCAAAACGTTTTCAAAATTCGTNGTTGGTATATTTCGATCAATATTTTAAAAAAATAATTATTAATTTTTTAATTTTTTTTACTCTGTTTTCATAATGGATCAAAACGTTTTCAAAATTCGTTGAAACATTTATGTTTCCTAAGTGACCAAAATGACGCACCGAAAAAAAATTTTGATTATTGTCCAAGTCTGTGATTTTCAGACTCTTTAGCCAACTAAGCTTTTGAGTTTGGAGACTCATAACTATGTAATCCACCTATACAATGAAAATAATTATCTTATCATCGGTTTGTTCAAATGACTATAGTATGATCAGAATGACTCTGTTTGTATCCAAACTTCAGTGTGGCTTTAAGAAACCGATCAAACAAAGCTCTAAGAGATTGTTTCAGCCTATAAAAATATTTCTTCAACTTACAAAAGGATGAAAACCCGGCGGGATCTCCATATACACCTCCTCCTACAAATCTCCATGAAAAAAAGCATTCTTCACATCCAACTGTAGCAAAATCCAACCCAGATTAGTTGTATAGGAGAGAAGAATGCGAATGGAGTTCATCTTTGCTACAAGGGCAAAAGTCTCATAATAATCAATGTCACATGTTTGAGTGAAGCCTTAGCAACTAGTCTAGTTTTGTATCTCTCGATTGTCCCATAAGCTTGTTGTTTTGTATCTACCATAATTTCTTTCCATTTAGGATCAGAGCTTATTTCCAACCCCAAGGAATAGATATAAAAGACAATGAGAATACAAACGAATGATAGGATAAAGTCAAAGAATCATACGAGATGATATTAGAGATGGGATGTTGACTGCAAGCTCTAACACCCTTTCTAACGGCAATAGGAAACTCATACTCATCAACTAGATTATCAACCACAAAAATAATAGCTTGGAGTTCAAAACTAATAAATCAGTGGAAGATACTTAATCCGGAGTTAGGGAATGCAACTGACTCGATGGCACATGGGTACTTTGTACTTTTTGACGGTGAGAATAAGTATTCAAATTAGGTGGACCACTAATATCACTTTTTACCTTAATAAGTGTTGTTCTCCCATACTAATATCCCACTAAATAGGAAATTGAAGAAGAGACTCCTGACATACCATCTCTTCCTCAATGATGGTATTCTCCCCCGGAAGAGATGGCTGAGAAGTAAGAAAAAATGACTCAAATGCCTGAAAAGTTACATTCATGTTAACATATACCTTTTGTAGATGACACATTTATACCCTTTCTGGGTAGTAGAATAACCAATGAAAAAACACCACAAAGCTTTGGGGTCAAGTTGCCCCAAGGGCAGAGGCAAAAAAAAATTTTAGTGTGGGTGGGCACACTAGCATGTTTTAATTTTTTTTAATAGACCGCAAAATTTCATAAATTTATATTTAATACTTTTTAAACATTGAAGATTAAAAATCAATATACTCATAAACAAAAAAATAATAATTAAAACTTCTTATCGAGAATGCGACTAATTATTATTGCTTACAATTAACCCTGGTATACTTTTATTATTTGAAAGTGTTACAAATTAATTTTATCAATAATATTTCTTTTATATATAAAATCGTGGTAACAATCTTTTATTTGTGATTCTATGGTTTACTAAATAACGACACACATTTTTATATAATAACGAAATAACCCTAAATTTAAAAAAATTATAAAATAACATTAATATGTTCAAAACATATTCGGACATGTCTAAAACATGTCTAAAAGTTAATAATTATATTAGTTGTACCTAATTTGAAATTTAATTAATGGAGACCCAATAGTTTGTGACCATTTGATAGACAGTAGAGTTTATTAAATATTAAAATTCACTATTATACTTAATATCGCAATGTATTAGGTCCTAAAATTAGGTTTCAATAATATTATTCAAAAAGTTAACAATCATTTAGGTAGTGGTCTATTTAAATCAATATTTACCGAAACACAATACTAGGGAGGGCACAATTAAATGTCTAAATTTTATTTTAAAAAATACATGCTTAATATAAAGCAAAAAAAATTTGAGGGGGAGCATGTGCCCACCCTAGCCCAAGGTTGGCTCCGCCCCAGAGTTTCCCCCTAGATGATCGGGAATCATGTACAAAACAAACATACCCAAAAACTTTAGAAGGAGGAGAAGAAACAAAAAGGAATAGAAAAAATTCCCAAAGAATACATCAATGTGTAACTTATAAACTAAAGTACACTTCAAAGTAAACGATTAATAAGATAAACAACAGTAAGAATTGTATCTCTCCAAAAAGATTTAGAATCATTCATAGTAAACATTAATAAACAAGCAACATCAAGAAAATAGTGATTTTTTCGCACAATAACACCATTCTGTTCAGGGGCATCACATAATTGGCTTGATAAAGAATGTCTTTCTTGTAGAGATAGGAACAAAATTCCCTATTAGTGTACTCGGTCATGTTATCACTCCGAATAATTTTGATTTTAGCATCAAATTGAGTATTCAGCATTTTATGAAAAGATTTGAAACAAGAGAAGACTTCACTTTTAGTGCAAAGTAAGTAAACTCGAGTAAGACGAGAATGATAATCAATAAAACTGACAAACTAACGGCAACCAGATATAGATACCACGTGAGAATGTCCCCACATATCAGCATGAATAATCATGAAATGAGCAATGCTTTCTCTATTATTACTAGGATAAGAAAAGCATTTCTGCTCGAAAAATTCAAAAACATAACGGGAAAAATATTCCTATTACACTATTTCACTAAACTATGAGAGAGACTTTCTAGAACGCCAAAAGAAATATAGCCTAAACGGCTATGTCAAGAGCTGAAAAGCTGAAACNCTGTATCTCTCCAAAAAGATTTAGGATCATTCATAGTAAACATTAATAAACAAGCAACATCAAGAAAATAGTGATTTTTTCACACAGTAACACCATTCTGTTCAGGGGCATCACATAATTGGCTTGATAAAGAATGTCTTTCTTGTAGAGATAGGAACAAAATTCCCTATTAGTGTACTCGGTCATGTTATCACTCCGAATAATTTTGATTTTAGCATCAAATTGAGTATTCAGCATTTTATGAAAAGATTTGAAACAAGAGAAGACTTCACTTTTAGTGCAAAGTAAGTAAACTCGAGTAAGACGAGAATGATAATCAATAAAACTGACAAACTAACGGCAACCAGATATAGATACCACGTGAGAATGTCCCCACATATCAGCATGAATAATCATGAAATGAGCAATGCTTTCTCTATTATTACTAGGATAAGAAAAGCATTTCTGCTCGAAAAATTCAAAAACATAACGGGAAAAATATTCCTATTACACTATTTCACTAAACTATGAGAGAGACTTTCTAGAACGCCAAAAGAAATATAGCCTAAACGGCTATGTCAAGAGCTGAAAAGCTGAAACACCATTCGCTTCAAGAGCTTGGCCTGCGAAATGAGAAGAGACTTCAACATCCAAAAGATTAGATATAAACCACTATGTACTCTACGATTGTTAATCGTTCTCCTCGTCTACAGTTTTTAAAAGAAATAATAAATACAGAAGAATGTCACTAAATAAGTCAAGGATTGTGTAATACTACTAACAAACAATAAATTAGTAGAAAAAAATCATGAACATGAAGGACAAATGCAAGTGACATGAAAAGAGAGCAATTAATTGAATCTTTTTTAGAAATTGAGGAAAAAGATCCATCAACCACTCCTTCCCAAAACATGGAGAATAGGAGGAGAGAAGACTAGAAGAACCAGTCATGTGGTCAGTGACTCCCTAATCTATTATCTAAGCAGTGTGTGAGGACGAGGTACTAAATATAGTGGTAGATATACTTGTATGAGTAAAGTTGAAAGAAGTTAGAAGCTATAGTAGATGAAAATCAAGTCAAGCCATCAGACGTCTAAGCGACTGCATGTCATCCTGAGAAAAAGAAGTAGAAGTACTGTCACTAGACTGAGATGAACCATGAGACCTCATAGTACCACCTTGGCCACCACCATGGCATAAGTGGGACATCTATTTAGCTTCCAACAAAAACATCCCTGGGGTCTCGTCTTTCCATAGTAATCACATTTCCGCACATCCCAGTCAATAGTTTTAGATTGACCTAATTTGAGATCACGCTGGGGAATAACAACTAAAGCAAATTGCTCTTGAACAAGAACATGAACCAGAACAGTCCTCCGACTGAACATAGGAAAAGGCTCCTCTTTCAAGGTTGGAAACGGACTACGACCGAAAACCTCAACCCAAATCTAATCACACTCAATGTGGAGGCCGGTAAGAAAGTACACGATCTTTCTCCACTAACTATTGAAACTTTGTTGCGTTACCAACACAGTTTGTCTGAAAATTCTAGTAGTCAAACTTCAGCCATAAAATGGTCAAACCAAGCATAATATGCTGCAAAGGAATTGTCTTTTTGATTGGTCTCACAAACTTTCTTTCAAAGGTCATATGTCTTGCCATCATTGCCTCTTTGAAGTGTATGAGACACAACAATCCAAATCTTGTGAGCGGTATCAAACAATAGAAAACCATAACTAATATGAGGTTGAAATGAATTAAGTAACCAAGACATAACCAGGCCATTTTCAATTGTCCATTGCTTAAGGGAAGGACCCAACTCAATATGCTTTATGGTATCTCCGATCAGATACCCATCCAAAGAAATAGCTTGGACTAACAAGAAACAAGCTCGTGACCACGCCAAATAAACTTCCATCCAATTTCTTCAAATTAATCTGAAGAATTGGGTTATTCGCAAGAGTCCTTGGACGGCTCGATCCACCGCCTTTAGTACTAGTAGAAGTCTCAGTACCGCCCAACATGTCCAAACAATTGGAATCACACAACAGAAGCAAATATCCATAGANTTGAAGAATTGGGTTATTCGCAAGAGTCCTTGGACGGCTCGATCCACCGCCTTTAGTACTAGTAGAAGTCTCAATACCGCCCAACATGTCCAAACAATTGGAATCACACAACAGAAGCAAATATCCATAGAAAATAACTAGGACAAGTTTTGAACCTTCGACAAGTTAAAAAAACCAATGCCAAAAACGTAGCCAAAGAGCCCTATTAGATCCGTCGTTTCTCAAATTGAGCGAAAAACCATCTGTAATCCAACCCAACGACAACAAAACATATTGGGCAACGATTCCCAGCCCTAGTCTAACCTCTTTGTGTAAGATAGAAGCAAACAAAGCAACAAACGGACTCAAAAATTCAAAATTTTAGCTCCAAGAAAAAAGTGCTACAAATACTTCAAAAATCAAAAATTCAGATCTAACATCTTCAAAAAACAATTACAAAAAAATCACATCAAGTCTTAGAAATTATAGGCACCCATGCGTCTTCCGATCAAAGCTGACCAGGTTGGTGCTTATGTCAACAGGTCAAGTACTCACATCAACACACTGGAAAATCTGTCGGACTTTTCTGAAGAGTTTCGATGAGTCTGAAGTCCTTCAGTTTCAATTGGTGCTCTAATACTAAGATCGTGAAATTCTAGGGTTTTAGGATAAGTTAAAGGTTTGGGAGAGAGAATAGAAGAGACAAGGAAGAAAAATATTACATAGAGAGTAGTTTGTCAGATTACACAACTACACCCTAACCCTAGCCTTTATATAAATACCAAATATAAAAATACCCTTAAGCTGAAAAGTAAAGCATAATATAACATAATGCAAACAGAAAAAATATGAACTTCGATTTAGAAACATTCTAAAACATAAAAATTTCAAGTTTTAATCACAGATTCGATTTACTTTACATCAAAACCGAAACGTATTTGGTCATTTCGTCCAATAAAAATAAAGAGTTTTTATCCTTAAGTATCAGTTCAATGTAATGATCTCAGTTGATTGATTTACCTAAAACGAAACAAAACTTTTATCCTTAGTTAGCAGCTCAATGTAATGATCTCAGTTGGATCCTTAGTTAGCAGCTCAATGTAATGATCTCAGTTGACTGACTTGCATAATACTTCAGGATTACATATAGGTATGAATTATTAGATGGTAAAATCTCATCTAATCAAGATCATTTAAATAATAAGCTGAAGTCAGTTGTCACATCAAGCACTATATTCTAACCCTTTCAAGTGATACTACATAGTTTACTCCATCATTAAATATCTAAGAAGGTTGCAACAAACAACAACACATCCTCGATTTCCCAATGTTGGTAGGGAGAACATTTTGAAAATGATAATTGAATTATGCTTAATCATCTTTCATATCACATCATAAGTAGATCAATTCAGAAAAGAAAGTCAAGTCCGTTTGAGGCATCATAATAACTGATAAGACAAGTCATTCCAAAACTCTCGTGTCTCTGAAATAATAAGTAGCAAAAATGAGGCTAATCATTGGGCGAAAACTGAGCCTTTTGATTTCAACATATTAATAGAGATGGATTCAGAACTTATCAGGTTAGAAATTAGCTACGAAATGATTAGAGGTTGTGTCACAGGCAATTCCCCTTTCAATAGAGAGACCTTTGACGGTAGTAAAGCCTTCAGTTCTGATGAATAAAATATTCCCAAAAAAAAACTTAAAATCAATTTATGTTGTAGGGAATAAGCTCGCTTACATTCAATGCATGATTTTCCCCTTTATCTTTCTTTTGTTGGTGGGGGATTTCGGAGTTCAACTTTTTTTTTTCTCCTTTAATAGCTTCACATATAACTCTCACATGCTTTGAGACTTCTGTCCTAATTTAACAGAATTTTCCACCATTCGGTTCAAGAACCCACAAAAAAAAAGAGTAAAAAGAGGGTTAACAATGAAAATATAGCTGTTAAATGCAGTTGTCTTCCCCAANCTCCTTTAATAGCTTCACATATAACTGTCACATGCTTTGAGACTTCTGTCCTAATTTAACAGAATTTTCCACCATTCGGTTCAAGAACCCACAAAAAAAAAAAGTAAAAAGAGGGTTAACAATGAAAATATAGCTGTTAAATGCAGTTGTCTTCCCCAAATGTTAGTCCAATGAATTTTACCTAGATGAAAATTTGAAAACAAGTAAGAAATGAAAAGTAGTTTGCCATAATTATTTTCCATACAATGATCAAATTTAAAGAAAGTTTAAAGTGAAAACAAACCTGTGGACTTTTAGAAACATGTTCCACAACTGCAAATTTTGATTGCCAAGTGAATGACAAGAGCAGAACAGTTCACCCTTGGATAAGGAATGCAGAACCTCATCACTTTTAAAGTCAATGGTACCGTTTGGTTTCTGTTAAAGGGCATAAAACAATATGGATCAAAAAAAGTTACAAGAAGTGTCAGTTATTATATGCAGAACCTCAAACACTATGCATGCTCAAATCAAAGACCTCAGAAGGAGTTTGTGGCTTGCTTGAAACTTCCCCAGGAACTTCTGCAGTCTCAAAGCGCTCTTTCAGTGAAGAATCAAACAATTTTGACTCATCAAAGTTTGAAGTAAAATCAGACAAATCAACTGTTTCATTGATTGCCTTGCTAAGTTTATGTAGCTCTTCAAAAAGTACATCGCGGGCAGTCAAAAGAGCTTTGACAAGCATGACCTATTTTGAGAAGCAAAAGCACAAGGAATAATTGATCCAATGCATGATTAGTTATAAACATTAACTACCTTTTTGTGAAAGACATTTAGGACGCTTAAAAACTAATTATGACAGCACAAGAAGGCTAAAAATGATTGAAGAAATAAAATGCACCATAAGTAGCTTCTTGGCCAAATTCAAAGCATAAAATTCATGCCTCAAAACGGGGCTTCCAAACATAAAGGCTATCTAAAATCTTTGAACTGAGAGAGAGAAATGGAGGAAAAAAGAGTGAAAGTTGCAGATGTCCAAAAATCTCAAATGAGCTCATGTTATAGAAGTAAATCATATTTTGGCATAAGACTGTGTCATCTAAAAGCAGCCACCCTAGAGGTACATCACTTTTTTTCTATGCAGAAGTGAAATTAAGGTATACTTGCACTTTGACATGTCTTAAAATTCAATTTTGCAACTTATCTAGGTAGCACCTGTATAAGTAATTCAATCACCAAAGACATTCAGCAATGAGAAAGCAGCAGCATTAGTTTGACAAAAACCAATAATCAAGCCAGATAGATTCCAACTAAGCTCAGTCTTGCCCAGTAACTCTTTCTTTTCCTTTTTTCCTTTTCCCCTTTATGGGTGATATGTATCACATCCTGTAACTGTTACTGAAAATGTTTCCAACAAAGGTGTACCACATATCAATAAAAGTGGGATACCCTTCAAGTCCTACATAGAATAATTACTATGAGTTACATTTTTTCGATCAAAGCCATCACATGCTTGTTTCTGTTTTTCCTATTTTACCATTACCAGGGTAAGATGTCTAGACTCTAATAAAATATCATATAAATTCGTCATCTTCGATACCATTCAATTTGTAAGTTGTCTCCCAACTCGGTTGTCACAAACAAAATAATGTCAGTCTTCCCTTTCTTCTACCTCTGTCAATGAAGAAATGCAAAAACGACAGACAGACAAACAGAAATTCAAATAAACAGAACTTAGAAATTCAAGTCGACAGAACGACGGATACACGTGAAACTTGTTCCCTGCATGAGTGTTTATCCAAAAACAATATATTAAGATTTCCTAAGGTTCATCCTATCGTCTATGTTAGAGCATGTAACCTAAAACCAATGGCAATGAGTAAAAAAGAACTCTTAGATATATAAGCCGACCTTGGTGGTTCTAATCATTCAATGTGGGATATAAGCTCTTTTTTACACGTTCTTTCACACAGGACAAGGCTAACGTGGGGCTAACAAACACCCAAACAAGCATGAATACAGGGATATTCAAATGAGTAAGAGACTTGGCCCATTGACCAACTTTGATACCGTGTAGAGCATCAACCCAAAACCAATTGGCAACATATAAAGTATAAACTCACCTAGAATAGTCCTAATCANCCGACAGAACGACGGATACACGTGAAACTTGTTCCCTGCATGAGTGTCTATCCAAAAACAATATATTAAGATTTCCTAAGGTTCATCCTATCGTCTATGTTAGAGCATGTAACCTAAAACCAATGGCAATGAGTTAAAAAGAACTCTTAGATATATAAGCCGACCTTGGTGGTTCTAATCATTCAATGTGGGATATAAGCTCTTTTTTACACGTTCTTTCACACAGGACAAGGCTAACGTGGGGCTAACAAACACCCAAACAAGCATGAATACAGGGATATTCAAATGAGTAAGAGACTTGGCCCATTGACCAACTTTGATACCGTGTAGAGCATCAACCCAAAACCAATTGGCAACATATAAAGTATAAACTCACCTAGAATAGTCCTAATCATTCAATAGGAATACAAGTTCCCTTTAAAGTCTGAAGCATAAATCTTCAAATCAAAATTTTATTTCGATATATTGTTTCTGTCACCTAGGAAACGAAAACGTTTCGACGTGTTTCAATTCGTTTCATAAACATAATAAAAAAATTAAAAAATTAAAAATTATTTTCCAAAATATTGGTTAAAATATATTAAAATATTTTTAAATATCTTGAAACATTCTGAAACAATTGTGCAAATGCATTGAAATATTACAAAATATCTCGAAATATTAGAATTTCGATTCCATCACCGAATTCATTTTGGTCTCCTTAAAAACGGAAATGTTTTGGACATTTCGACCATTTCGAAAGAAAATTTTGATCCTTGCTTCCGGTTCTTGTACGGTTATAGTCCCTATCAGGGTTCAAGGTTTTGCTTGCAAGCCCTATGAACAAAAAAAATGCATATACATAACCATCGCGAGCTTCGTTGCCAGTTTCTTTATTTTTTTTTTTTTTTGTAACAATATCACAGTGGCTTCACATTCTCCAAATAGCTTATCAACCTTCATGAATTGGCAGCTATAACTTCCCCAAGGAATGGCCTCAAATTATCTATGATTCCTCTATTTTTAAGTGCACCACATCACGTATTCATGGTATCAGAGTTGGAACTTGGGTAGTTAGTGGGCCAAATCTCCTCTCCATTTGAATCCCAGTATGCATGTTTGTTTGTTTGTTGACCTCACGTGCAAGCCCGAGTCCCACGTGAGGAAAGGTATTAAGAGAGTTTATGTCCCACATCGAATAATTAGTACCACTAAGGTTAGTTTATATGCTTGGAGTACAATGGTGGATTCGACTTTACGGATTGCAATGTGATAGGAGATAAGGCTCTGATACCATGTTATAGCATCCAATCCAAAACCAATTGGCTATAAGTGGAGCAGCCCCTCAAGCATATAAACTAAACTTGGTGGTCCCCATTATTCGATGAGGAATATAAGCTCTCTTAACAACACTATCCATGTCAACAATTATTAAAAAGATCAAAATCCCATTGACTCCTCCACTCTAATCAGAAATAAATATTATCTGGGAGACTCAAACGTGTTGGTTAGCGGCTCTTTTCAATGTTCTTGAAAGTTTATTTCGCATGGGCTAAAGGGTTTTAAGGAGTATATAAAGTTGTTGGGGGGTGGGAGGAGGAACAGTGAGAAAGTTCACTTTTGTGGAGATGTTTGGGTCGGGACTCTTCTTCCACTTTGTCTTTTTCTCCTTTGTTTAGGTTGTCCTAGTCCCAAGGAGCTTCCACTGCTTGTATGTGCCGTTAACATGCTCCTCAAAGAGGTGGAATTTTAATTTTTTCGGGGCCTTGAATGAAAGAAATTTTGGACCTTTCCTCTTTACTATCTTTGCTCAATTCAAATGTACTTGTTCAAGGGATGGGATATAAAAGATTGTGGCTTATTGCTCCATCTAGTGTCTTTTCATGCAAATCTTATTTTCATGCTATGATTGATGATCCATCTTCTCCCTTTTTTAACCTTATAAGATGATTTGGAAAGCAAAAATGACTATTAACGTGCAGATTTTGGCACGGACTGTACCTCGTGGAAAGTTCAATACTTATGACTATAAAGGTGCAGACCAGAATCATGTTTTTCGCCCCAATGGTGTGTGATTTGTAGAAGTGGGTGTGAAAGTGCACACCATCTCTTTATCCAATGCCCAGGAGCTTTGATAATGTGGTATAAAGCCCTAGAGGAGTTTAGTTTGAGTTGGGTACTCCCAAGAGGGTGTCTCAACGTTCTTGTTACATCCTATGGTTTCTTTGGAAAAAGTAAGAGAGCCTCTATCTTGTGGGAGCGTGTTGTTATGGAAATTTTATGGGTTGTATGAAAGGAAAGGAATTGAAGGCTCTTTAAAGGAAGAATGCATGAAGCTTTTGTGGGATAGAGTGAAATTATTGGCTTCTCTTTGGGCTTCGATAGTGAAGGAATTCGAGGATGTACCTCTATTTGTCATCAGTCTTGCTTAGATAGAGGCTTCTTGTTAGATGAATATTTGTTAAGCGTTATCTTCATTGATTATCTACGTTGTATTTTCTTTCTCTTTTCTATTTGTTTACCTTTCATGGGGTGGATTGCTTGTCCACTTCCATGAAGTCTAGATATATATTTAATGAAAATTTTGCTCCTTATCAAAAAAAAGCTGTGTTTGAAAAACTGATCCTTGTATTGTACCTGCCATGTACGTATGTATGATTATGAGAACTTTGGGACCGCACATAGTATACATACAGCTTTTGGGGTATATATAGGGTGTAATTGCCTTTGGGGCACGTTGTGCACGTGTATATGTTATGTTCTGGCTCTGCACGCATATGACCGAGATAAGTTTTTGCTCTGTGCACAGGTTACATTGTTGGGGATCTAAGGTTTTGAACTCCATTGTTTGCTATGAATTGATTTATGAACAATCAGAAAAACATCTCATGAGCTTAAGATTTTCTTTTAAGAAATGCGATGTCGATTTCTATTTAGATGATGTTCGTGCGATTATTATTATACTGCAACTGTATTTCAAACCTGCAGAATTATTATCCATTCAGTGAATGTTGTCTCACCCATTCTCCTTAATATTTCAGACTCGTAGCAACAGTCTCTCCATAGCATTTTTGGAGTCCTGCATATTTAGTATGCTGTGGTTAGACCCCTGGAGATAGAACATATGTTTTTGGGTACGTAAGCCTACTGAGGTTAATTATGTATTTGATTAGACTTCAGCATTTCGTAAAACATGGGAACTCAATGTATTTTGAACCCTTTGAATATTAAGTTATGGATGAACATGTTATCTCTATAGCACCTAGATATACCAAGTTATGCAGGTTAAGAGAGGTTCGGGTACGAGTTCTCATAGGAACTCTACCAGCTTTCTAGTAGCATTCATTCCATTGGAGGGGTGGGTGTGACAAGATCAACCCCTCTTATGCAACAATTTGCACAAGTACTCAACTAGTGCAAACAGTAAATATGTGAGACAAAATTTCCACTTCTAGTTATATAATTTCTTCCCAACCTCCCTATAAGCAGTTTTCTTGACAATTGTTTTCCATTTTGTTTAGATTTCATACCCACGGATTTCGCAGGGTTCCTGCTACTGTCTAGCTAAACACAGTTCCAGTCTCTACACATAAACATGGTACATACACCATGCTTCCCAACTTAAACTTCCAAAATGATCTCAATAAATTCTTTCTAACAAAAGGAACACCCACCTAAACTATTTCTGGGGAAAAAATATTACAGTCGATCAATATTTTATCAAGATTTTTCCTTGATGCTGATAAGGATAGAGCAGATCACCAAGCTAGTTTTAATTAAAATAACTGCCCAAAATAGACAAACCTGATATGTATCAATCCACAAGCACACATAGACACACACATAGAGTTATACGTGCAGGTTACAAAAAAGTAATGAGGGAACAAATGTATCAGGAGCCTATTTCTCAATAAAAAATGAAGTGAACACGTCCAAATGCATAGCGAGGAGAACACAATGGAAACAAATCAACTACAGAACTCCACAGGTATGCAAGACAAACACTGGGCGTGGAGCACATACTTGTTTTGATTTGTCATAGTTTTCAGCAGCAACATCTTCACCAGTGCAAGAATCACTGAAATAATTCAACTAATCAAGTTAATATAACAGATTTATTTTACACATTCATCACCGAGCAAAAAGAGTTGATAGCATTTAAATTAAAAAATAAATACAGAACTCTAGATTATGGGTTTTGGTCTTGACTCCATTCAGCAACAAACCTGGATACCTTCGTTAGGGATGTGTAAACACCACTTTTCATCAGGCTGATGTGTACACTTAAATCAACAAGCACCGCGTGGAAAGCATCGAAATGAACAGGGCAATATGAATGTAATCCCAGAAGAGCTTGGGGAGGAATTCGAAATTCATGGACAGCAGCAGGGCAAGCATCCAAAGATACCAAATGAGTCCTGCAGATGATGCACTAAAATCTTTAATCTGGGTACATGATGAGTTTCAAAAGATCTAAATCCATTTGCTCGTTAAAAAGCATATACGAGGAGAAAAGTAATGTCTAAAGAATGAGTTCTGTGTACTAACCCATTCTCCAATATAGGAGCGTACAAAAGCTCAAATTTCAGAATTACAGCAGAAGTTGAAGGACCCTGGTAATTTAAGGTCTTATCAGTTTCCGGGCACAGTGTTAATATTTCAATCATGCAAAATATGTAAAACAAATATAGGCAACTAAACTTTTCAATAGATCCATGGAAACCTAGGTCATTGATTGTGAATTCATAAACCAGTTGAGGTTGAGGAATGCACTTCATGGCATCTGTCAAACATTAATGTGTAAGGAAACTTATAGTAAGTCAATGCTATCATGCAGGCAAGAAGAAGCAGCGCCATGCAGATATCAACATCATTTTGACAAGAGATTGGTAAAATTGCCTAGCTTCTTGTTCATAGAGGAGATTCCCATTTGTTTCCAATACATTTCCTTCTATCTTTTAACATAGTTGTCTCCCATTCCCTACCCTTGCTCAATACCAACACACACACACATGCATTACCTCGTATTTACCAAGAGATAAGTTGAAAGAGATCATGACACATAAAAGAATATCCTGCCTTGCATATCTGATTCGGAAAGGCTGCGTTGTGAAACTATGGTCCGAATCATCAATCCTCCACACTCCATATGTATCATCAGAACCCAAATCAGGAGCTGCAGCTCAAACAATGATGTTACAGTATCTAGCTCTTACTTACCTTAAAAAACACAAAAATGTAATGCCGGGCAAAAAGCCCATGAATACTAACGTATGTTTTAATTGAAGACATTTTTTTCATATAAGAATCTGTATAACCAAGGCTCACACACACCAGCTGATGGAGGGAGGGATCACATTCACTTGCTTGCCGCCTCGCTCCATTAGTAATAAAGTGGAAAGTAGGCCAGCCCCAATAATCAACATAACCAAATTTATGCAGATGACTGACTGCTATTAAATCAACATAAGTCTTAAAGAAATTTTGTGAGGTAAATTATGCAGAAAGGCACCAAAAGAAGTTAAATCAATGTACACGCCATTTATACTAGAGCCAACTGAAATCATGCACCATATAAAGACTAAGTATAACCTATGAAACCTACAACCCTAGACACTCAGAGAGAACTGGCATAATCATAAAAATGAAGAAAGCTCACATCAGGTGTTTCAATTCAGGATTGAACAATTCTGCTCCTCAAATAATAGCAATGCACTTAATCAACAACCTGGGTGTACATTGGGAGTGAAATCCACAATCCAGGGGACATCACTGCCACCACCTCATTCCCCCTCTCTTCCACTCACCCCCACCTACCATGTGGGATGGGAATAGGGTTAGGAAAGGTGTTTGGGGCTTTTGTGTCCTCTGGAAAGGGGTTGTGTATCACTAATGGGTGGAAGGCCATGGGAATTGAGAAAAAATCAGTTTCACACCTATTACGGACCCAATATTTGAGTTTCTATAAGACAGATTTGTGCACTAATAATAAGGATGTCACCGTTAATTTTGCCCCAATTAAGATGTGCGGCTATTTGCCATAAGGGAAATGAGATTAGGGAGACGTCTAGGAAGGGAGGCGAGAGTGCTAAGCAAACCGATGTAGAGAGTAGATGATTTGTGTCTAATGAAGAGAAATGGGAGGTTTAAAAAAAATTTTAAAAATGGATCTCTCCCTAGTCCCTATCAAAAAAAGAAGTGCAAGAATAAAGGGATTGGGAGGAGAGCAAGGAAGCATGAGGGAATTCATGAACTAAAAAAATTTGCCATTAGAGATAAAATATAAGGTAGTGAGTTCTAGAAAAGTAGGTGAGGGTGTTTTTGTTAGATATGAAGGTTGTTAGTTGGAATGTTCGGGGTTTAGGGCCTTGTGAAAAAAAAATTGCTCAATAAAGGAGATTATTTTAAGAGTTGGGTTGGATATTGTCATTTTGCAGAAGTCTAAGATGGAGTTGTTGATAGGAAAATTATTAAGAGTGTTTGGGGGTCTAGGTATAGAAATTGGGTGCGTTTAACATTGGTGGGTAGGTCAGGGGCATAGTTATTATATGGGATAAAAGATCTATTTTGGTAGAGAAAACAAATGAGGGTGAGTTTATTTTGTCAGTTAGAGTCAACATAGGGGGATGGTCTTGAGTGGTGGTTAGCTAGTGTGTATATAGGCCCCACAATCCCAGGCTAAGAATGTCTTTGAACAAAGAGTTAGACGAGGTGACACATTTTCACATTTCTTGTTTACACTAGTTGTGAATGGATTGAACAGGTTTAACGACAAGGGCAGAGTGGTGTAATATTGTGAAGAGAGTTATTGATAGGCCGAGTAAATCAATGTCAAATTTGCAGTTTGTTGATGATACCATATTCTTCTCCGTGTTGGATGTTGAGAAATTCCTGAATCCTAAAAATATTATTGATGTGCTTGGAGTGATGTTAGGGCTTAAGGTTAATGTGGACAAGAGTTTGATTGCTGGAATTAATTCCAAGGAAGAGAAGATTAATAGGTTGGTTGAAGTTTTGGGATGTCATGCGGGAGGGCGGCCTCTCAAGTATTTGGGGCTTCCGTTAAGTAGAAACCCTTTATCATTGAGACTTTGGGATCCGGTGAGAAAATTGGGAAGAGGTTAGACCTAGTGTTCCCATTTATTTCTAATCTCTAATTAAGATGTCTTCTTTGGTGGCAAGGAGGATTGAGGGGAAGATGAATAATTTTTTTATGAGAGGGTAGTGGTGAAGTAGGAAAGATCATTTGATTCGATGGGAGGTTGCATATTGGCCTAGAATTAAAGGTGGTCTTTCGGTGGATAATTTGAAGGCTAGAAATAGAGCTTTGGTTTGGAAATGGCTTTGGAGGCATCTGTTTAAGCAAAATTCATAAGCAAATATGGTTTGCACTTTGCAAGCCAATGATTGATATGCTAATGAAGTTGAAAGGGATAGTTTCCCTTAAAAAATTCATTTCTTGGGGATTAACTTTTTTTCTCAAATGGTTAAATTTGTCGTGGATAATGGATAGAGAATTTAATTTTGGGACGGTTTTTGGATCACGGAGTTATACTTACCTTGTTCATTCCCTCGACTCTATAATCTTTCTTGTTATCATCATGTTTGCATATGAATAGATCTTACTCTTGTGTCTTGGGATTTTGGTTTTCGTAGGAACCTTAATGATAGGAAAATTTCAGAATTGATCTCTCTCCTTTCTTTGCTTAATAACTGGATTCTACATCATGCCTTAGGGGATAGAAGAAGTCGGGTTGTTAACTCTACGGGGTCATTTTCTTGCAAATCTTTCATTTGTGATTCTTCTCTCCCAATTTTTTATCCATCATTAAGGCTAAGGTATCTTTGAAAGCACAGTTATTGTTCATGGTAAGATTAACATGATTTTGCTTCAAAAAAAGAGACCTACCACAATGGTTCGCTATGTGTAGGAAGGATTTTGAAAGTGTGGATCACTTATTTTTGCGTTGTTCAATTGCTTTGTCATTACGGAACAAGTGTTGTGAGGTGGTGGGCGACTCCAAGATCCCTTTCATCCATGTTTTGTGTGGATTTTCAAGGCTTTGAAAAGAAGAATAAAGGAGTCACTCTTTGGGAATGTACAATTTTTCTACTATTTAAGTGATTTGGTTGAAAAGANACGACTCCAAGATCCCTTTCATCCATGTTTTGTGTGGATTTTCAAGGCTTTGAAAAGAAGAATAAAGAAGTCACTCTTTGGGAATGTACAATTTTTCTACTATTTAAGTGATTTGGTTGAAAAGAATCGTAAGAAATTTTTAAGATAAATTTGAGCTGGTGGAGGGTTTATAGATTTGCATCCATTTCCTGCCGTCTTTTTAGGCATCTATCACTGAGGAGTTTGACAACATACCCCTTTTTAGTATTTTGGATAGATGGCCTGCTTTTTGTGGTTATTAGAAGAATCATTTTCTTTTTGTCTTTGTAGGACTATTATGTTTGGTGGCATCTAGTTTGGACGGCTTGTCCACCTTTGCCCTTTTTCTTGTGCTACATCTTTTTATGATTAACAAAACTGTTTGTTTCCTATCAAAAAACAAAGGTCACATAATTGATTCTACCAAGACATGATACTTTTCTAAGCAATGAGACGTGTGGATAAAAGGAACAGACCTAAGACACTTAAGTATATGATTTGGTTTACATATACTACAGAGATAAAAAGCATGTTCACAACAACTAAATAACTCCTTTCTTATCCTCTATCTTTCACATTATTTGGTTTTTGAAACAATATACGAAGTTATAATCTTTGGTGTATAGTCCAAACCTCAAATATTTGTCAGAGTGTTCCATCACCTTTTAATATTAAGGATACTATTGACTCCCATCTTTTAATCATTGCAAATTTAAGAGTGACCAATAATGCGAAGTTCCAATCATATTGCAATGCATAGACGCCATTAATTTTTTGGATTCCACAGTAAATTTCAGAGTCATAATCATTTAGTTCCACTCATACCAAAAAACATGTTTGGATTTCCATAGCATACACCAATCAAAAATTTAATTCCTTTTGCTAGCAACTCTCAGCAACACCCGGTGAATACAATAACTGACAAAATTATGCAGTTCAAGCACATAAGCCTTAAATGAAATAATAGATTTGCTTGTGTTAGATTCTCTTCAATCCAAGCAATTAATCCAAGCTTTATCTCCATCATAAGTTCACATTACTCTTAATCTAAAAAAAATCATTAAAAAATCCGCCCCTTAGCTACTTACTAGTTCAATTTTAAATGTGGTTCTACATGCAAATAGCAATATTTGATAGAGCAAAATATACCCAACTTCAACAGAAATAAAGAAGTACCTTCATATTGAACAACTCTCGACGGAGTTCCCAACGAACTATAGTCACCATCCTCCCATTTCATCGTAATCTTAATTTGATACCACCTACAAACACACACTCACATAAATACACTAACAAACACACACAAGAATCAAATCACAAGGATTGGCTAATCAATTAAGATAACCAATTATAGTAAAAAGGTATACAAAATGACCAAAAGCCACTCTACACAGCTTGAGGTCCTCAGCTCAAATCTCCCATGGGGCCATCCCCGAGTTTCATCCGGGAAGTTACCCGGGACTAAGGATTGGAGGTATCCAGGGTTCAAGCCTCCCTGGATCATCCTCTAGGGATTATCCCGGTACTATATTTGTAGATAAAACAATTATGGCAATAAAAGGTAAGAGTATGAAATATACCCTTGTTGAAAGAGGTCAAGATTGTGAAATCTATGAATATAAATAGCAATCTCATGTACAATCTCCAACATTGGGGGATGATTTTGATTACTACTAGGTTTAATGGGCTTAGGATTGAGAGTGGTTTGAAGTTGTGGTGAAGGTAAAGGTTTCGCATCAGGCTTAGACGGATTGATGGTTTTGTAATTATGGAAGTTGAAGCCAGCTATGATCCATCGGAGGCGCCGTAACATAGCTGATATCTATGGTGTTTCGCAGTACTACAAGAAATTTGCATCCCTACGATGATGATAATGCCGTACAAAGCCCCCTGCAGGCAGATATTCGAGAGAAGAAGAAGCAGAAACAGATTCAGGGCAGAAAGCGGAGAAGAATGGGGAAGAGAAAGGAAGGACAAGAAGGAACGAACGAAGAAACCAAAGGGAAGAGAAACGCAAAAGACCATAAGTTGAGAGATTTACCCTGTGTTTGCTATGGGGTATGGAAAATAAAATACAAAGGGGGTAAAGAACAAGGAAAATAAGGACAAAGTTGTGTTTTTTTCTTTCTTTTTCGGATTTTCCTGCGTTTATTTACCAGAGAAAACTACCCATAAACTTTTACTCTCTTTTTCTTAAAAAAGTACACCAAAAGTTGATTTAACCCAAAACAGATAAAATACCAAACAAAAATTAGACGATGGACTGTATTACAATATTTATTTTTATTTGAGGAACAATGTGAAAAAATTAATCATTTAAAGAATAAACTGAAAATTTGTGTATCTTTATGGGACAAAATGAGATTTTTCCTAAAATTTATCCCAAAATTTTTTTTTTTGCTCTAAAACAACTTTTTCTTTAAGAATGTCAATCCAAAATTTGAGACTTGATGTTTTTGGATTTAGTTTTTATCTTAGTATTTCTGGATGTTAAATAAGATTATGAATTTTTAGAGTTGAGCTAGTTTCCCGACATTATCATTTTTTTTGGTGATTTTGGACATAAGTTCTCATTATGGATTCATGTTTTGAATTCTAATTTAGATGATGATGGATGTTGTTTTTGGTTTAGTGAATGCTTTTTAGTTAGAATGCTTTCATCGGTTGCTCGTTCGATTTGGTTATAAGCCCAATATTTTTAAATTTAAAATTATTTGTGTCATTTTTTTTGTAAAGAAATTTTCTCATGGAAATAGGTTATTTCTCTAAAATTTATTTACGATATGGAGAAGATTTTGAATTGAATAGTTTTTCTTTTAAATCACACTTCTTGTGAAATTTAGAGCGTAATATGTTGGTAGCAGAGCCTATGGATTAGGTCTTATATGAAAGCTATAGGGAATGGGCTAGTCAGTGTTAGTGGTAGTAAGTGGAGAATGGATAGAATGGTAGGCATCATATAAGGTGGTTAGGAAATCATGGTAATTGTAGGTATAAAGGTGGGTGCGTATTCTTTTTTGATTCAAAGGGACTGAGTTATGTTTATTTGTGTAGGATGAAAGAAAAAAGAATACGTGGACAACCTACCCAACATGTCGGGGACCAACTAGCACCACCACCACCTCAAGATGTCATGTGTGGCATTTATCAATATTTGAGGGAACTGACTACCTTGGTGCAACACCAAAATAGGGAACAACAACCACAGTAGTGGTCATCCAACCATTAGCTCAAGGGCAACACAAATAGGAATAAGAATAGCATAATGATTGTATTAAGGGAGTTTCTGTTGTAATGCCCAACTACTTTCCTAGGGAGCTCAATTCCAATGGAGATCTTTTTTTATTATTATTAAACCCTGTCGTCATGAGTATATATTTATTATTAAGAAAGAGAATTACAAAAAGAAGGGGGTGACTTTTCCACCTTACCCCTTAATGAATCCAAATACAACATAAATTTAGAATGCTGCTTGCAAATTAGGAAAACTAAAAAAGCTAAAATTAAATCTCCTCAGTTAATGAGTCAGACAAACAAAGGAATCTTTCCTCCTCAGTGGCCTTATTTGTCGATGGTCTTGAAGAATAAGTTGCCTAGCTTGAAATGGAATTAAATCAGTTGAAGAAGTTTCAAAGAAAACTTTGTCTCGCACCCCTTTATTCGCCAAACAGTATGCAACCTTATTCCCCTCTCTATAAGAATGAACAATAACACAATCCAATCTCCTTAATAATTTAGAAATCTTATTCACCATACACCACTATTTCCATGGGGATTTACATCTACCAGTAATCATCTCCACCAAAATCTTTGAATCTAATTCCATCACCAATTTATAATCCACTAGTCCATAATGAGCATAAAGCATTAAACCATCCAAAGAGCTCTAAACTCTGACCCCATATTGGAAGAAACTTCATAGTAGAAAGAACCTACAAAGATCATTTGTTTCCAATGATTATGGAGTATAGCCCCACCACCTACTTCTCCTAGGTTACCTTTGGGTGCCCCATCAATATTTAGCTTCAATATACCTTCTATTGGCATATTCCACTTCACCCAGATAGCAGAAGACTACACATATGAAGAAATTTGGACATTCAAAAAATTCAACAACTCTAAGCCTTGTAAAGTTTCAGGTTCTCTAGACTTTACCATGTAACCTTGCAACCTCAGAACAATCTTCACTTTAGCAATAATAGATGAGGTGTGTACCCTTGAACCTTCGTACAACATTCTACACCTTTATTTCCATAATTGCCAATATATAATCAGAGACACACTCCTTATAAGAGCATTACTAAATGTTCTTTTTCTGAAAATTTTTACAATTCTAAGCATTCTTGTCACAGGTTCTTCACTAGACAGCAACTGAAAGTCCATCATTGTAGAAAACTCCTCCTATACTACCCTTGCATAATCACAATCAATTAGCAGATGAGTAGCACTTTCAACTTCTTTATAACAAAAACAACATCAACTAGCCAAAGCCACACCCATTTTTTGGATATTGTAATCCATAAGTTAGAGCATTCTTGATGATCTTTTATCCCACTAGTTGAGCACTAGGGGGGGAGACTAGTTTCTAAATTATAGTTGCAGCCTCAGTCAGTTGGCCTTTCTCTCTCACAAAATTCCTTGTAGATTTGACAAAAAAAATTACCAAAATCTGTATGATTCCAAACCAACCGATCTTCCCTTTCTGAAAGCTCCACCTTACATTTCCTCTACCAGTTGATCATCCAACCATGAAGCTACACTATCCAAAAATAATTTAGAATCAGTAAGAAGTTCAGATAGTTTTGGAAAAAAAAGTTGGTTGGTTTTACAACCTTGAAATAAGTGGTCCAAATCCAGTCCACTTGTCACACCAAAAGTCAGATTGTGTTCTGGTACCTATAATCATTTGAATTTTAGCTACCACAATTTCAAACCAAGGAGCCAATGACTTATAACTATGGGAATGTAACTGCCCTTTACTCCTCAGTACGTGCCCATGTTTCAAGAATTTTGCTGAAAAATATTTTTGCCCAAAGAGATGTACTAGAGATAAGGTTCCACACTTGCTTAAAATGAAAAGATTTTTTAATCTCTCCAAACTTTCTGAAGCCTTAATCCAATGGAGACTCTGGCAAGTGGATTCGACAGATAAAAAAAATAATGAACAACGTGAGTATGGAATGGGTAATCGTTGGGTAATATGGAGTGGAGTTCTGAAGGTGTAAGAAAAGAATTGGGTGTGGGTTATGAATTTTAATTGTGAAGATGGTTTAGGTTTTAGTTTTGATTTTGATTTGGATATGCTATGAGTATAAATTTTCATAGGGAAACATGGTTATGACTAATGGTAGTTGTTTACAAATTGTGGGGTTGAAAGAGAAGGAAGAAGATAAAACTCGAATAGGGTTATGTCAAGCTTCTACCGATAGGAAGTGAAAACCTACTGGTAGGACGATTGACTTGATCCAAAATGTGTACACTCAAGTGTAGGTGGTCAAGTTGTAGTAATAATCCGGTTAAGTCCGGAGTCGAATCCACAAGGAATTATGATTGGCGTTTTGAAGTAAATAATAATAGAGACCAAGTAATTGGAAATTTTGAGAGTTTGAAGTTGAGGGATTTCTTGAATAGAATATAAGATTCTTTTCAAGAGTTTTCTACACAAAATATAAGATGATTCACAGAGATAACAATCACTCTTTAGTTCGAGGATCAGAATATGTAATTGATTATCCGGTTTATTATGTTTGTGCTTTATAACTCAATTAACTTCCATGTNAATGATGTTTTTTATGAATCTCCTCACCGTTCTTTATTTTGAATAGCTTCAAGATGATTTGGGTTTCTTGAGGAAGGACCTTAGTAGTGTGTTCTTCTTCCCGGAGATGAACTTGTAAGGCTTTAGTGAACTTCGAGCAGAGCTTCGCCGATCTTCCTTCCTCTTTGGCTTCTTCTCCCTTTCTTTTTCTTTTCTTTTNTCTTTCTAAAAGTTACAAGAATTGTCTGTGCCGAGACTTAACCCGTCTACAAACAAGCAAGTGTTTCTACAAGGCTTCCAACCATGACATTAATGTTCCATTCTTTGAATAAAGCGCAATAATGGTNTGAGTAATTATCCATATAAGAGTATTTTTACCTTATTACTCTTATATGGGCTTTAGGTAGTGGGCTACCCATCAATTGTAGGCTTTAGTTAATTTATGGAATTTAAGTCCAACCCACTTTACCCTTTAAAAATTTATTTAATTTGACCCTATGGAATTTAAGTCCATTTTAATTTAGCAAAATAGCTAATTATATTTGGGCTTGCATTATTTGAGTTGTAGAATTTACGTCCAACTCAAGCCTATTTAATTAAATTTAGAGCTGTATCATTTGGGCTTATAAAATTTAGGTTCAACCCTATTTCATTTATCTAATTGANATAGTAGGGGGTGCTTGTCTTGAACCAACGGGCCTTTTTATGCAAGAGTCATCCGTATCATAGAAGGAGCCCATGGTTATACAAAGTACCCTAGCTTTGCTAGATGCATTCAATCATCTAATAAGCAAGTGGAATATAAAGTATTAAAGCATAAAGGAGTTGCACCAACATAACTTCTGGATAATCTTTGCATATTCATCACCTCTTACTAAAGAGTGAATGAGGAACTACTCACTCTTCATGACTTGGATAAAGATAGAAAAGTGAGTGATGATCATCCCTCAAAGTAGAGAACTTATAAAGTAAAATACAATAAACGAGGAGTCGATCTTCACCAAAGAATAAGTGAATCACGTTCTACCCTTCACGGCTTTGGTAAAGCTCTAGAAAAGTGGAAGAGTTTCACTCCTCTAAGGAAGGAAGAAGCTCAAGCAATGGAAGTGAAATAAAGTAGAAGAAAGCTAGTTACTTTTGAAGGTTTCCACCACAACCAAAATATGAGCTATCTCCCTTGATACTTGTAAATAAAAGCAAGTACAACTACAAGGAGAGTCTAAGCCTCCATCATGGTTGTCACAACATGAATGTAAAGACTTAACACAAGTAAATAAAAGACTTCAACTACAAGGGGAGTTTAAGCCTCCATCATGGTTGATACAAATACAAAATGAAAACATAAACAATAAATGTACAAGAACTAACTCTCTACCCTACTTTAGAAGAGAAAATGATTGCCCCCTTTCAAGCTCCCACCATGGGAGTATTTATAAGCAAGGAAGGGGAGGGGCAAACAAGAAGATAAGAGAGGATGAGTGAATAGTGTATGCCGCCCATGAAAATCAGCTACTCTGCAGGCAGTCTATGGAGGACGTTCGAACATTGTCTTCTATTTTGCTTTAGGGGCGTTCGAACGCCAGATGGGATGTTACCACATCACTTACGTGGTCTTGGTCTTCTGTGGAAACCCACTTCCACACTCTATGTAGGGCTTGGAGTTTTGCACTCATCACTTTGATCTTTCTTCAAGTCATGTGGACGTTCGAACGGTAGTTGGTGTTCGAACGTGGTACTCNAGTTAAGTTAGTTGGAGTTAAAACTCATTGTGTATAGTTATACGATTTGTATTATGTTCAGAAGATACTATATCGATTCCACTTAGGGATCGAGTATAAAACTAAGGGGTGTATTGATTGGCAATGACAGGTGAAGTGTATTATTTAATAATAATTGAAAATTAAAATATATGACTAATATAAGTTATTTTTACTATGTAAAATGAAATTTTGATAATTTGATTTATGTTAAGTTCAGTAAATAATGGATCAAATATATTTTGTTAAAAAGTTTATAGTTTGTTGAAAAATTTGTGATTTGAGTAGTATCCACTGTGCCAGAGTTNCGATGTTCTGTTAAGGCTTCTACTGGTAAGAAGGAGTGACCTACCAATAGAACAATATTTTGTAAGGTGTTCCACTAGTAAGAAGTGAAAACCTTCTACTGGTAGAATAAGGTGACTGATTAGTAATTAAAATTAGCAACTTACTGTGCCTTTTTAGGATTAATTATGCTTTAATAGAGTTTCAATGATGAAATTTCAGGAGAAAGATTGTGCAAAGGCCTAAAGTCAAGGGATACCAAATTTTCATGCAACACCCACATGTTCTGGAAGAAAATTGGAGAAGTTTGAAACAAGGCATGAATGTTCAAACACAAATCCACATTCGAATGTCCTCTTGAATTATTTGAGGACCAGACTGCTGAAGTGATGATACATGGCGTGTTGCAGCTAAGAAGAAAAACAAAGAGGTACTTGAGTACCACGTTCGAATGTTGGCTTGAATTATTTGAGGACCAGACTATTGAGTGCAAGGGTAATGGTACATGGCATGTTGCAGTTACTCTTACAGAAGAACAAAGGCCACTTGAGTGGGAAGTTCAAACTCCATCCAACGTTCGAATGCTCATCAAGTAAGACAGGAGACAATGTTCGAAAGCCCTCTAACCTTCAAACATTGTCCCCAAACAGCTTGCAGAGTGGTTGATTTTCTATCCAAATATTGGGGCACTCACTTGGACTTTGAAGACCTTGTACTATTCTTTCGCACTCCCTTGCCTCCCCTCCTCCTTGCTTATAAATACTCCCATTGTGAGAGCTTCAAAAATACTTACATTTTAGGAGAGCTAGAGCTAGTTATAGAGTTAGTCTTAGACTTAGACTTACATTTACTTAGAGGAAGATAGATCATCTTTTGGTTGAGGAGGAAACCCTCCAAAAGTGACTAACTTTCTTCTTATTAGTTTCATTTGCTTCCATTGTTTGAGTTTCCTTCTTCCCTTAGAGGAGTGAAACTCTTCCACTTTTCTAGAGCTTTACTAAAGCCATGAATGGTGAAACATGATTCATTCATTCATTCTTCGTCGAAGATCGGCTCCTTGTGTAGTGTGTTTTACCTTATAACTCCTCTACTTGGAGGGATAAAAATCACTCACTTTTCTAGCTTTACCAAAGCCATGTAAAGTGAGTAGTTTCTCATTCACTCTTTAGTAAGAGGAGATGGACATGTATAAATTATTCAGAAGATATATTTGTGTATTTTCACTTATGCTTATGCTTTATCTTTTACTTGCTTATTGAATGATTGAATTCAGCTAGAAAAACTAAGGTACTTTGCACAACCATGAATGATTGAAAGCAGCTAGAAAAGCTAAGGTACTTTGCTCAACCATGAATGATTGAATACAGCTAGAAAAGCCAAGGTACTTTGCACAACCACGAGTCCTTTCTATGACATAGATGACTCTTGGCATAGGAAGACTCGTTGGTCCTTGGCAAGTACCTCAGCTAGATCTTCATGACTATCTTTCAATCTTCATCATTATTGTGCTTCAACTAAGAATGGAATACTAACTCAGTGGTTCGATGTCTTGTAGAAATACTTGCTTGTTTGTAGACGGATTGAGTCTTGGCACACACAATTCTTGTAAATCTCTACACAGGCATCAAAACCATGCTCTTAATTCTCACAATTCATTTTTATCTTTCGATTAACTTTATGTTGACATAGGAATTAATTGAGTTCCCAAGCATAAGTATAACAATCGGATGATTAACTACATGTCCAGATCCTCGAGCTAAATGGTGACTTTTACATTTGAGATTATATTATATTTTGTCTAGAAAATCCTCTTGGAAAGAATTTTATATTCTGGCCAGGAAAATCCCTAAACATCACAACTTTAAATATCAAGGGTTCTAGTCACTTTGGTCTCTGTCACTGCTTACTTCGAAACACCAACATTAGTTCTCTATGAATTTGACTCCAAACTTTATTGGATCAAGACCACCAGTGACACAGGGATAGGGACACCAAAAAATCATACAGGATGTGATCAAGGAAACCGTAGGAAGGTACGAATGTATAGGATGAATGGTAATCAGGACGCAAAAGAAATGCTGAGATAGGTATAACTTTTGAAATAGTAAGCATAACTATACCTTTATTACTAAATTCTTTTAGGCTAGGTAGATTGTAATGACTGAGGTTTCAAGGACAAAGAGGAATCTAAACTTAACTTGTATATATGTATATATATATATATATATATATATATATATATATATATATATATATATATTGTGATTGTGTGCGGTGGAAAAACGGTTAGAGACGCTCATATGTTTATTCCTAAGAGTGTCTAGTATGTTGGAGTGTTTGTTTTGGAGTGATATGTACTATTAACTTTACATATAGTGTAACCAAAAAGTTTATTTGTCTTTCGTATGTCCATAACTCTAATTATGGTTGGCTTACATGAATAATTAGTTCTCAATTGGTTGTATTAGTAGATGTAACTGGTGTCCACTATGTTGCTTAGTGAACTTGTTCGATCACATATTTTTAAATGGCTAATTTTGTGAAGTCCATTGTAAATCTTTACCTATTTCATGGTTATATGTGGTTGATTATTTCCGTTGTATTCCCTTAACCTCTGAATATCATCCCTCAATGTGTATACTGTATGTGTGGAGGGAAGTGTCAATCTCCCTTGGAATGATGTTAAAAGAAAGAGCAATGGAATAATGGTGGAATGAAGTGTAAAATGTGTGTGTGTACAAAAATGATCCACAAGCACAAAGAAACTTTTGTGTGTTGTGTTTTACTTGGAAAAGTTTTTCAAGGTCGTCTCCTCAAGGAATGAGGTGAATCGTGTTGAAGGTGATTTTGATAAAAAGGGTAAAGTGTAAAAATATTTTATGTTTGAGTTTGAGTTTGGTTTGTGATTGTGTTGTGATGAAAATGAAATGGGAAACAAGTGTTGGCTAATCCAAAGGGTTCACTCTAATGGGAATGTCAAGTTAACTCGAAACCTTCCTCCAATGGTGCGTAGATGTTCGATTGATTCGTGGGAAGTTAGAGATGAGATGAAAGTGAGGATCCAAGTATAACCCGTGACAAGTCTACGGGATATCAAGGACTCACAACCATATCCACACCCAACCCAGTCAAACTGAACCAGCGTACACCGAGAGGGGGAAAGAAAATGAGTTGAAGTAGCATACCCAAGAGGAGTTCTCCCTTGGATTAGCCAACTTAAAGCTTAGTTACTCATGATCAAAGGAAAGACAACAATTTAATAAGAAGACATTATAAAGAAATGAATATTGGAGCTAAGTTAATGCAACAAAATGTAGACTATAAGGAAATGCATTTAATACCCATCTTAAAGCTTGGAAATGAAAAACTTGGAAGCATTAATGATGAAAACTAAAATGAAAGATTAAACTTGAAATGAACTTGCAGTGAATAGCATTAAAGACATTAAATGAAGCTCACAAGGTTCTTACAAGAGATTCAAAGACAATGTATGGAAAAAAATGTACAAAAAATAACTTATCTCTGTAGCACTATTCATCTTCTACCTTGGACTCTCTCTCTATATATATTACAATGTGTATCATAAAAATCTGCAATGGAGAGTAATGCTTGCCAAAAATGTCCATGGAGTGTCCCCCAAGCTTGAGTAATATGATTCTCATCATAGGGGCTAAAAGGGATGGGTTGGTGTAGGCTAGGTGCTTGGTTGTTTTGTTGTATTATCCTAATCTCATAACATCACCCTCAATGTGTATATGCTTCTAGGGGTAGGGGAGTGTCACTCTCCCTTGAAATGATGTCAAAAGAAAGGGCAACAGAACAATAGTGGAATTAAGTGTAAGATGTGTGTGTGTGTACAAAAATGCTCCCCAAGCGTAGAGAGACTTTTGCTTGTCATGTTTTACTTGGAATCGTATTCCAAGGTCGTCTCCTCAGGGAAGGAGGTGAATCGTGTTGAAGGTGATTTTGTTGTGACAAAGGAAGGTGTAAAATTCTTTTGTTGTTTGAAGTTTGGTTTGTAATTGTGTTGTGATGAAAATGAAATGGTAAACAAGTGTTGGCTAATCTGAAAGGTTCACTCTAATAGGAATACCAAGTCAACTTGAAACCTTCCCTCAATGGTGCATAAATGAACGATTGATTTGTGGGAAGCGAGGGACAAAATGGAAGTGAGGATCCAAGCATACTGATTAGTACTTAAATGTAGCATATTATTATGCCTTTTTAATTGTACTTTGATGGAGTTCAAGTAAGGATATTTCAGGTTCTAAAATGAACAAGGGCTCGAGGGCAACAAAAGTCACGTTTGAATGTCGCACCAGTACATTAGGGAATGAAATTGGAGAGGCTGGGAACAAAGAAAGAAAGTTCGAATGCCAAATCACGTTCGAACGTCCATTTGAACTATGACAAAACCAGTCTGCTGAGACAGTGTGTTGCAGTCAAGCATCAGAACTCTGAGGTACTTGAGTACCACGTTCGAACGCCAACTAACGTTCGAACGTCCACTTGAGTTGATTGAAGGCCAGACTGATGAGACATGGCGTGTTGCAGCAAACAAAGGAGGACTCTGAAGCACTTGAGTACCACGTTTGAATGCCATTCAACATTCGAACGTCCCTTGGAATCAATTGAAGAACAGACTTCTGCATAGAGTGTGAAAATGAACTTTGACAGAAGACCACTTGAGTGGAAAAGGTCAGGCCCATCTGACGTTCGAACGCTTATAAAGCAAGACCATAAGAAACGTTTGAACGTCCCTAAAGAAAAACAGAAGACAATGTTCGAATGTCGATTCACGTTCGAACGTCCTCCACAGACTGCCTGTAGAATAGTTGGTTTTCATGGGTGGTAAACATTATTCACTCATCCTCTCTTATCTCCTATCCCCCCCTCCCCTTCCTTGCCTATAAATACTCCCATGTTGGGAGCTTAAAGAGCATCCTTTTTTCTTGTAAAATAGAGAGCTTTTCTTCTTAGCAATTTTTCTTCTCTTGTAAAGTAGATTGCTAGTTTGTATACATTGCTTGTTTCATTTTAGTATCAACCATGATGGAGGCTTAGACTCTCCTTGTACTTGAAGTCTTTTATTTATTTATGTTAAGTTTTTACATTTATGTTGTGACAACCATGATGGAAGCTTAGACTCCTCTTGTAGTTGTACTTGCTTTTATTTACAAGTATCAAGAGAGATAGCTCATCTTTTGGTTGTGGTGGAAACCCTCCAAAAGTAAGTAGTTTTCTTCTACTTTTATTGTTCATGTATTTCACTTCCATTGCTTGAGCATCCTTCTTTTTTAGAAGAGTGAAACTCTTCCACTTTTCTAGAGCTTTACCAAAGTCGTGAAGAGTGGAAAGTGATTCACTTATTCTTCATTGAAGATAAGCTCTTTATTTAGTTTGCTTCACTTAGTAGCTCTTCTACTTGGAGGGATGTGTATCACTCACTTTTCTAGCTTCGCCAAGGCCATGGAGAGTGAGTAGTTTCTCGTTCACTCTTTAGTAAGATGTGATAAATATGTAAAGATTATCCGGAAGTTATGTTTGTGCAACTCCTTTATGCTTTAATGCTTTATATTCCACTTGCTCATTGGATGATTGAATGCATCTAGCAAAGTTGAGGTACTTTGTATAACCAAGGGCTCCCTCTATGATACGAATAACTCCTGCATAGAAAGACCTATTGGTTCAAGGCAAGCACCCCCGCTAGCTCTTTATGACAACCTTTCAATCTCCACTATTATTGCACTTTATTCAAAGGATGGACCATTAATTCTATGGTTAGATGCCTTGTAAAAACACTTGCTTGTTTGTAGATGGGTTAAGTCTCGGCACAGACAATTCTTGTAAACTTCTAGAAAGGCATCAGAATCATGTGCTTAATTCTCACAGTCTATCTTTATCTTTCAATTAACTTGCTGTTGACACATGAGTTAATTGAGTTATAAAGCTCAAATATGATAAACCAGATAGTCAATTACATGTCCTGATCCTCGAACTAAAGTGTGGCTGTTACATTTTGAGAATTTTATATTTTGTCTAGAAAACTCTTGAAAAGAATCTTCTATTCTTTTCAAGAAACCCCACCACTCCAAACTCTCGAAATTTCCAGTTACTTGGTCTCTATTATTGCTTACTTCAAAACACAAATCATAGTTTTCTGTGGATTCAACTCCAGACTTAACCGAATTATTACTACAACTTGACCGCCTGCACTTGGGTGTACACATTTCGGATCAAGTCATATATCCCATGATAAGTCTACGGGATATCAAAGACTCACATCCAGGTCCACACTCAACCCAATTAAACTGAATCATCGTACATCGAGGGGAGAAAGAAAAATGAGTTGAAATGGCATACCCAAGATGAGGTCTCCCTTGGATTAGCCAACTTAAAGACTTAGCTACTCATTTTTAAAGGAAAGACAATAATGTAATCGCAAGTTAATGCAAGAAACATAAACTAAAAGAGAGTGCATTTAATACCCATTTTAAACTAAGGAATGAAGAACTTGAATGCATTAATGGTGAAAGCTTGAACAGAGAATTAAACTTGGAATCAACTCGAAATAAATGGCATTTAAGACTTCAAACAAAGCTTAGAAGATCCTTCCAAGAGATTACAAGTCAATGCAATGAAGAAAATGCAAAAATATTAACTTCACTCTCTAGTACTATTCATCTTCTACCTTGGACTCTCTCTTTCTCTCTCTCTCTCTATATATTACAATGTATATTCCATAATCATGAATAATGGAGTCTTGAGCATCCAAAAACTTCCATGGAGTGTCCCCTAGCTGTGTGATGTGATCTCCATCTATAAGGGCTGGGTTGGTGCTGGTAAGTGCAGGCTTTGCCTGCACACCCAGCATCTTCTCTCTCCTCATTAATGCCTAAAGCTCAAAAAGTCCAATATAGGTTAAAGAAGGGATGTCCAGTGTGTAAGGAGTATCAAGGACAAGTGGGAGTATGCTTGGTGGGACCCCCAAGGTTGCAGAGCTTAATATGTAGAGTCTGACACTTTTTAGTAAAACCTATCGGTAGGTCGATGGAAACCTACTGGTAGGTTTCACTCCAGTGGACAAAACTTATCGGTAACTTTGGCGGTAGGTGCATGTCTAGTAGCCAAAACCTACTGGTAGGTTTTCCCTTGTTTTTCCTGATTTCTTGGTTTCTTCACCTCTTGAGCTATCGTCAAGCCATCCTTTCACCTTCATTTATCTTAAACACTATGGGAAGGCTTAACAAGCATCATTTATCACCTTTTATCTGCAACCATACCGAAATTCCATAAATAGCACAAACGATGCATATCCACTCATATTAACCACAAAAGCTAGCACAAAAAGGGATACAAATGCACTTGGAATATGCAATATTTTGTGTTAATCACACCCCCCAACTTGAGCTTTGCTAGTCCCTAAAAAAATTTATTTTCAAAACAAAATAAACAATATAACATTGCAATAATCCATTTCCACAAATCATCTATCAAACACTCAAAATAAAAATCATATTGCAATTAACGTAATAAACTTGACACAGATGAAACAAAAACTGTGGTATTTCATTAATGTGTTTCAAGGTTGGAGTGCATGGAGTCAGACATAAAAAAGAGACAAAATGGCCTAAGACCTAAGGACTCTTCTACAAGGCCAATTACTCCACTACAGATTTGTACAATCCAAAACAAAAAGAAAAGACAAAAACTACAACATCCTACTCCTCAACTCCACCTCCATCATCATCACTCTCATCAAAGTCACTCTCTCCCTCCTCATCCTCAGTATCCTCATCAAAACCCCCCACCTCAACCACAGTGGATGCTGAGGGGGCAAAGGTAGAGGGTCCGACAGCTGACGGTGGTGGTCCATTAGGAATGGGCTCTTCGGGGAACGTGTGCTGGAACAGACGGGTAAACATAGCAAAGATCCCATACATTGTCACATCTAGTGCATCGTGGCGCTGAGATACTGAGCGCTCATGTGCAGAGGTCGATGGGACTAACAAAGATGGTCCAATAGGTGGCATAGAAGAGGAAGGTCCTTAGAGGTCAGGCTCAGTAGATGATGTAGATGTTGAAGGCCTAACAGCCTCAGACTCAAGCCTCGAAGCCCTAGCTCGCTCCCCCCGGCTTACCGCCGACCTCTTTTCACTACTAGCCTTTCCTATAGCCCTAGTCCCGGGGGAGAGTGAGCTTGTCAAATGCATAGTCCATGCACTTGAAGTGCTGACACATCCGAGTCACCAAATTTCTAAAAGGTAAATTGGCCTTAGGTTTTTGTGTCTCAACAAAATCTTTCATTACTTCCCACACGAAAAGAGCAAAGTCCACTACCATCCCAGACATGATTGCATCCAAAAGAGCTAATTTTTTAATGCTCGACATCTTTTCAGCGCCCCTTGGAAGTAGATTATAATGAAGCAATTTATTCAAAATCCCATAGGAATGTTTTAGTCCCCCAACCTGGATTGTCCCCTTGAACTACCTAGGGTCATCATACATTAAAGCTACAAACTCAGAAATAGTCTTGGCTCGGGTGATTTTATGAGGATAAATCGACGTGGAGGAAGGTGGTCGCTCGTAGTGTAGATGGGTAGCAATGACAGCAGGGGTCACATCAAACGTCTTACCCTTGACGTTTGTCTTCAAGATCTCAACCTCGTTCACCTCCACCACCTTGAGCTTCTGATAAAATTCCCGGCATAACGATAGATTGAATCCATCCACAGGCTCAAACCAGAAAGCCATTCCATGAGCAGCAATGACACGGACAACCTCGTTCCTTGGACCAAGGGAAATGTGGTCGAGGTGCCTCTAGAATGTGACATTCTTCTCCTGGATCAACTGGTACCTCGTCTCATTTCTTGCCTTCTTTCTTTGTTCAAAGCGATCCCCACTTGAGCCCTCCCCGCTCCTCTTGCGACTACTAGGGTCCTCGGGTTGAGAAGAGTCAAGTCCGATTTGTTTCGTTCGGGCCATGCACAACAATAGTGCCTCACAAGTCAATAGCGTGAAGAGAGTCACAATGAAAGCCTTTTAAATGGGTCCACAACCTCCCGAAGAATCACCACATGACGAGCCATTTCAACAATCTTGAAGGTTTTTGAAGAGAATAGAGGAATTTAGGGCTTGTAGATTTTCAAACAACCTAGGGTTTTGGAAGATGAAACCTTCAAATTTTCACTAAAAATCACCAAATCAAAAGCCCTAGGGTTGGGGATTGAGAGATTTGTGAGGTAGGTTTTGGGCTTTGGAGGCTTTGGAGGGAAATGAGTGAGAGGGAAATGATATAGGGTTCGTAATTAAGGAGGAAAATAAAGGGTTCCTCCGAAAAAATTCCATTAAAAGCCATAATTTCAGCATTTCGGGTAAAACCTATCGGTAGGTCGATGGAAAGCTACCGGTAGGTTTTACTCCAGTGAGCAAAAAATAGTGGTAGGTTTGCAATAGGTGCAAGGCCAGTGGCCAAAACCTACTGGTATGGTCTACTGGTAGGTTTTGCCTTAGTTGCAAAATGAACCTCTGCTATCCCAAACACTTCCACTCCTCATCATAACAGGACCTATCCATTGTAATACCCCATTAAATGACCTTTCCTCCAACCACAACATGCTCTACACTTAAATACCACAATTCGAACCATCATGCCCCAGGTTATTACTGAAATTGCGACATGATTTAAAACTTTGATGCATTCAATAAACAAGGCCTGGATTTCTACTTTTAACTACCAAAATGAACACCCACAATATAAGACACACATGCAAATAACAAGGGCATTCTTAATTCATTCAAATATAAAAAACTTGAGCAATATTCCCTTATTCTGCAAGCATGGAGCTAAATAACATATTGCTCAAATAGCCGAACCAAGCACACATGGACATTACTATAGCCGCAAATACTAGTCTAAAGTATGCACCTACCCATTCATTTTTTCGTGTGTTTGTGACTTGGACGAGTAATTTGATCATTTACGCAACATAATTCACATTTGAATGGTTAGCCAAATTTAGCTTCAATGCAAAACTCACCAAAAGTCACTCTTAACAATGAAATACACTCTCGTTATCCTAGTATGCACTCCATGTGTACATGTGAGATAGAATCTTGTGCACAAAACAAAGTATGCTCACATGTTATCCAAAAATGAAGTTCATGTATGAAAAACGAAGAGACTTTGGCATAATCTCACGAAAAGAATACTGGAGCATTGGGTAGAAAGACTAACTCATCTTTTTCTTTAAAAGTGTGCATCTCCCATGCTTCTCTAAATCATTTAGGACTTTCATGGGTTGTAATGAGGCCTTGGGGTGATATCTAGGCAAAAGAAACGAAGGATATAGGATAACAAAGAGGATTGTTCCAAGTGAACGATTTTTATTTCAAAAACACCTCCCAATTCATGGGATTTTCAGTCCAAACCCATCACCACACTCTTTATTTCTTTTTCTTCTTTTCCTTAACAATTTCCTTTTCTTTTGATCATTCTTTCTTCTTCTCAGCCCTTTTTCTTCCTTTTCTTAGATTTTCATTCTTTCTATTGAACTTCTTGAGTTTCAACATCAATTAACCCTTTGTTTGGGTTTCCACACCATACTCCTTCTCTTTTATGATCATTCATACTTAGCACAAGGAACAACCAAGGTAAGACAAATTTTTATCATTTTCACTAGCTTGGTCAATTGTGTGGCATAGAAACGAATTTCAATTAACGCTCAATCACGGCACTAGGGATAATATTTTCTCAAGAAAAAGGCAAAGATGGCCTAAAATCACTTCTAGATACACATGGGAGGGCATTGTACATGTGAAGACAAGATCAGTCCAATGCTCAAATGCACCTAGCCAAGACAAACATAATGAGATTATTGAACAAATTTGACATTGAAAAATTGTTCCTTGAGTAAATATAAGTTCTCTTAAAAAAGGATTGACACTAAAGCTTTTATGGGTCCTTACTCATCTCCACTATTTATGTCAAGCCTAAAATATGAATCTAATCCATAAAGTGCTAACATTACATATTCAAGGAGCACATACAATTGAGTTCAAAAGCAAATACATATGTGATACTTACGCCTAGGATTAACTTCTATAATATACTCATGTGCTCAAGGTTCAAAACAAAGACCAACATATCATCTAACCGAAGCACTCTTAATAAAGGAATACATATCAACATTTAGATATTTTTCACATAATTTGCAATATTGTAAACAAAAATCTATATGATATGTGAAAGGTGAATTTGCACCACAAACATTGGTATTATCCACAAAACATTTCTACAAACATTGGTGAATCATGCGAATGGTGCACCTCGCCCCCCAACTTGATTCATGCATTGTCCTCCATGCAACAAATTGTTATGATATGCAATGAAGGACTGTAAAAAAGATGAGTAGGGTTAGAGAACACCTCACATTCAAGCTTTTAACTAAATACCAACATCTGCAATTAGAAAAAATGAAACTATATGACAAAAGAACGTAAGTGACATGAAATAAAAAAAAACATAAGTAAATAAAAATGACTGTACACTAGAAAGTATAAAAAACTAGCTACTCCTCCACAAAATTCGGATACACCGGATCCATCAAGTCCTCCTCCACTCCTTGTCCTTCAAAACCCTCAAAAAATGGTTTAAGTCTTTGGCCATTGACCTTGAATGTTTGGGCATTCTCGGTGTTTGTGACTTCTATAGCTCCATTAGGGTAGGCCACCTTGGCAAGATAGGGGCCATCCCAACGGGATCAGAGTTTGCCTTGAAAAATCGATAGACAAGAGTTGTATAAGAGCACTTTTTGGTCGGGCTCAAATGACTTACGTACAATGAATTTGTCATGAAAGATCTTTGTTCGCTCCTTTGAAATTTTGGAGCTCCCATACACATCTCTTCTAATCTCTTCCAATTCATTCAGTTCTAACTTTCTATGTTCTCCAGCCATCCTCAAATTGAAATTCAAAGTCTTTATGGCCCAATAGGCCTTATGTTCCATCTCGGCTGGCAAATGACAAGTCTTTCCATAGACGAGCCTGTAGGGAGACATGCCTAAGACAATCTTATAAGCAATGCAATAAGCCCATAGGGCATCGGTCAGTCTATTTGGCCAATCTTTCCTATTTGGATTCAACATTTTTTTTAAGATATTCTTGATCTCTCTATTGGCCAACTCGGCTTGGCCATTGGTTTGTGGGTGGTATGTGGTGGATACCTTATGTGTAACACCATATTTAAATATCAAAGATGCAATTGGCCTATTGCAGAAATGTGATCCACCATCACTTATTATTGCACTAGGCATCCTAAACCTAGAAAAGATGTTCTCCTTGAGAAACTTGACTACAACCCGGTGGTCAATAGTCTTGATTGGGATAGCCTCCACCCATTTAGACACATAGTCCACTCCCAATGTATAAATAGCCAAATGACATAGGAAAAAGACCCATGAAGTCGATGCTCCAACAATCAAATGTTTCTATAACTAGTATAGGGGAGAGGGGAATCATGTTCCTTCGGGTCACGCTACCTAAACGTTGACATCTATTACATTCTTTACAAAACAAAATACAATCCTTTATAAGAGAGGACCATTAAAAACCTGATTGAAGAATTTTTGTCGAAGTCTTCTTTGTTGAGAAATGACCACCACATGCCTGTGAATGGCATAATGAAAGGACTTCCCGCTGTTCGTTTTCCGATACGCATCGCCATATGACTTGGTCAGGGCAGTACTTGAACAGGTACGGGTTGTCGAAGTAAAAGTACTTCATATCCGCCATAAATCTTCTTCAATCCTCTAGGCTTCAATGCAGTGGTATTTGTTCTGTTGCAAGATAATTACATATATCAGCATACCAAGGAAACACAAAATGAATTGAAAACAAATGTTCATAAGGGAAAAAATCATGGATAGGAATGTTCTCATCGGCCTCTTGCACCACCAGTCGGGACAAATGGTCAGCCACCACGTTTTCCACTCCTTTTTTGTCTTTGATTGTTAGATTGAACTCTTGGAGTAGGAGGATCCACCTGATAAGTCTCGATTTGGCATCCTACTTAGACAACAAATACTTTAAAGCAGAGTGATCAATATTGACTATTATCGGTGAACCGATGATGTAAGACCATAATTTATCCACTACAAATACTACCGCTAGCAACTCCTTTTCTGTGGTAGTATAATTCATTTTAGCTTCATTGAGCGTTTTGCTAGCATAGTATATTACATAAGGTCTATTTTCTCTTTGACTGAGTATTGCGCCAACTGCCTAATCACTCGCGTCGCACATAAGCTCAAAAGGTAAATCCCACTTGGGTGGTTGCATAATTGTAGGTGTGGTAAGCATGCTTTTGAGTTTTGTAAAAGATGCCTCACAACTATCCGACCACTCGAATGAGACATCCTTAGACAATAAATTGGTCAAAAGTTGGGCCAATGCAATCAATTTTTTAATGAAGTAACAGTAAAACCCAACATGGCCTAGAAACGACTTGATATCCTTGACGACTCTTGGCGTAGGGAGGTTGGAGATAGCCTCCACCTTCGATTTGTCAACTTCGATAAACCTTGCCAAAACTATATGGCCAAGAACAATTCCCTCCGTCACCATGAAGTGACACTTTTCCCAGTGGATGACTAAGTTCTTTTTCTCACATCTCTCTAAAACTTTCTCCAAATTTTCAAGACATCCTTCAAATAAATCCCTAAACACTAAAAAGTCAACCATAAAGACCTCTACTATCTTTTCTACCCTGTCATTGAAGATCCCCATCATGCAACATTGACAGGTCCCCGGGGCATTACATAGCCCAAAAGGCATGCGACGGTAGACAAATGTACTGTAGGAACAAATGAAGGTGGTCTTCTCTTGATCTTCCAATGCAATCTCAATTTGATTGTAGCCAGAATATCCATCTAAGAAGCAATAGAATAGATGCCTCGCTACTCTTTCCAACACTTGGTCAAGGAATGACAATGAGAAGTGATCTTTTCTTGTGCATGCGTTGAGCTTGCGGTAGTCAATGCACACTCTCCATCCAGTGATCACCCTTGTTGGAATAAGCTTATTATCCTCATTCACCACCACGGTGACTCCCGACTTCTGGGGGACTACTGGCGTGGGGCTAACCCACTTACTATTGACAATTAGAAAGATGATGCCCATGTCAAGTAGCTTTAAGACCTCATCTCTCACCACATCCTTCATGATTGAGTTCAACCTTCTTTGTGGTGGTTGAGACGTCTTGGAGTCCTCTTTAAGATAGATTTGGTGTGTGCAAATGATGGGGCTTATACCTTTTATGTCGGTAATTATCCAACCAATCGCCCCCTTATGTCTCCTCAACACTTCCAAGAGATCTTCTTCTTGCTTTGGATTCAAGGTTGAGCTAATCACCACCAGAAAGGTTTTATCCTCCCCAAGATATGCATACTTAAGATAGGATGGTAATGACTTCAACTCCAACACGGGTTTTTGTACATCCAACGCAAAGATCTTCTTTTCTTGATATGGAAGCTTCTCAAATGTAGGGGTTCCATTTGTTTACCCCTTTCAAGCTGTCCAACTCCATCATAACAACAAAGTCCTCCTCTTCTAACTTGAAGGTGTTCATTAACTCCAAGTGTTCCTCTACCAAGGTGTCGATCCAATTAATCTCATGTGTCTCCTCTTCAGCCCCCGGTTGCTTGTGAAAATTGAACACATTGATGTCCATAGTCATATTCCTAAATGCTAGCTTTATAAGACCGTTCCTACAATTGATCACAACATTAGATGTAGCAAGAAAAGGTCTACCAAGTATTACAGGGATTTGGGAGCTAAGATATGCAACCGGGTGAGTATCAAGCACAATAAAATCAATGGAAAAGTAAAATTTATTGACTTGTACTAAAACATCCTCAACTACTCCCCTGGGTGTTTGGACACTACGGTCCGCCAGTTGAAGCGTGATTGGAGTAGGCTTCAATTCTTTGAGCTGAAGTTGTTGGTACATCGAGTACAGAAGAAGGTTCACACTAGCCCCTAAATCAAGGAGAACTTGCTCCACCTGGCAATTCTTGATTGTTATGACAATGGTAGGGCATCCAGGATCCTTGAACTTTGGCGGGGTGTTGGTCCTCAAAATTGAGCTCACTTGCTCGGTGAGGAATTCCTTCTTATGAACATTGAGCCTCTCCTTCACAGTGCATAAATCCTTCAAGATCTTAGCACAACCTGGGATTTTCTTGATGGCATCAACAGTGGAATATTGATCTTTTCCTGCTCAAACATTTCAAGTATATCAGCATAATTGGCCACCTTGGTAAGTTGCTTCAAATGATTAGGAAAAGAAGTAGGAATGGGGGAAGCAAGAACACTTTTTGTCTACCATTCTTTCTTTCTCAACCACCTCACTTTCTTTCATCTTATTTATCTCACCCTCGTCGGTGTCACCCACGGTTTCCTTTTCTTTTGGCAATGTGGCCTTGGGTGAGACATTTGGCGCAATGGTTTTATCAATTTGTTTGCCACTACGAAGGATGGTAACTGCCTTGAGTTGCTCACAACTCTTTCTTAAGGGCTCCAATGACTCAATCACATGTTGGCCCTTAGAGTTCTCTTGGGGTTGAGCGGGAAATTTTCTCTTCTCTTATTGTGATAACCCTATGTGATTGGTGATTTTTGTGAGTTGGGCTCGAATTTCATTAAAAGCTACGACATTTTGATTGCTGATGGTAGTCTGGCTTTGGATGAAATTGGTCTGGGTTTGATTTATGACAGCCTGGTTTTGAATGAAAGTATGAACCATATCCTCCAAATTCTTCTTGTGGGGAGGTTGATAAGTGGGAGGATTGGATGGTCCTGGGGGAAAGCTTTGTGGAGGTGGACTTGGTGAAAAATTTTGTGGTTGTGGGTTTTGTGAATACCTTTGTAGACTAAACCGAGGGTATTGGGAGCTAGACGCTTGACCTTGAGATTGAAATTGATTTTGCCTCGGGGGCATGGGAGGTGCGTATGCATTTGAACCATGAGGAGTGGGGCTATCATTTCTCCAACTAAAGTTTGGGTGATTGCTCCAACCCAAGTTATAAGTGTTTGAATGAGGGGAGAATGATTGTCTTGTTTGGTTAAAGGCATTAACTTGCTCATGATACATTTTCTTAAGTGCCGGAATATTGGGGCACTCCTATATGGAATGCTCCACACTCTCACAAATTGAGAAAAACTCCTCGGTCTTTGAAACATGTGACACCTCATGCTTCCTATTGACCTCAAGACTCTCAACTTTTCTAGATAGCTTGGCAATTTTTGAAAGCAAGTCTTCCCGGTCCCTCAAATCATAAATTCCTCCCCCATGAGTTTGACTATTCCCTTGAGGAGAAGACCTTGGTACATCAGTGGGATCCATAATATCCTATGATTGTGCATTATGTGCCAATGTGTTAAAGTAATCTAAGGCCTCATCAGAGTCTTTGTTCAAAAACTCCCCATTGCACATCATATTAATGAACTGTCGATGGGCCAGTGTAATTCTTTCATAGAAGAAACTCACCAATTGTCATAGTTCAAAGCCATGGTGCAGAAGGGATTATAGCAATTCCTTGTACCGATCTCAACATTGATAGAATTGCTCATTGAGCTTCTCTGAAAATTTTTGAATTTTCTTTTTTATGGCGGTGGTTTTATCCAGCGAAAAAAATTTGTTCAAAAACTTAGAAATCATTTGGCTCCAAGATGTTATGGTTCGAGGCCTTAAGGAATTAAGCCACGTTTTGCCTTATCTCTCAGGGAAATGGGAAACAATTTCATTGTCGCTATCTTTGCCATACCATGATTGGTGAGGAAGGTTGCAACTATTTCCTCGAAATCCCTTATGTGCAAATAGGGGTTCTCATTCTCTATTCCGTGGAATGTGGGAAGTAGTTGCAACATCCCCATCATAACTAGGAAAAGATGAGCTTGGACCAGAAGGAGGATGCACGAGGGTGTGGTGCTTCGTGTGGGTTGGAGGAAATCCCTCATTGACCTCACCCGGGGCTCAATGTGGATGTTATTCCTTTCATTCACGAGAGAGGGGAATTACATTCGTGGATTGGGCATTCTAGGTTCTTGTCCTCCCCCACCCATTTGCATGTTTGGATTGACACCTACATTCTCAAAATTACCACCGGCATTGTTAGGTGGTTCTTGGTCAATATTCATATTTGGGTCCAAGGGTTGTCTAACTAGTCGATTTTGTTTGTCCCGTCCTGATTTTGGGGTAGTAGATTTGGTTTTTGGTGAACCGAGAAGGTTCCCTTCCCGAGGAGGGGTTTACGCATCATCAAATCACTTGTGTTATTTATTGATTTAACATATACACTCCTATTGTGATGCACACACGCACACCTGGTGTTCGATTGTAAGTTTTGATTGATTGTCTTCATCATGCATCGTTACGTACCAAGGGTTTGGATCATTGATTTTGAGTTGGCATCCCAATGGATATATTAAGTATTGCGTGACTAATTGCCAATATAAGTACACTAATCTCCAATAGTTCATCGGTTGTTGTGGTTAAAAAGGAGTTCTCGCGCATTAAAAGTGAAATTCTAGTGAAAAGAGGTAATTCAAGTAGTAATAGTTTTCAACTTGTGATTGATTAGGAGTAAAGTTTAATAGCCTGCTCAACCCCTTTAAGAAGTGTCGCGCGCTCCACGTGTAATATCATGAGGGAACATCCAAAACGTTTCCCCCCGGAAAAACATTTGGCATCACAGCGTGCATATCTTGTAATTGGCTTAGATATCGAGTTTTCATTTGCCTTCTAGAGGCTTACTGTTTAGTGAGGGATCACGACCACCAGTGACACAAGGAAAGGTTAAGCCAAAAAAATCATGCCGGGGGTCATCGATTGAACCACAGAAAGGTACGAATGTATATGATGACGGGTAATCAGGATGCAAAAGGGACATTTGAGCAAGGTATAACTTTCGGAATACTATACATAACTATACCTTTAGTACTAAGTCCTTTTAAGTTGGGTGGATTGTACCGATCGAGGTTTCGAGTACAAAGAGGAATCTAAACTTAACTTTATATATATGTATTGTGAATAGACTTTGCGCGGGGGGATATACGCGGTTAGAGACGCTCATGTGTTTATTCTGAACAGTGTCAAGTACATTGGAGTGTTGGATTTCGAGTGGTATGTACTATTAACTTTACACATAGTGTAACCAAAAATTTATTTGTCTTCCGTATGTTTGTAACTCTGATCATGGTTGGATTACATGAAGAATTAGGACTCAATTGGTTGTATTAGTGGATGGTAATGGTGTCCACTATGTTGTTTAGCGAACTTGTTAGATCATATATTTTGAATTGGCTAATTTGGTGAAGTCCATTGTAAATCTCAACCTATTCCAAGGTTATATGCTGCTACAACGAAGAAGACCCGAAAACATCGGAGTTACATCAAAAGAACTCTGCTTGCACCTTCAAGCCCAGGACAACAAGGTGTTGACTGAGGGACCTATTGTGATCCCTTGGCTTAATAGACTTTATAGTGAGTATTAGAGTTACATAGATTCGGGACTAATCAGTTTTATGGCTCCTAGATGTGTTTCAAAGAAAGGATTTTCCAAAACCGTTTTTACGCTTTTGAAAAGAAAGTTTAAAGCATTCGTGGACCCTCTTAAGCAACACCTTTTAGTGCTCAAGAGGGAAAGTGTTTTTTTTGATTTTAGGCTAAAAAAAAACTAAAAAGCACCGCCCTACGCCAACTACCCTTCTCCAGAGCGTCTCTTTATGACTTGGGGAGGAAGGAAAAGGCCAGAAAGAAGAGATCAGGGCTCACCCTCTAGGGCCGCTCGAGCAGTCTGCACTCCTAGGTTAGTTTTGTTGTTCGTAAATTTGAGTTTTTTCGTTGACCAAGATTTCTATTTATTCTGAAGGACCTTTAAAAGGGGAATGCCTTTCCTGGGCTAAGGCATCTCTTTTGTGCGCTAAATTCTTGTCTTTTATACCTTAGAGATCACGCACACAACCCTAGAACCCTAACCCAAGGCTACAATCTAGAGATTCTACCCAACCTCACAATTTGCTGTTGAATATCGTGATTGGTTGAATGCCAAACCCATTTGTGTGTGCATTCCGATGATCCTTGGTGTGCCCAAGATTGCTCGAGGCCTAGAGGATCCTCGGGGAGATGAACCCAAGTGACGTTGTCTAAGACGTCGAGGAGGCCTGTGGTGGAGAGGCTTATCGACGGAATGAACATCTAACCATGGTATTAGTTAAGGCATAAGACTCATGTAGTTGTAACCTGATTTTGGGGTAGTAGATTTGGTTTTTGGTGAACGGAGATGGTTCCCTTCCCGAGGAGGGGTTTACGCATCATCAAATCACTTGTGTTATTTATGGATTTTACATATACACTCCTAATGTGATGCACACTTGCACACCAAATGTTTGATTGTAAGTTTTGAATGATTGTCTTCATCATGCATCGTTGCGTACCAAGGGTTTGGGTCATTAATTTTGAGTTCGCATCCCAGTGGATAAATTAAGTGTTGAGTGACTAATTGCCAACATAAGTACACTAATCTCCAATGGTTCATCAGTCGTTGTGGTTAAAAAGGAGTTCTCGCGCATTAAAAGTGAAATTCTAGTGAAAAGAGGTAATTTAGGTAGTAATAGTTTTCAACTTGTGATTGATTAGGAGTAAAGTTTAATAGCCTCCTCAACCCCTCTAGGAAGTGCCGCGTGCTCCACGTGTAATATCATGAGGGAACATCCAAAACGTTTCCCCCCTCCCAGAACAACAATTGGTATCACGGCGGGCATATCTTGTAATTGGCTTAGATACCGTGTTTTCTTTTGCCTTCTAGAGGCCTGTTGTTTAGCGAGGGATCACGACCACCGGTGAGACAAGGAAAGGTTAAGCCAAAAAAATCATGCCGGGGTCATCGATGGAACCACAGGAAGGTACGAATGTATATGATGACGGGTAATCAGGATGTAAAAGGGACATTTGAGCAAGGTATAACTTTTAGAATACTATACATAACTATACCTTTAGTACTAAGTCCTTTTAAGCTGGGTGGATTGTAATGACCAAGGTTTCGAGTACAGAGAGGAATCTAAACTTAACTTTGTATATATGTATTCTGAATAGACTTTGCGCGGGGGGATATATGCGGTTAGAGACGCTCATGTGTTTATTCCCAACAGTGTCTAGTACATTTGAGTGCTGGATTTCATGTGGTATGTAATATTAACTTTATACGTAGTGTAACCAAAATTTTATTTGTCTTCCGTATGTTTGTAACTCTGATCATGGTTGGATTATAGGAAGAATTAGGACTCAATTGGTTGAACTAGTGGATGGTAATGGTGTCCACTATGTTGTTTAGCGAACTTGTTAGATCATATATTTTTAATTGGCTAAGTTGGGGAAGTTCATTGCAAATCTCAACCTATTCTAAGGTTATATGCTGCTACAACGAAGAAGACCCGAAAGCATCGAAGTTATGTCAAAAGCACTCTGTTTGCACCTTAAGGTTTCCAATCAGGTCATATCCTATCCTTTTATTTCTTGCATAATTGATTCTTGGGCTTCAATGTTATGGGGTTACAAAAAAAAAAAAAAAAAATTCACTGTTCAAGGGTTTGAGTTATTGTTAGGGTTTCGTCAATTGTTTACTATCTAGTTTGTGATCAAATCAGTTGGTGGAAAAAAAATTTCGTCAAAAAAAAAAAACGGAAGGAAAAAAAAGAGCAGAAAAAAAAGAAGAGAAAATTCTGAATTTTTTTTTTCTTTTCCTGCTACCGTCAGTGTTTCTTATCTTTCTCCTTAGGATGTGGGCGAAGATTCGAGGACGAATCTTTTTGAGGAAAGGGGGAATGATGAGAGCCAAGGTGAGCCTAATCTTAAAGATCTTTGGCATATCCAGATGGGCCAATTACAAGATCAAGAGCCAAGAAGATCAAGGAAGCAATGCAAGGATTGGTCGGATGATGCTAGCAAGAGCCTAACACTCAAGATGGGCTTGAAAGAAGGAGAACCAATTTTGATCCATTTGATCCAACCTATGGAAGACATGAAGACATGACTTAGAGATAGGGATTTTTGTTGTTAAGGCTTTCAATTTGTTTAAAGAATTTTTATTATTAGTTTAGAATTAGTGGGTTTGAGGATGCTTAGCCCACACATGTTTTATTTCTTATGAACTAGGATTTTCGTAGTTACTGTAGCGGCGCACTATTCACGCTACAGTAACCACAGACTTTTCACTCTTTTTAGGTTCTAATTGTAAGACTTGTATGCCAAGTACTTTCCTTATTCTATTTAGGCATGTGATCGGCCAATTAAAGGGCTGAATGCCTTTCTTTTTCTTCAACAGTTTTAGGAAAGTAAGAGATATTTCATTACCAACAAGTAAGAGATATTTCTTAAATAGGATAGCTATTTTAGGAAGTTTCCTAATCCTTGTAATGGCCAGCCTATAAATAGGTGTTCTATCAATGAAATAGGAGAGATAATATATAATAAATTTTGATTGTGAGTTGAGTTGAGTTTACTCCTCTTGTTCTTGATTGAATTTTTGAACTTATTAAAGGTAAATCACAACCTTTGTGGCGTTCCTCCTTGTAAGCTAGGTTCTTGAGAAGGGCTCATCAACGGGTCTAGATTTTAATATAATCTAGGTTCTACAAACAAGTTCTCAATGGGTTTAGATTCCCCATCCATAGACCTGAGTTTTGGCTTTCTTGGGTTGTATTTCCAATATTTTTGTTGGGTCTCAAAGCAAGACTATTGGGGTTCACATCATACTCTGGCAAAAAATTGAAAGTTTTGGTACAGAGTATTCGCATTTTGACAGAGTATCTATATTTTGACCCTTTTTATTTCACTAAAGTCATGACATTAAAAATGACCAAACAATTTTTACCTTAATGCATGTTTATATTCATTGTTTGATTATATGACGAGTTTAGGCTTTCAGTTTAATACGTGTCCGAGTTCTGTGCTTGATTAATTGACTTTCAAATTCAATGTTCAATTTTTTTTGTTACACCGTGCCTTCAGGCACAAGTTATCCCTAGTATATATATATATATACAAGTTAAGCTCTGGTTCCTCTCTATCCGTGAAACCTCAGTCGTTACAATCTACCCAGCTTAAAAGAATTTAGTACTAAAGGTATAGTTATGCATACTATTCCAAAAGTTATACCTATCTCAACGTTTCTTTTGCATCCTGATTACCATTCATCGTATACATTTGTACCTTCCAATGGTTTCCTTGATCACATCATGTATGATTTCTTCACGTACCCTGTCCTTGTGTCACTCGTGGTCTTGATCCCTCACTCAATAATACACCTCTAGAAGGCAAACAAACTCAGTATATAAGCAAATTAAAAGATATGCCTACAATGACGCTCTCATGCCAATTTTTGTTCCGGAAGAGGGGAAACTTTTTGGATCTTTGCATATAATTATACGCGCGGAGCGTGCGACACTACCTAGAGGGGGTGAATAGGCTTTTAAACTTTACTCCTAATCAATCACAAGTTAAAACCTATTACTCCCTGAATTACTTCTTCCAACAATAATTTCACGATTAATGGTGAGAACTCCTTTTTAACCACAACGACCTACTAACCCTTGAGGATTAGGGTATTTATTTGAGTAATTAGTAACTCAACACTCAATGTACCCACAGGGATGCCAACCTAAATTCAATGACCCAAACCCTTGGTACACAACTATGGATGATGAAGACAATCAAGCAAATTGTACAATCAAACACATTGTGCGTGTGTGCAGCAAATCTCAAGAGTATATGTAAGTACAATAAACACAAGTGATTTGATGATGCGTAAACCCCTCCTCGGGAAGGGAAACTTCTCGATTCACCAAAACCAAATCTACTATCCCAAAATTAGGTTACAATTACTTGAGTCTTACACCTCAACCAATACCATGGTTAGATGTTCCCTCTTTCAATAAGCCTCTTCGCCACGAGCCTCCTTGACGTCTAGGACAACACCACTTGGGTTCATCTCCACGAGGATCCTCTAGGCCTCGAGCAATCTTGGGCACACAAAAGATCATCAAAATGCACGCACCAATGGGTTTTGTTATCAGCCAATCAAGATCTCAACCCCAAATTGTGAGGTTGGGTGGAATCTCTTGATTGCAGCCTTGGGTTTAGGGATCTAGGGTTGTGGTGTGATCTATAAGGTGTAAAAGGCATGAATTTAGCACACAAAAAAGATACCTTAGCTTGGGAAATGCATTCCCTATTTAGAGGCCTTCAGAATAAAGGGCAATCTTGGTCAACGAGAAAACTCAAATTTGCGAACAACGAACCTGACCTAGGAGAGCAGACTGATTGAGTGGCCCCAAAGGGTGAGCCCTGATCTCCTCCTTTTGGCTTTTCCTTTTTTACTCCCCAAGTTATAAAGCAACCGCTCTATCGAAGGTTAGTTGGCATAGGACATTCTTTTTAGTTTTTTTAAGCCTATAATCACACAAAACACTTGTCCTCTTGAGCACTAAAGGGTATTGCGCAAAAGAGGTCCAGTAATGGTTTAAACAGTCTTTCTGAAAGCGTAAAACAATTTTAGAAAATCTTTTCGTTGAAAAACTACAAGGAGCCGTAAACAGATTAATGCCGAATCTATTTAACTCTAATACTCTGAAAAGTGTATTTAAGCCAGGGGATCACCTTAGGTCTCTAGGTCTTTACCTTGTTGTCCTAGGCTTGAAGGTGCAAACAGAGTGCTTGTGAGATAATTTGATGCTTTTGGGTCTTCTTCATTGTAGCATATAACCATGAAATAGATTGAGATTTACAATGGACTTCAAAAAATTAGACAATTAAAAATATATGATCTAACAAGTTCACTAAACAACATAGTGGACACCATTTACATCCACTAATACAACCAATTGAGTACTAATTATTCATGTAATCCAACCATTATTAGAGTTACTGACATCCGAGAGACAAATAAACTTTTTGGTCACACTACACGTAAAGTAAATAGCACATACCACCCCAAAACCAACACTCCAATATACTAGGCACTCTTATGAATAAACACATGAGCGTCTCTAACCGCTTTTCCCCCGAACACAATCAATTTACAATATATATATAAAAGTTAAGTTTAGATTCCTCTCTCTCCTCGAAACCTCAGTGGTTACAATCTACCAAACTTAAAAGAATTTAGTACTAAAGGTATAGTTATGCATACTATTTCAAAAGTTATACCTATCTCAACGTTTCTTTTGCATCCTAGTTACCATTCATCGTATACATTCATGCCTTCCTAAGGTTTCCTTGATCACATCTTCGCGTACCCTATCCTTGTGTCACTGGTGGTTTTGCTCCCTCACTCAACAATAGACCTCTAGAAGGCAAACAAACTTGGTATATAAGCAAATTAAAAGATATGCATACAAAGATGCTCTGATACCAACTTTTGTTTCTGAAGGGGGGAAACTTTTTGGATCTTCCCACAACATTGTATGTGCGGAGCACGCAACACTACCTAGGGGGGGTGAATAGGCTTTTAAATTTTACTCCTGATCAATCACAAGTTAAAACCTATTACTACTTAAATTACCTCTTCCCACAAGAATTTCACGATTAATGGTGAGAACTCCTTTTTAACCACAACGACCCATGAACCCTTTAGGATTAGTGTATTTATTTGAGCAATTAATCACACAACACTCAATCTACCCACAGGGATGCCAACCCAAATTCAATGACCCAAACCCTTGGTACGCAACTATGCATGATGAAGACAATCAATCAAAACGTGCAATCAAACGCATGGTGCGCGTGTGTGCATCAAATCACAAGAGTATATGTAAAAATAATAAACAACACAAGTGATTTGATGATGCGTAAACCCCTCCTCAGGAAGGGAAACTTCTCGGTTCACCAAAACCAAATCTACTATCCCAAAATTAGGTTACAAGTACTTGTGTCTTACATCTCAACCAATACCATGGTTAGATGCTACCTCTTTCAATAAGCCTCTCCTCCATGGGCCTCCTTGACGTCTAGAACAACACCACTTGGGATCATCTCCATGAGGATCCTCTAGGCCTCGGCAATCTTGCGTGCACCAAGGATCATCAGAATGCATGCATCAATGGGTTTTGTCATCAGCCAATCAAGATCTCAACCCCAAATTGTGAGGTTGGGTAGAATCTCTTGAATGTAGCCTTGGTTTAGGGATCTAGGATTTTGGTGTGATCTCTAAGGTGTAAGAGGCAGGAATTTAGCACACAAAAGAGATACATTAGCTTGGGAAATGCATTCCCTATTTAGAGGCCTTCAGAATAAAGGGCAATCTTTGTCAATGAGAAAACTCAAATTTGCGAACAACGAACCTGACTTGGGAGAGCAGACTGCTCGAGCGGGCCCAGAGGGTGAGCCCTGATCTCCTCCTTCTGGCTTTTCCTTTTTTACTCCCCAAGTCATAAAGCAATCGCTTTAGCGAAGGCTAGTTGGCATAGGGCGGTCCTTTTTAGTTTTTTTAAGCCTACAATCACACAAAATACTTGTCCTCTTGAGCACTAAAGGGTATTGCTCAAAAGGGGTCCTCTAATGGTTTAACTGCCTTTCCGAAAGCGAAAAAAAATTTAGAAAATCTTTTCGCTGAAAAACTGAAAGGAGCCATAAATAGATTAATCCCGAATCTATTTAACTCTAATACTCTGAAAATTGTATTAAGCCAAGGGATCACTTTAGGTCTCTAGGTCTTTACCTTATGTCCTAGGCTTGAAGGTTCAAACAGAGTGCTTTGGACGTAACTTTGATGCTTTTGGGTCTTCTTTGTTGTAGCATATAACCATAAAATAGGTTGAGATTTACAGTGGACTTCAAAAAATTAGCCAATTAAAAATATATGATCTAACAAGTTCACTAAACAACATATTAGACACCATTAAATCCACTAATACAATCAATTGAGTACTAATTATTGATGTAATCCAACCATTACTAGAGTTATTGACATCCGAAAGACAAATAAACTTTTTGGTTGCTCTATATGTAAAGTTAAAAGTACATACCGCCCCAAAAACCAACACTCCAATATACTAGACACTCTTAGGAATAAACACATGAGTGTCTCTAATTGCTTTTCTCCTGCACACAATCAATTTACAATATATATATATATATACAAGTTAAGTTGAGATTCCTCTCTATCCTCGAAACCTCAGTCGTTACAATCTATCCAGCTTAAAAGAATTTCGTATTAAAGGTATAGTTATGGATACTATTTCAAAAGTTATACTTATCTCAATATTTCTTTTGTGTCCTGATTACCATTCATCGTATACATTCGTACCTTCCTACGGTTTCATTGATAACATCCTCTATGATTTCTTCGCGTACCCTGTCCATGTGTCACTAGTGATCTTGATCCCTCACTCAACAATTGACCTTTAGAAGGCAAACAAACTCGGTATATAAGAAAATTAAAAGATATGCCAACAATGACGCTCTGATACCAATTTTTATTCCGAAAGGGGGAAAACTTTTTGGATCTTTCCTCAAGATTATACGCGCGGAGCGTGCGACACTACCTAGAGGGGGTGAATAGGCTTTTAAACTTTACTCCTAATCAATAACAAATTAAAACCTATTACTACTCTTCTCACAAGAATTTCACCATTAATGGTGAGAACTCCTTTTTAAGCACAACGACCCACAAACCCTTGAGCATTAGTGTATTTATTTGAGCAATTAGTCACTCAACACTCAATCTATGCACAAGGATGCCAACCCAAACTCAATGACCCAAACCCTTGTTACGCAACTATGGATAATGAAGACAATCAATCAAAATGTACAATCAAACAATTGGCGCACATCTGTGCACCAAATCAGAAGAGTATATGTAAATACAATAAAAAACACAAGTGATTTGATGATGCGTAAAACCCTCATTTTCCCTTCCCAGTTCACCAAAACCAAATCTACTACCCTAAAATCAGGTTACAAGTACTTGAGTCTTACGTCTCAACCAATACCATGGTTAGATGCTCCCTCTTTCAATAAGCCTCTCCGCCATAGGCATCCTTGATGTCAAGGACAACGCCACTTGGGTTCATCTGCATGAGGATCCTCTAGACCTCAAGCAATCTTGGGCATACCAAGGATCATCGGAATGCATACACCAATGGGTTTTGTCATCAGCTAATCAAGATCTCAACACCAAATTGTGAGGTTGGGTCAAATCTCTTAATTGCAGACTTGAGTTTAGGGATCTAGGGTTGTGGTGTGATCTCTAAGGTGTAAGAGATAGGAATTTTGCACACAAAATGCATACCTTTGCTTGGGAAATGCATTCCCTAAATAGAGGCCTTCAAAATAACGGGCAATCTTGGTCAACGAGAAAACTCAAATTTGTGAACAACGAAACTGACCTAGGAGAGCAGACTGCTCGAGCGGCCCCAGAGGGTGAGCCCTAATCTCCTCCTTCTAGCTTTTCCTTTTTTACTCCCCAACTCATAAAGCGACAGCTCTAGCAAAGGCTAGCTGGCATAGGGTGGTCCTTTTTAGTTTTGTTAAGCCTATAATCACACAAAACACTTGTCATCTTGAGCACTAAAGGGTATTGCTCTATAGGGATCCTCTAATGATTTAAACTGTCTTTCTGAAAGCATAAAACAATTTTAGAAAATCTTTTCATTGAAAAACAGCAAGCAGCCATAAACAAATTAATCCCAAATCTATTTAACTCTAATACTCTAAAAAGGGTATTAAGCCAAGTGATCACCTATGGTCTCTAGGTCGTTACCTTGTTGTCCTAGGCTTGAAGATGCAAACAGAGTGCTTTTGAAATAGGTTGAGATTTATAATAGACTTCACAAAATTAGCCAACTAAAAATATGTGATCTAACAAGTTTGCTAAGCAACATAGTAGACACCAGTTGCATCCACTATTACAATCAATTGAGTACTAATTATTCATGTAACCCAACCATTATTAGAGTTACTGACATATGAAAGACGTATAAACTATTTGGTTACACTATATGTAAAATTAATACTACATACCACCCCAAAACCAACACTCCAATATACTAGACACTCTTAAGAATAAACACGTGAGCGTCTCTAACTGCTTTTCCCCTGCACACAATCAATTTAGAATATATATATACAAGTTAAGTTTAGATTCCTCTCTGTCCTCGAAACCTCAGTTGTTACAATCTACCGAGCTTAAAAGAATTTAATATTAAAGGTATAGTTATGCATACTATTTCAAAAGTTATACCTATCTCAACATTTCTTTTGCATCTTGATTACCATTCATCGTATACATTCGTACCTTCCAACAGTTTCCTTGATCACATCCTGTATGATTTTTTGGCGTCCCTATCCTTGTGTCACAGGTGGTCTTTATCCTTCACCCAACAATAGACCTCTAGAAGGCATATAAACTCGGTATATATGCATATTAAAGATATGCCTACAATGACGCTCTGATACCAATTTGCGTCCCAGTAGGGGGGAAACTGTTTGGATATTCCCTCAGGATTATACGAGCGAAGAGCGCGACACTACCTAGAGGGGTTGAATAGGCTTTTATACTTTACTCCTAATCAATCACAAGTTAAAACCTATTACTACCTGAATTACCTCTTCTCACAAGAATTTCAGAGTTAATGGTGAGAACTCCTTTTTACCCACAACGACCCACGAACCCTTGAAGATTTGCCAATTTATTTGAGCAATTAGTCACTCAACACTTAATTAACCCACAGGGCTGCCAACCCAAACTCAATGACCCAAACCCTTGGTACACAACTATGGATGATGAAGACAATCAATCTAAATGTACAATCAAACAACTGGTGCGCGTCTGTGCATCAAATCACAAGAGTATATGTAAATATAATAAAAAAACACAACTGATTTGATAATGCGTAAACCCCTCCTCGAGAAGGGAACCTTCTCGGTTCACCAAAACAAAATCTACTACCCCAAAATCAGGTTACAAGTACTTGAGTCTTACGCCTCAACCAATACCATGGTTAGATTCTCCCTCTTTCAATAAGCCTCTCTGCCACGACCATCCTTGACATCTAGGACAACGCCACTTGGGTTCATGTGCATGAGAATCCTCTAGGCCTTGAGCAATGTTGGGCATACCAAGGATCATCCAAATGCACGCACCAATGGGTTTTGTCATCAGCCAATCAAGATCTCAACATCAAATTGTGAGGTTGGATAGACTCTCTTAGATTGTAGCCTTGGGTTTAGGGATCTTGGATTGTGGTGTGATCTCAATGGTGTAAGAGGTAGGAATTTAGCAAACAAAAGAGATACCTTAGCTTGGGAAATGTATTCCCTATTTAGAGGCCTTTAGAACAAAGGGAAATCTTGGTCAATGAGAAAACTAAAATTTGCGAACAACGAAACTGACCTAGGAGAGTAGACTGTTCAAGCGGCCCTAGAGGATGAGCCCTGATCTCCTCCTTTTGGTTTTTCCTTTTTTACTCCTCAAGTCATAAAGCGACCGATCTAGCAAAGGCTGGTTGGCATAGGGCATTCATTTTTAGTTTTTTTAAACCTATAATCACACAAAGCATGAGCGTTTCTAATCGCGTATATCCCCCCGCGCAAAGTCTATTCACAATACATATATACAAAGTTAAGTTTAAATTTTTCTCTGTACTCGAAACCTCAGTCGTTACAATTCGCCCAGCTTAAAAGGACTTGGTACTAAAGGTATAGTTATGTATAGTATTCTGAAAGTTATACCTTGCTCAAATGTCCCTTTTACATCCTGATTACCCATCATCATATACATTCGTACCATCCTGTGGTTCCATCGATGACCCCCGACATGATTTTTTGGCTTAACCTTTCCTTGTGTCACCAGTGCTCGTGATCCCTTGCTAAATAATAGGCCTCTAGAAGGCAAAAGAAAACTGGGTATCTAAGCCAATTACAAGATATGCCCGCTATGATACCAATTATTGTTCCGGGAGGGGGGAAACGTTTTGCATGTTCCCTCATGATGTTACACGTGGAACGCGCGACACTGCCTAGAGGGGTTGAGTAGGCTATTAAAATTTACTCCTAATCAATCACAAGTTGAAAACTATTACTACCTGAATTACCTCTTCTCACTAGAATTTCACTTTTAATGTGTGAGAAATCCTTTTTAACCAGAACGATCGATGAACCATTTGAGATTAGTGTACTTATGTTGGGAATTAGTCACACAACACTTAATCTATCCATCGGGATGCCAACTCAAAATCAATTACTCAAACCCTTGGTACGCAATGATGCATGATGAAGACAATCAATCAAAACTTACAATCAAACACCTGGTGCGCGTGTATGCATCATATTACGAGTGTATAGGTAAAATCAATAAATAACACTAGTGATTTGATGATGCGTAAACCCCTCCTCGGGAAGGGAACCTTCTCGGTTCACCAAAAATCAAATCTACTACCCCAAAATCAGGTTACAACTACATGAGTCTTACGCCTCAACCAATAACATGGTTAGATGCTCATTCCTTTGACAAGCTTCTCCGCCACGGGCCTCCTTGACGTCTTGGACAACGTCACTTGGGTTCAACTCCCCGTGGATGCTCTTGACCTCAAGCAATCTTGGGCACACCAAGGATCATCGGAATGCACACACAAATGGGTTTGGCATCCAACTCATGTAATAGCCTTGGGTTGGGTAGAATCTCTAGATAATAGCCTTGGGTTTAGGGTTCTAGGGTTGTGTGCGTGATCTCTAAGGTGTAAGAGGCAAGAATTTAGCGCACAAAAGAGATGCCTTAGCCCGGGAAAGGCATTCCCCTTTAAGAGGTCCTTAAGAATAAATGACAATCTTGGTCAACGAAAAAACTCAAATTTGCGAACAACAAAACTGATATAGGCGGCCCCAGAGGGTGAGCCCTGATCTCCTCCTTCTGGCCTTTTCCTTATCTCCTTCCCAAGTCATATGTAGACCGCTCTAGCGAAGGCTAGTTGGCCTAGGGTGGTTCTTTTTAGTTTTGTTTTTGGCTAAAATCAAACAAAACACTTTCCCCCTTGAGCACTAAAGGGTGTTGCTCAAGTGGGGTCCGCGAATGCTTTAAACTTTCTTTTCGAAAGCGTAAAAACTGTTTTAGAAAATCCTTTCATTGGAAAACACCTAGGAGCCATAAAACTGATTAATCCCGAATCTATTTAACTCTAATACTCTCTATAAAGTCTATTAAGCCAAGGGATCACAATAGGTCCCTCGGTCAATACCTTGTTGTCCTGGACTTTAAGGTGCAAACATAGTGCTTTTGACGTAACTCCCATGCTTTTGGGTCTTCTTCGTTGTAGCAGCACATAGACTTGGAATAGGTTGAGATTTACAATGGACTTCACCAAATTAGCCAATTCAAAATATATGATCTAACAAGTTCGCTAAACAACATAGTGGACACCATTACCATCCATTAATACAACCAATTGAGTCCTAATTCTTCCTGTAATCAAACCATGATCAGAGCTATAAACATACGGAAGACAAATAAATTTTTGGTTACACTATGGGTAAAGTTAATAGTACTTACCACCCGAAATCCAACTCTCCAATGTACTAGACAATGTTTGGAGTAAACACACGAGCGTCTCTAACTGCATATATCCCCCCGCGCAAAGTCTATTCACAATACATATATACAAAGTTAAGTTTAGATTCCTTTCTCTACTCGAAATCTCGGTCATTACAATCCACCCAACTTAAAAGGAGTTAGTACTAAAGTTATAGTTATGTATAGTATTCCGAAAGTAATACCTTGCCCAAATATCCCATTTGCATCCTGATTACCTGTCATCATATACATTCGTACCTTCTTGTGGTTCCGTTGATGACCCTCGACACGAGTTTTTGGCTTAATCTTTCCTTGTGTCAACGGTGGTCGTGATCCCTCGCTAAATAATTGGCCTCTAGAAGGCAGAAGAAAGCTCGATATCTCAGCCAATTAGAAGATATGCATGCTATGATACCAATCATTATTCTTGGAGGGGGAAACATTTTGGATGTTTCCTCATGAAATTACACGGGGAGCGCACGACACTGCCTAGAGGGGTTGAGTAGGCTGTTAAACTTTACTCCTAATCAATCACAAGGTGAAAACTATTACTACCTAAATTAACTCTTCTCACTAGAATATCACTTTTAATGCGCGACAACTCCTTTTTAACCACAACGACCGATGAACCATTGCAGATTGTGTACTTATGTTGGCAATTAGTCACTCAAGACTTAATATATCCACTGGGATGCCAACTCAAAATCAATGACCCAAACCCTTGGTACGCAACGATGCACGATGAAGACAATCAAGGAAAACTTGCAGTCAAACAGTTGGTGTGCGTGTGTGCATCACATTAGGAGTGTATATGTAAAATCAATAAATAACACAAGTGATTTGTTGATGCCTAAACCCCTCCTCAGGAAGGGAACCATCTCCGTTCACCAAAATCAAATCTACTACCCTGAAATCAGGTTACAACTATATGATTCTTATGCCTCAACCAATACCATGGTTAGATGCTCATTCCTTCGATAAGCCTCTCCACCACGGGCCTCCTTGATGTCTTGGACAACGTCACTTGGGTTCATCTCCCCGAGGATCCTCAAGGCCTCGAGCATTCTTGGGCACACCAAGGATCATCGGAATGCACACAAAAATGGGTTTGGCAGTCATCCAATCAAGATATTCAACAGCAAATTGTGAGGTTGGGAAGAATCTCTAGAGTGTAGCCTTGGGTTTGGGGTTGTAGGGTGTGTGTGTGATCTCTAAGGTGTAAGAGGCAAGAATTTTGTGCCCAAAAGAGATGCATTAGCCTGGGAAAGGCATTCACCTTTTAGAGGTCCTTCAGAAGTAATGGCAATCTTGGTCAACGAAAAAACTCAAATTTGCGAACAACAAAACTGACCTAGGAGCGCAGACTGCTCGAGCAGTCCCAAAGGGTGGGCCCTGCTCTCCTCCTTCTGGCCTTTTTCTTATCTCCTCCCCAAGTCATAAAGAGACTGCTCTAGCGAAGGCTAGTTGCCTTAGGGAGGTCCTCTTTAGTTTTTTTTTTAGCCTAAAATCAAACAAAACACTTTCCCTCTTGACCACTAAAGGGTGTTGCTCAATAGGGGTCCACGAATGCTCTAAACTTTCTTTTCAAAAGCGTAAAAACAGTTTTAAAAAATCCTTTCATTGGAAAACACCTAGGAGCCATAAAACTGATTAATCCCGAATCTATTTAACTCTAATACTCTCTATAAAGTCTATAAAGCCAAGGGATCACAATAGGTCCCTCGATCAATACCTTGTTGTCCTGGGCTTGACGGTGCAAACAGAGAGCTTTTGACATAACTCCGATGCTTTCGGGTTTTTCTCGTTGTAGCAGCACATAGACTTGGAATAGGTTGAGATTTTCAATGGAATTCACCAAATTGGCCAATTGAAAATATATGATCTAACAGGTTCGCTGAACAACATAGTGGACACCATTACCATCCACTAATACAACCAATTGAGTCCTGATTCTTCTTGTAATCCAACCATGATGAGAGTTAAAAAAATACAGAATCCCACACTCCAATGTACTAGACAGTATTTAGAATAAACACATGAGCGACTCTAACCGCATATATGCCCCCGCACAAAGTCTATTCACAGTACAAATATACAAAGTTAGGTTAGAATTCCTCTCTGTACTCGAAACCTCGGTCGTTATAGTCCACCCAGCTCAAAAGGACTTAGTACTAAAGGTATAGTTATGCATAGTATTCCAAAAGTTATACCTTGCTCAAATGTCCCCTTTGCATCCTGATTACCTGTCATCATATACATTTGTATATTCCTGTGGTTCAATCGATGACCCCCGACACGATTTTTTGGCTTAACCTTTCCTTGTGTCACCGGTGGTCGTGATCCCTCGCAAAACAATAGGCCTCTGGAAGGCAAAAGAAAACTCGGTATCTAAGCCAATTACAAGATATCCCCGCAATGATACCAATGGTTGTTCCGAGAGGGGGGGAAATGTTTTGGATGTTCCCCCATGATATTGCACGTGGAGCGCGCGACACTGCCTAGAGGGGTTGAGCAGGCATTTAAACTTTACTCCTAATCAATCACAAGTTGAAAACTATTACTACCTGAATTACCCCTTCTCACTAGAATTTAAATTTTAATGGGCAAGAACTCCTTTTTAACCACAACGGCCGATGAACCATTGGAGATTAGTGTACTTATGTTGGGAATTGGGCACTCAACACTTAATCTATCCACTGGGATGCCAACTCAAAATCAATGACCCAAACCCTTGGTACGCAACGATGCATGATGAAGAAAATCAATCAAAAGTCGTTGTCAAACACCTGGTGTGCATGTGTGCATCATATTAGGAGTGTATATGTAAAATCAATAAATAACACAAGTGATATGATGATGCGCAAACCCCACCTCGGGAAGGGACCCTTCTCGGTTCACCAAAAACCAAATCTCCTACCCCAAAATCAGGTTACCGCTCCATGAGTCTTATGCCTTAACCAATACCATGGTCAGATGCTCATTCCTTCGATAAGCCTCTCCACCACGGGCCTCCTTGACCTCTTGGACAATGTTACTTTGGTTCATCTCCCCAAGGATCCCCTAGGCCTCGAGCAATCTTGGGCACACCAAGGATCATCGGAATGCACACACAAATGGGTTTGACATTCAACCAATCAAGATATTCAACAACAAATTGTGTGGTTGGGTAGAATCTCTAGATTGTAGCCTTGGATTTAGGGTTCTAGGGTTGTGTGAGTGATCTCTAACGTGTAAGAGGCAAGAATTTTTCACACCAAAGGGATGCCTTAGCCCGGGAAAGGCATTCTCCTTTTAGGGGTCCTTCAGAATAAATGGCAATCTTGGTCAACGAAAAAACTCAAATTTGCGAACAGCAAAACTGACCTACGAGCGTAGACTGCTCGAGCGGCCCGAGAGGGTGGGCCCTGATCTCCTCCTTCTAGCCTTTTCCTTATCTCCTCCCCAAGTCATAAAGAGACCACTCAAGCAAAGGCTAGTTGGCCTAGGACGGTCCTTTTTAATTTTTTTTTAGCCTAAAATCAAACAAAACACTTTCCCTCTTGACTACTAAAGGGTGTTGCTCAAGAGGGGTCTACGAATGCTTTAAACTTTCTTTTCGAAAGCGTAAAAATAGGTTTAGAAAATCCATTCATTGGAAAACACCTAGGATCCATAAAATTGATTAATCCCGAATCTATTTAACTCTAATACTCTCTATAAAGTCTATAAAGCCAAGGGATCACAATAGGTCCCTCGGTCAATACCTTGTTGTGCTGGGCTTGAATGTGCAAACAGAGTGCTTTTGACGTAACTTCGATGCTTTCGGGTCTTCTTCGTTGTAGCAGCACAGAGACTTGGAATAGGTTGAGATTTACAATGGACTTCACCAAATTAGTCAATTGAAAATATATGATCTAACAAGTTCGCAGAACAACATAGTGGACATCATTACCATCCACTAATACAACCAATTGAGTCCAAATTCTTCATGTAACCTAACCATGATCAGAGTTACAAACATACGGAAGACAAATAAATTTTTGGTTACACTATGGGTAAAGTTAATAGTACATACCCCCCGAAATCCAAGACTCCAATGTACTAGACACTGTTCGAAATAAACACATGCGCGTCTCTAACCGCATATATCCCCCCGCGCAAAGTTTATTCACAGTTCATATATACGAAGTTAAGTTTAGATTCCTCTCTGTACTCGAAACCTCGGTCGTTGCAATCAACCCAGCTTAAAAGGACTTAGTACTAAAGGTATAGTTATGCATAGTATTTCGAAAGTTTTACCTAGCTCAAATGTCCCCTTTGCATCCAGATTACTTGTCATCATATACATTCGTACCTTCCTGTGGTTCCATCGATGACCCCCAACACGATTTTTTGGCTAAACCTTTCCTTGTGTCACCGGTGGTCGTGATCCCTCGCTAAAGAATAGGGCTCTAGAAGGCAAAAGAAAACTCGGTATCTAAGCCAATTACAAGATATGCCCGCTATGATACTAATTGTTATTCCGGGAGGGCGAAAACGTTTTGGATGTTCCCTCATGATATTACACGTGGAGAGCGCGACACTGCCTAGAGGGGTTGAGCAGGCTGTTAAACTTTACTCCTAATCAATCAGAAGTTGAAAACTATTACTACCGGAATTACCTCTTCTCACTAGAATTTCACTTTTAATGGGCGAGAACTCCTTCTTAACCACAATGGCCGATGAACCATTGGAGATTAGTGTACTTATGTTGGCAATTAGTCACTCAACACTTATTGTATCCACTAGGATGCCAACTCAAAATCAATGACCCAAACCATTGGTACGCAACGATGCAAGATGAAGACAATCAAAACTTGCAATCAAACACCTAGTGTGCGTGTGTGCACCACATTAGGAGAGTATATGTAAAATCAATAAATAAAACAAGTGATTTGATGATGCGTAAACCCCTCCTCGGGAAGGGAACCTTCTCGGATCACCAAAAACTAAATCTACTGCCCTAAAATTAGGTTACAACTACATGAGTCTTATGCCTCAACCAATACCATGGTTAGACGCTCATTCCTTCGATAAGACTCTCCGCCACGGGCCTCCTTGACGTCTTGGACAACATCACTTGGGTTCATCTCCCCGAGGATCCTCTAGGCCATGCGCAATCTTGGGCACACCAAGGATCATTGAAATGCACACAAAAATGGGTTTTGCATTCAAACAATCAAGAAATTCAACAACAAATTGTGTGGTTGGGTAGAATCTCTAGATTGTAGCCTTGGGTTTAGGGTTCTAGGGTTGTGTGTGTGATCTCTAATGTGCAAGAGGCAATAATTTAGCACACAAAAGAGATGCCCTAGCCTGGGAAAGGCATTCCCCTGAGGTCCTTTAGAATAAATGGCAATCTTGGTCAACGAAAAAACTCAATTTACGAACATCAAAAAAGACTTATGAGCGCAGGCTGCTTAAGCGGCCCTAGGGGGTGAGCCCTGATCTCCTCCCCAAGTCATAAAGAGACCGCTCTAGCGAAGGCTAGTTGGCCTACAACGGTCCTTTTTAGTTTTTTTTTAAGCCTAAAATCAAACAAAACACTTTCCCCCTTGAGCACTAAATGGTGTTGCTCAAGAGGGGTCCATGAATGCTTTAAACTTTCTTTTCGAAAGCGTAAAAATAGTTTTAGAAAATCCTTTCATTGGAAAACACCTAGGAGCTATAAAACTGATTAATCCCGAATCTATTTAACTCTAATACTCTTTGTAAAGTCTATTAAGCCAAGGGATCACAATAGGTCCCTCGGTCAATACCTTATTGTCCTGGGCTTGAAGGTGCAAACAGAGTGCTTTTGACGTAACTCCGATGCTTTCGGGTCTTCTTCGTTGTAGCTGCACACAGACTTGGAATAGGTTGAGATTTACAATGGACTTCACCAAATTAGCCAATTCAAAATATATGATCTAACAAGTTCGCTAAAGAACATAGTGGACACCATTACCATCCACTAATACAACCAATTGAGTCCTAGTTCTTCATGTAATCCAACCATGATCAGAGTTACAAACATACGAAAGACAAATAAATTTTTGGTTACACTATGGGTAAAGTTAATAGTACATACCACCTGAAATCCAACACTCCAATGTACTAGGCACTGTTCGGAATAAACACATGAGCGTCTCTAACTGCATATATCCCCCCGTGCAAAGTCTATTCACATTACATATATACAAAGTTAAGTTTAGATTCCTCTCTGTACTCGAAATCTCGGTCGTTACAATCCACCTAGCTTAAAAGGACTTAGTACTAAAGGTATAGTTATGTATAATATTCCGAATGTTATTCCTTCCTTAAATGTCCCTTTTGCATCCTGATTACCCGTAATCAAATACATTCATACCTTCCTGTGGTTCCAACGATGACCCCCGACACGATTTTTTGGCTTAACCTTTCCTTGTGTCACCGGTGGTCGTGATCCCTCACTAAACAATAGGCCTCGAGAAGGCAAAAGAAAACTCAGTATCTAAGCCAATTACAAGATATGCTCGCTATTGATGTGAAACCTGCCAAGAATAACGAGAACCAACAACGAAAAGGAACCCATGATCGTTGTACGATCAGATTTGATGCTAGGCCTCGACCTGTTGTTTACAACAAACAAGAACCTTGGTATATAAATCTCAACCCACTGTTTCTGAAACAAGAACCTTAGTATAAAGGAAGACGCCACAAACGATGTGGAAACCCGTGTTTGATAAGTCGCTGGTCAACGCCACGAAAAATCCCGATTAGTTTGTTTTATTCTTCAAAGAACCGTAGAGAGTAACACTCGCACAATTTGCTGAATAATAATCTGTCTTTTCATTGATTTGAATGCCTATTTATAGGCTGGTCATTACAAGGATTAGAAAACTTCCTAAAATAACTATCCTATTTAAGAAATATCTCTTACTTGTTGGTAAAGAAATATATCTTACTTTCCTAAGACTCTTGAAGAAAAAAAAAGACATTTAGCCCTTTAATTGGCCGATCACATGCCTAAATAGAAAAGGAAAGTACTTGGCATACAAGCCTTACAATTAGACCCCAAAAAAAGTGAATAGTTCATCTTATTGTAGCGTGAACAGTGCGGCGCTACAGTAACTTTGAAAACTCTACTTCATAAGAAATAAAACATGTTGGCTAAGCATTCTCAAGCCCACTTATAATTAGGGGTGACAATCGAGTCGTGTTATGTCGGGTTCGTGTCGTGTCGAATATTAGTCGTGTCGAACATTAGTCAACCCATACCCAACCCATTTAACTATTCGTGTCGTGTCGAGTTGTCCTGTTTATTTTCTTGTCGTGTTCGTGTTCATATTCATGTTGACCTACATAAACTTTGAATAAAAAATTTAACGCTAAGATTTTATTTTCACTTAATTGAATCTATCTCCTCATACTTTTTCTACAAACTAAAAATTAACTTAATAATAATAATAACAACAAGAATGAGTAATAGTATTTTTTTTATACAATAATTATGTTAATACTTGATAAACAGTTATAAATAATTAATATTTTATTTATATAATACTAATTAAATATGTTAATTGTACATCATACAACCAAATTAAACATCAGAAGTAATGAAAAAAACAAGTCATCAAAACATGAAAACTCATACATGCAACGAAAAGGTCAAGTCAATCTCCTTCGAATTAAAATTTTCGTGTTGACGGGTCAATTCGTGTTAAACGGGTTGAACCCGAACACAATCCATTAACACTTCGTGTTGACGGGTCATGTCATACACGGGTCGTGTCAAAAAATTAGTCAACCCAAACCCATTTATTCGTATCGTGTTTCATATCGGGTTATCGTGTCGTATAAAAAATTGCCACCCCTACTTATAATAATAATCCTTTTAAACAAATTGGAGGCATTAACAACAATAGACCAATTTAAGCTTAGACTTAGCCCCTAGCTGTATTCTTTTAGAACTTGAATCATGTTGATGAATCTTTGTTGCCCAAGTGGATCATGGTCAATGGGCCTCCACGAACTTGCTTTATTCCATGTCTCTTGAATCAGTCCATTGAGTACCTCTTTAAACTTCCTTTCTCGTGCTCTCGTAATCGGCCCAATTGAAACTTGAACTAAATCCCTTGAAGTTGTGCTATAATTTGCATCATTCCCCTCCTCTTGAAAAGGATTTGCCCTCAAATCATCACCTACACCAAAAGGACTCAAATCACTAACATTAAAAGTAGCACTTACATTGTACTCACTAGGTAAATCTAGCTTGTAGGTGTTGTCATTGATGCGATCTAGGACTTGGAAAGGACCACCTCCCTTGGGAAGCAATTTGGAAAGTCTTTGTGCCAAAAATCTCTCTTTTCTCATATGCAGCCAAACCCAATCTCCGGGTTCAAAAATCAGCTTGTGAGGCCCCTTCTTGGCTTGCTTTGTATACTGCTCCGTTCTTCGCTCAATGTTGAGTCTTGCTTTTTCATGAATCTGCTTGACAAAGTCAGCTTTCTTCTTGCCATCTAAATTCATATGCTCAGTCAAAGGTAATGGAGATAAATCCAATGGGGTTAAAGGATTAAATCCATACACAATTTCAAATGGTGAAAATTGACTAGCAGAATGAACAGATCGGTTATAAGCAAACTCAATATGTGGTAAACATTCTTCCCATGTCTTGATGTTCTTTTTAATGATTGCCCTCAACAATGTAGACAAGGTCCTATTTACTACTTCAGTTTGGTCATCAGTTTGTAGATGACAAGTAGTAGAAAACAATAGCTTAGTACCTAGCTTACACCACAAGGTCTTCCAAAAATAGCTCAAGAACTTAGCATCTCGATCTGAAACAATTGTTCTAGGCATGTCATGTAATCTCACAATCTCTCTAAAGAACAAGTCAGCCGCATGCGAAGCGTCATCCGTTTTGTGACATGGAATAAAGTGTGCCATCTTAGAAAATCTATCCACAACCACAAAAATTGAATCTCTCTCACGCTTAGTCCAAGGAATTCCTAACACAAAGTCCATTGAAATATCAATCCATGGCTCACTAGGAATTGGTAAAGGAGTATACAAACCATTGGGCTGCACTCTTGATTTAGCTTGCCTACATGTGACACATCTACCACAAATTCTCTCAACAACTCTTTTCATGTGAGGCCAATAGAAGTGTTCTTGTAACACAGCTAAAGTCTTTGCAACTCCAAAATGTCCCATTAATCCCCCATCATGAGATTTCTGCATTAACAACTCGCTCAAGGAACAATTAGGCACGCATAACTTGTTCTCTCGAAACAGGAATCCATCAAGCGTAAAAAATTTTTCACAACCAGATTTCTCATAAGCCCAGTATTCCTCACAAAATTTGTGATCATCAGCATATAAATTTTTAATGTGCTCAAAACCAAGCAATTTTGGATCAACTGTAGAGAGTAATGCATACCTGCGAGAAAGTGCATCGGCAACCACATTCTCCTTACCTTGCTTATACCGGATGACGTATGGGAACGTCTCAATGTACTCCACCCATCGTGCATGCCTTTTATTTAGCTTGTGCTGGCCCTTCAAGTGTTTCAAGGACTCATGATCGGTGTGAATCACGAATTCCTTAGGCCATAGGTAGTGTTGCCAAGTCTCTAAAGCTCGAACCAATGCATACAACTCCTTATCGTAAGTTGGGTAGTTTAAGGCTGCCCCGCTTAGTTTCTCGCTGAAGTAGGCAATTGGTCGTCCTTCCTGCATAAGCACTGCTCTTATGCCAAATACCTGAAGCATCACATTCAATCTCAAACATTTTCAAAAAGTTAGGTAAAGACAATAAGGGGGCGTTGGTCAACTTCTCTTTGATTAATTGAAACGCCTTTTCTTGTTCTTATCCCCATCTAAATCCAACATTTTTCTTGATCACTTCGGTCAGTGGTGCGGCTATGCAACTAAAGTCCTTCACAAATCGCCGATAGAAACTAGCAAGTCCATGAAAACTATGAACATTACTTACACTTGTGGGACTCGGCCATTCTTGGATTGCACGTACCTTCTCTTCGTCAACATGTATACCTTGTGCACTAACAACATATCCCAAAAATACAAGCTTATCGGTATAAAAAGTACACTTCTTTAGATTAGAAAACAACTTTTCTTCCCTAAGCACATCTAAAACAGATTTCAAATGTATTACATGATCGTCCATGTTTTTGCTATAAATGAGTATATCATCAAAGTAGACAACAACAAATCTGCCTATAAATGCATGCAAAACATGATTCATAAGTCTCATAAAGGTGCTCAAAGCTCTAGTCAATCCAAAGGGCATAACTAACCAGTCATACAAACCATATTTTGTTTTAAAGGCTGTTTTCCATTCATCTCCTTCTTTTATTCTAATCTGATGATAACCACTCTTTAAGTCAACCTTAGAAAATACACAAGATCCATGCAGCTTATCTAACATATCATCTAAGCGAGGAATAGGATGACAATACTTTACCGTTATGTTGTTGATGGCCTGGCAATCAGCGCACATTCTCCACGTCCCATCCTTCTTAGGTACAAGTAGAACCGAAACTGCGCATGGGCTCATGCTCTCCCTCACGTTCCCTTTCTCCAACAACTCACTTACTTACCGTTAAAGCTCCTTTGTTTCCTCGGGATTGCTCCTATAGGCTGGTCGGTTTGGAATTGTCGCACCGGGAACAAAATCAATTTGATGTTCAATCCCTCGGATTGGAGGTAACCCATGTGGTGTTTGCTCAGGAAAGACATTCTCATACTCCTGCAAAGAGAAACAACAAAACTAGGCAAAGCAATGTCAAGTTCGTTAGTGTTTAAAAGTGCCTCTTTGTACAAAAATACAATCATCGGCTGATTTGAAAACATGGCTCGCTTAATCTCACTCATTTTTGCATAAAAATTCGTTTGTTTTCAATGGCCGCATTTTGATTTTCTTTTTCTCTCTCATTTTTCTCGGCCTCTCTCTGATTTTCACTATTTTTCTTTTTCTTTGGTTCACTCTCTTTCTTTTGATCATCACTCTCTTTTTGCAATCTCACTTGATCCTCATATATTTGCTGCGGTGTCAATGGTACAAGAGTGATTGATCGTTGATTAAGCACAAAGGAGTATTTGTTCGTAAAGCCATCATGCTTCACATGTCTATCAAACTGCCATGGACGCCCTAGCAATAAGTGTCCTGCTTGCATCAGTACTACATCACACAACACTTCATCTTCTTACTTACCAATTTCGAATGCAACTAACACCTGCTTGTTCACCCTTATCTCACCACTATCATTTAACCATTGCAACTTATACGGTTTAGGGTGCTTCAACACCGGTAGTCCTAATTTCTCCACCATAATTGTGCTTGCAACATTAGTACAACTACCGCCATCAATAATCACACTACATACCTTGTCTTTGATGTAGCACCTAGTATGAAAGATGTTCTCCTGCTGCACTTCATCAACCTCTTTGGCATGTACGCTCAATGCTCTCCTCGCCACCAATGTCAATGCATTAGGTGCTAAATATTCCTCCTCGGGAACGTCCTCTAATGGTGGCATGTCGTCGGTGTCAGAATCTTTGTTATTAGTCATGATTTCACCATTGTCTTGCAACACCATGACCTGCTTGTTTGGACATTGACTTGCTATATGTCCCCTGCCTTGACATTTAAAACATTTAATGTCACGATTCTTAGAGGTAGAATTATCAGGTTTACCTTGAGGAATGTGGCTGGTGTTCGCGGACTTGGGCTCTGCTTTGGACATTGGTGACTTGTCCAGTTGCTTAGTATAACTTGGTTTCCAAGAGGTAAAACTAGAGTTATGGGCTGCACGTGACCCACCCCCCCTCTTGAGTTGTTGCTCCACTTTGATGGCCATGTGCACCATGTCTTCCAACTCCACATAATGCTGCATCTCTACCTTATCTAGGATTTCCCGGTTTAATCCAAGTAAAAACTAGCCATGGTAGCCTCTCAATCCTCTTCTACATTAGCTCGGATCATAGCAATCTCCATCTCCTTGTAGTAATCTTCCAGGCTCCGGCTTCCCTGTCTAAGACCTTGTAGTTTTTTATACAACTCTCGGTAGTAGTAACTTGGAATAAACCACTTTCTCATCACTGTTTTCATCTCCTCCCATGTCTCTATTGGACGTTCTCTAATTTGCCTCCGGTTTATAACAAGCTGATCCCACTAAGTAATAACATAGTCTGAAAACTCAATCACCACTAATTTTACCTTATTTGCTTTGGAATAGTTATGACAGTCAAATACGAACTCCATCTTTTTTCCCCACTCAAGATATGCTTCAGGATCAGATCTACCTTGAAATGATGGAATCTTCATCTTAATACCACCCAAGTTGTTATCTTACCAGTTCCTAGCTTCTCTAAACCGCCCTCCATGTCTCCTATTACTAACAACAGAATTTCGATGATCTTCTTCATCAAAACCAGCCCCATAAGGCTCTTCATCCTTAACCCTTACTTCCCTCGGCTGAACTCTTTCCCTTCTACACACATTAGGGATGTTTTGTGGCTGTCTCTCATGTGTTTTCTCCATCTGATCTATCCGTTCATGAACTTGCTCTAGTTCCAACTTCATCACGCGCCTCATCTCGCTCATCATGGCCTCCATAAACAATTTTGGGTCAGCAAGATCCGTAGCATTGTTGTGAGACATGATTGCTGCAAAATAAAGTTAGAAAAAAAAACAAAAAACAAAAAGAAAAAAAAATAAAAAACCTCACAATTCTCTCCCTTACGTGTTTACACTCAAGAATGCGGATCACTCTACATTCGTGTTTCACTCAAAATACATGGCTTTTTTAAACCCTTTAATGTTCTCACCACTCTTGCCTTTTTCCACTCGATAATTTCTCTTTCAGTTCTTTTGAAACTAAACAAACAATTCTCAAAATTTTCAGCAACAATTCACCAAGAACTCATCAAGGAATTTCAGGTTTGAAGAGCAAGAATTCAAGCAACACGATTGGTTAGATTTTCGGAAGCAAAAATTTGCAAGATTTCCAAAAAAATATCTAATTTTGGGGTGAGATGGTTTTCGGGCCTATTGTACCCAAGATGGATGAATTACAAACAATTCTGATTTTTTTTTTTTGTTTTTTGGGTTATGGATGAACATAAACAATATGACTTTTTTTTTTTTTTTGGGCAATGGATGAACACAAACAATCTGACTTTTTTTTTTTTTGTTTTGTATCTGGCTCTTTTTTTTTTTTTATGACATCTTTATGCCCATTTTTTTTTTTTGGATCAACAACTAAATTTTTGTGGTAACAGAATATGAATTTGTAATAAGTAGAACCAACAAAATATGAGCAAAATAGGGTAAAGGAAATTCAACTACACTAGGGTATGTGAACCGAATTTTTAGGAACTAAAAGAACACAGAATAACGAAGAGAAAAGAACAAGGAATAACGAAGAGAAAGGTCTTAAGAGATAGGCAAACCTGAACTCGAGCCTTGGCTCTGATACCAAGTGATGTGAAACCGGCCAAGAATAACAAGAACCAACAACGAAAAGGAACCCAAGATCGTTGTATGATCAGATTTGATGCTAAACCTCGACTCGTTGTTTACAACAAACAAGAACCTTGGTATATAAACCTCAACCCACTGTTTGTGAAACAAGAACCTTGGTATAAAGGAAGACGCCACAAACGGTGTGGAAACCCGTTTGATAAGTCGTTGGTCAACGCCACGGAAAATCCCGATAAGTTCATTTGGTTCTTCAAAGAACCGTAGAGAATAACACTCTTACAATTTGCTGAATAATAATCTGCCTTTTCATTGATTTGAATGCCTATTTATAGGCTGGTCATTACAAGGATTAGGAAACTTCCTAAAATAGCTATCCTATTTAAAAAATATCTCTTACTTCCTGGTAAAGAAATATCTCTTACTTTCCTAAGACTCTTGAAGAAAAAAAAGACATTCAACCCTTTAATTGACCGATCACAAGCCTAAATAGAAAAAGGAAAGTACTTGGCATATAAGCCTTACAATTAGACCCCAAAAAAAGAGTGAATAGTGCACGTTACTGTAGCGTGAACAGTGCGGCGCTACAACAAGTTTGAAAGCCCTACTTCATAAAAATAAAACATGTTGGCTAAGCATCCTCCAGCCCACTTATAATAATAATCCTTTTAAACAAATTGGAGGCATTAAGAACAACAGGCCAATTTAAGCTTAGCCTTAGCCCTTAGCTGGATTCTTTTAGAACTTGAATCATGTTGATGAATCTTTGTTGCCCAAGTGGATCATGGTCAATGGGCCTCCACGAACTTGCTTGATCCCACACCTCTTGAATCAGTCCATTGAGTACCTCTTTAAACTTCCTTGCTCGTGCTCTCGCAACCGTTGGAACTTGAACTAAATCCCTTGAAGTTAGGCTATGACTTGCTTCACGTGGAGCGCGCGACACTGCCTAGAGGGGTTGAGCAGGCTATTAAACTTTACTCCTAATCAATCACAAGTTCAAAACTATTACTACCTGAATTACCTCTTCTCACTAGAATTTCACTTTTAATGCGCGAGAACTCCTTTTTAACCACAACGACCGATGAACCATTGGAGATTAGTGTATTTATGTTGGCAATTAGTCACTCAACACTTAATCTATCCACTGGGATGCCAACTCAAAATCAATGAGCCAAACCCTTGGTACGCAATGATGCATGATGAAGACAATCAATCAAAACTTATAATCAAACACCTGGTGTGCGTGTGTGCATCACATTAGGAGTGTATATGTAAAATCAACAAATAACATAAGTGATATGATGATGCGTAAACCACTCCCCGGGAAGGGAACCTTCTCGGCTCACCAAAACCAAATCTACTATCCCAAAATCAGGTTACAACTACATGAGTCTTATGCCTCAACCAATACCATGGTTAGATGCTCATTCCTTCGATATGTCTCTCCGCTTCCTTGACGTCTTGGACAATGTCACTTGGGTTCATCTCCCCCAGGATCCTCTAGGCCTCGAGCAATCTTGGGCACACCATGGATCATCGAAATGCACAAACAAATGCGTTTGGCATTCAACCAATCAAGATATTCAACAACAATTGTGATGTTGGATATAATCTCTAGAATGTAGCCTTGGGTTTAGGGTTCTAGGGTTGGGTGCGTGATCTCTATGGTGTAAGAGGCAAGAATTTAGCGCACAAAAGAGATGCCTTAGCCCGGGAAAGGCATTCCCCTTTTAGAGGTCCTTCAGAATAAATGGCAATCTTGATCAACGAAAAAACACAAATTTGCGAACAACAAAATTGACCTAGGAGCGCAGACGGCTCGAGCGGCCCCAGAAGGTGAGCCCTGATCTCCTCCTTCTGGCCTTTTCCTTATCCCCTCCCCAAGTCATAAAGAGACCGCTCTAGCCAAGGCTAGTTGGCCTAGGGCGGTCTTGTTTTAGTTTTTTTTAGTCTGAAACCAAATAAAACATTTTCCGTCTTGAGCACTAAAGGGTGTTGCTCAAGAGTGGTCCACAAATGCTTTAAACTTTCTTTTCGAAAGCGTAAAAATAGTTTTAGAAAATCCTTTCATTAAAAAGCACCTGGGATCCATAAAATTGATTAATCCTGAATCTATTTAACTCTAATACTCTCTATAAAGTCTATTAAGCCAAGTGATCACAATAGGTCCCTTGGTCAATACCTTGTTGTCCTCGGTTTGAAGGTGCAAACAGAGTGCTTTAGATGTAACTCGAATGGTGTCGGGTCTTCTTCATTGTAGCAGCATGTAACCTTGGAATAGGTTGAGATTTACAAAGGACTTCACCAAATTAGCCAATTAAAAATATATGATCTGACAAGTTCGCTACACAACATAGTGGACACCATTAGCATCCACTAATACAACCAATTGAGTCCTAATTCTTTCTGAAATCCAACCAAGATCAAAGTTACAAACATACGGAAGACAAGTAAATTTTCAGTTACACTTTGCGTAAAGTTAATAGTACATACCACTCGAAATCCAACACCCGAATGTACTAGACACTGTTCGGAATAAACACATGAGTGTCTCTAACCGCATATATCCCCCCGCGCAAAGTCTATTCACAATACATATATACAAAGTTAAGTTAGATTCCTCTCTGTACTCGAAACCTCGGTCGTTAAAATCCACCCAGCTTAAAAGGACTTAGTAGTAAAGGTATAGTTATGTGTAGTATTCCGAAACTTTTATCTTGCTCAAATGTCCCTTTTGCATCCTAATTACCCCGTCATCATAAACATTCGTACCATCCTATGGCTCCATCGATGACCCCCGGCATGATTTTTTGGCTTAACCTTTCCTTGTGTCATCGGTGGTCGTGATCCCTTGCTAAACAATAGGCCTCTAGAAGGCAAAAGAAAACTCGATATCTAAGCTAATTACAAGATATGCCGGCGATGATACAAATTGTTGTTCTGGGAGGGGGGAAACGTTTTGGATGTTCCCTCATGATATTACACGTGGACCGCGCGACATTGCCTAGAGGGGTTGAGCAGGCTAATAATCTTTACTCCTAATCAATCCCAAGTTGAAAACTATTACTACCTGAATTACCTCTTCCCACTAGAATTTCACTTTTCATGCGCGAGAACTCATTTTTAAACACCACGACCGATGAACCATTGGAGATTAGTGTATTTATGTTGGGAATTAGTCACTCAACACTTAATCTGTCCTCTGGGATGCCAACTCAAAATCAGTTACCTAAACCCTTGGTACGCAACGATGCATGATGAAGACGATCAATCAAAACTTACAATCAAACACCTGATGTGGGTGTGTGCATCACATTAGGAGTGAATATGTAAAATCAATAAATAACACAAGTGATTTGATGATGCGTAAACCCCTCCTAGGGAAGGGAACGTTCTCGGTTCACCAAAACCAAATCTACTACCCCAAAATCAGGTTACAACGACATGAGTCTTATGCCTCAACCAATACCACGGTTAGATGCTCATTCCTTCGATAAGCCTCTCCGCCACGGGCCTCCTTGACGTCTTCGACAACATCACTTGGGTTCATTTCCCCTAGGATCCTCTAGGCCTCGAGCAATCTTGGGCACACCAAGGATCATCGGAATGCACACACAAATGGGTTTGGCATTCAACCAATCAAGAAATTCAACAACAAATTGTGATGTTGGATAGAATCTCTAGATTGTAGCCTTGGGTTTAGGGTTCTAGGGTTGGGTACGTGATCTCTAAGGTGTAAGAGGCAAGAATTTAGTGCAAAAAAGAGATGCCTTAGCCTGGGAAAGGCATTCCCATTTTAGAGGTCCTTCAGAATAAATGACAATCTTGGTCAACGAGAAAACACATATTTGCGAACAACAAAATTGACCTTGGAGCGTAGAGGGCTCGAGCGGCCCCAGAAGGCGAGCTCTGATCTCCTCCTTCTGCCCTTTTCCTTATCTTCTCCCCAAGTCATAAAGAGACCACTCTAGCGAAGTCTAGTTGGCCTAGGGCGGTCCTGTTTTAGTTTTTTTTTAGCCTGAAACCAAACAAAACACTTTCCGTCTTGATCTCTAAAACGTGTTGCTCAAGAGGGTTTCGCGAATGCTTTAAACTATCTTTTCGAAAGCGTAAAAATAGTTTTAGAAAATCCTATCATTGAAAAACGCCTGGGATCCTTAAAACTGATTAATCCCGAATCTATTTAACTCTAATACTCTCTATAAAGTCTATTAAGGCAAGGGATTACAATAGGTCCCTCGGTCAATACCTTGTTGTCCTCGGCCTGAAGGTGCAAACAGAGTGCTTTTGACGTAACTCAGATGGTGTCGGGTCTTCTTCATTGTAGCAACATGTAACCCTGGAATAGGTTGACATTTACAATGGACTTCACCAAATTAGCCAATTAAAAATATATGAGCTAAAAAGTTCACTACACAACATAGTGGACACCATTAGCATCCACTAATACAACCAAGTGAATCCTAATTCTTCCTGTAATCCAACCATGATCATAGTTACAAACATACGGAAGACAAGAAATTTTTTTCTTACACTTTGCGTAAAGTTAATAGTACATACCGCCCGAAATCCAACCCTCAAATGTACTAGGCACTGTTCGAAATAAACAGATGAGCGTCTGTAACTGCATATATCCCCCCACGCAAAGTCTATTCAAAATACATATATACAAAGATAATTTTAGATTCCTCTCTGTACTCGAAACCTCGGTCATTATAATCCACCCAACTTAAAAGGACTTAGTACTAAAGGTATAGTTATGTATAGTATTCCGAAAGTTATACCTTGCTCAAATGTCCCTTTTGCATCCTGATTACCCGTCATCATATACATTCGTACCTTCTTGTGGCTCCATCGATGACCCCCGGCATGATTTTTTTGGCTTAACCTTTCCTTGTGTCACCAGTGGTCGTGATCCCTCGCTAAACAATAGGCCTCGAAACCTCGGTCGTTATAATCCATCCAACTTAAAAGGACTTAGTACTAAAGGTACAGTTATGTATAGTATTCAGAAAGTTATACCTTGCTCAAATGTCCCTTTTGCATCCTGATTACCCGTCATCATATACATTCGTACCTTCCTGTGGTTCCATCGATGACCCGCGACTTGATTTTTTGGCTTAACCTTTCCTTGTGTCACCGGTGGTCGTGATCCCTCGCTAAATAATAGGCCTCTAGATGGCAAAAGAAAACTCGGTATCCAAGCCAATTACAAGATATGCCCGCGATGATACCAATTGTTGTTTTGGGACGGGGGAAGTGTTTTGGATGTTCCCTCATGATATTACTCGTGGAGCGAGCGAAACAGCCTTGAGGGGTTGAGCAGGCTATTAAACTTTACTCCTAATCAATCACAAGTTGAAAACTATTACTACCTGAATAACCTATTGTCACTAGAATTTCACTTTTAATGCGCGAGAACTCCTTTTTAAGCCTAACAACCAATGTACCGTTGGAGATTAGTGTATTTATGTTGGGAATTAGTCACTTAACACTTAATCTGTCCACTGGGATGCCAACTCAAAATCAATGACCCAAACCCTTGGTACACAACGATGCATGATGAAGACAATCAATCAAAACTTACAATCAAACACCTGGTGTGCGTGTGTGCATCACATTAAGAGTGTATATGTAAAATCAATAAATAACACAAGTGATTTGAGGATGCATAAACCCCTCCTCGGGAAGGGAACCTTCTCGGTTCACCAAAACCAAATCTACACCCCCAAAATCAGGTTACAACAACATGAGTCTTATGCCTCAACCAATACCATGGTTAGATGCTCATTCCTTCGATAACCCTCTCTGCCACGGGCCTCCTTGTCATCTTGGACAACATCACCTGGGTTCATCTCCCCGAGGATCCTCTTGGTCTCGAGCAATCTTAGGCACACCAAGGATCATTGGAATGCACACAGAAATGGGTTTGGCATTCAACCAATCAAAATTCTCAACTGCAAATTTTGAGGTTGGGTAGAATCTCTAAATTGTAGCCTTGGGTTTGGGGTTCTTGGGTTGTGTACGTGATCAATATGGTGTAAGAGGCAAGAATTTGGTGTAGAAAAGAGATGCCTTATCCCGGGAAAGGCATTCCCCTTTTAGAGGTCCTTCAGAATTAATGGCAATCTTGGTCAACGAAAAAACTCAAATTTGTGAACAACAAAACTGACCTAGGAGCGAAAACTGCTCGAGCGGCTCTAGAGGGTGGGCCCTGATCTCCTCCTTCTGGCCATTTCCTTATCCCCTCCCCAAGTCATAAAGAGACCACTCTAGCGAAGTCTAGTTGGCATAGGGCGGTCCTTTTTAGTTTTTTTTTTAGCCTAAAATCAAAAAAAACACTTTCCCTCTTGAGCACTAAAGGGTGTTGCTCAAGCGGGGTCCACGAATGCTTTAAACCTTCCTTTCGAGAGCATAAAAATAGTTTTTGGAAATCCTTTCATTGTAACACACCTAGGAGCCATAAAACGGATTAATACCGAATCTCTTTTACTCTAATACTCTCTATAAAGTCTATTAAGCCAAGGGATCAGAATAGGTCCCTCAGTCAATACCTTGTTGCCCTGGTCCTGAAGGTGCAAACACATTGTTTTTGACGTAACTCGGATGGTGTCGGGTCTTCTTCGTTGTAGGAGCATATTACCTTGGAAAAGGTTGAGATTTACACTGGACTTCACCAAATTAGCCAATTAAAAATATATGATCTAACAAGTTCGCTAAACAACATAGTGAACACCATTACCATCCACTAATAGAACCAATTGAGCCCAAATTCTTCCTGTAATCCAACCATGATCAGAGTTACAAACTTACGAAAGACAAACAAATTATTGGTTACACTATGCGTAAAGTTAATAGTACATACCACCTAAAATTCAACAGTCCAATATAGAAGACACTGTTCGGAATAAACACATGAGCGTCTCTAACCGAATATATCCTCCCGCGCAAAGTCTATTCACAGTACATATATACAAAGTTCAGTTTAGATTCCTCTCTGTACTCGAAACCTCGGTCGTTACAATCCACCCAGCTTAAAAGGACTTATTACTAAAGGTATAGTTATGTAAAGTATTCCAAAAGTTATACCTTGTTCAATAGTCCCTTTTGCATCCTGATTACCAGTCATCATATACATTCGTAACTTCCTGTGGTTCCATCGATGACCCCCGGCATGATTTTTTGGCTTAATCTTTCCTTGTGTCACCGGTGGTCTTGATCCCTCGCTAAACAATAGGCCTCTAGAAGGCAAAAGAAAACTCGGTATCTAAGCCAATTGCAAGATATGCCTGCGATGATACTAATTGTGGTTTTGGGAGGGGGGAAGCGTTTTGGATGTTCCCTCATGATATTACACGTGGAGCGCGCGACACTGCCTAGAGGGGTTGAGCAGGCTATTAAACTTTACTCCTAATCAATCACAAGTTCAAAACTATTACTACCTAAATTACCAATTGTCACTAGAATTTCACTTTTAATGCACGAGAACTCCATTTTAAGCACAACAACCAATGTACCATTGGAGATTAGTGTATTTATGTTGGCAATCACTCAACACTTAATCTATTCACTGGGATGCCAACTCAAAATCAATGACCCTAACCATTGGTACGCAACGATGTATGATGAAGACAATCAATCAAAACTTAGAATCAAACACCTGGTGTGCCTGTGTACGTCACATTAGGAGTGTATATGTAAAATCAATAAATAACACAGTGATTTGATGATGCGTAAACCCCTCCTCGGTTCACCAAAACAAAATCTACTACCCCAATATCAAGTTACGACTACATGAGTCTTATGCCTCAACCAATACCATGGGTAGATGCTCATTCCTTCGAAAAGCCTCTCCACCACGGGCCACCTTGACGTCTTGGACAACGTTACATGGGTTCATCTCCTCGAGGATCCTCTAGGCCGCCAGCAATCTTGGGCACACCAAGGATCATCAAAATGCACACACAAATGGGTTTGGCATTCAAGCAATCAGGATAGTCAATGACAAATTGTGATGTTGGGTAGAATCTCTAGATTGTAGCCTCGGGTTTAGGGTTCTAGGGTTGTGTGTGTGATCTCTAAGGTGTAAGAGGCAAGAATTTAGCGCACAAAAGAGATGCCTTAGCCCAGGAAAGGCATTTCCCTTTTAGAGGTCCTTCAAAATAGATGACAATCTTGGTCAACGAAAAAACTCAAATTTGAGTTCAACAAAACTGACCTAGGAGCGCAGACTGCTCGAGCAGCCCCATCGGGTGAGCCCGGATCTTCTCCTTCGATCAATACCTTGTTGTCCTGGGGTTGAAGGTGCGAATAGAGTGCTTTTGACGTAACTCGGATGCTGTCGGGTCTTCTTTGTTGTAGCAGCATGTAAGCTTGGAATAGGTTGAGATTTACAATGGACTTCACCAAATTAGCCAATTAAAAATATATGATCTAATAAGTTCGCTAAACGAAAAAGTGGACACCATTAGTATCCACTAATACAACCAATTGAGTCCTAATTCTTCCTGTAATCCAACCATGATCAGAGTTACAAACATATGGAAGACAAATAAATTTTTGGTTACACTTTGCGTAAAGTTAATTGTGCATACCGCCCGGAATCCAACACTCCAATGTACTAGACACTGTTCAGAACAAACACATGAGAGTCTCTAATCGAATATATCCCCCCGCGCAAAGTCTATTCACAATACATATATACAAAGTTAAGTGTGGATTCCTCTCTGTACTTGAAACGTAGGTCGTTACAATCCACCCTGCTTAAAAGGACTTAGTACTAAAGGTGTAGTTATGTAGAGTATTCCGAAAGTTATACCATGCTCAAATGTCCCTTTTGCATCTTGATTCCCCGTCATCATATACATTCGTACCTTCTTGTGGTTCCATCGATGACCCCCGACATGAGTTTTTGGCTTAACCTTTCCTTGTGTCACTGGTGGTCGTGATCCCTCGCTAAACAATAGGCCTCTAGAAGGCAAAAGAAAACTCGGTATCTAAGCCAATTACAGGATATGCACGCGATGATACCAGTTGTTGTTCCGGGAGGGGGGAAACATTTTGGATGTTCCCTTATGCTCTTACATGCGGAGCGCACGACACTGCCTAGAGGGGTTGAGCAGGCTATTAAACTTAACTCCTACTCAATCACAATTTGAAAACTATTACTACTTGAATTACCTCTTCTCACTAAAATTTCACTTTTAATGCGGGAGAACTCCTTTTAAACCACAACGACCGATGATCCATTGGAGATTAGTTTATTTATGGTGGTAATTAGTCACTCAACACTTAATCTATCCCTTGGGATGCCAACTCAAAATCAGTGACCCAAACCCTTGGTACGCAACGATGCATGATGAAGACAATCAATCAAAACTTACAATCAAACACCTGGTGTGCGTGTGTGCATCACATTAAGAGTGTATATGTAAAATCAATAAATAACACAAGTGATTTGAGGATGCATAAACCCCTCCTCGGGAAGGGAACCTTCTCGGTTCACCAAAACCAAATCTACACCCCCAAAATCAGGTTACAACAACATGAGTCTTATGCCTCAACCAATACCATGGTTAGATGCTCATTCCTTCGATAACCCTCTCTGCCACGGGCCTCCTTGTCATCTTGGACAACATCACCTGGGTTCATCTCTCCGAGGATCCTCTTGGTCTCGAGCAATCTTAGGCACACCAAGGATCATCGGAATGCACACAGAAATGGGTTTGGCATTCAACCAATTAGGATATTCAACATCAAATTGTGAGGTTGGGTAGAATCTCTAGATTGTAGTCGTGGGTTTAGGGTTCTAGGGTTGTGTGTGTGATTTCTAAGGTGTAAGAGGCAAGAATTTAGCGCACAAAAGAGATGCCTTAGCCCAGGAAAGGCATTCCCCTTTTAGAGGTCCTTCAGAATAAATAGCAATCTTGGTCAATGAAAAACTCAAATTTGCATTCAACAAAACTAACCTAGGAGCGCAGACTTCTCGAGCGGCCCCATCGGGTGAGCCCAGATCTCCTCCTTTTGGCCTTTCCCTTATCTCCTCCCCAAGTCATGAAGAGACCGCTCTAGCGAAGGCTAGTTGGCCTAGGGTGGTCCTTTTTAGATTTTTCTTTTTGCTTAAAATCAAACAGAACATTTTCCCTCTTGAGCACTAAAAGGTGTTTCTCAAGAGGGGTCCACGAATGCTTTAAACCTTTTTTTTGAAAGGGTAAAAATAGTTTTAGAAAATCCTTTCATTGAAAAACAGCTAGGAGCCATATAACTGATTAATCTCAAATCTATTTAACTCTAATACTCTCTATAAAGTCTATTAAGCCAAGGGATCACAATAGGTCCCTCGGTCAATACTTTGTTGTCCTGGGGTTGAAGGTGCGAACAGAGTGTTTTGGACGTATCTCTGATGCTGTCGGGTCTTCTTCGTTGTAGGAGCATGTAAGCTTGGAATAGGTTGAGATTTACAATGGACTTCACCAAATTAGCCAATTAAAAATATATGATCTAACAAGTTCGCTAAACAACAAAGTGGACACCATTAGTATCCACTAATACAACCAATTGAGTCCTAATTCTTCCTGTAATCCAACCATGATCAGAGTTACAAACATACGGAAGACAAATCAATTTTTGGTTTCACTTTGCGTAAGGTTAATAGTGCATACCGCACGAAATCCAACACTCAAATGTACTAGACAATGTTCGGAACAAACACATGAGCGTATCTAATCGCATATATCCCCCCCGTGCAAAGTCTATTCACAATACATATATACAAAGTTAAGTGTGGATTCGTCTCTGTACTTGAAACCTAGGTCGTTACAATCCACCCTGCTTAATAGGACTTAGTACTGAATGTGTAGTTATGTATAGTATTCCAAAAGTTATACCATGCTCAAATGTCCCTTTTGCATCCTGATTCCCCGTCATCATATACATTCGTACCTTCTTGTGGTTCCATCGATGACCCCCGACATGATTTTTTGGCTTAACCTTTCCTTGTATGACCGGTGGTCGTGATCCCTCGCTAAACAATTGGCCTCTAGAAGGCAAAAGAAAACTCAGTATCTAAGCCAATTACAGGATATGCCTGCGATGATACGAGTTGTTGTTCCGGGAGGGGGGAAACATTTTGGATGTTCCCTTATGCTCTTACATGCAGAGCGCACGAAACTACCTAGAGGGGTTGAGTAGGATATTAAATTTTACTCCTAATCAATCACAATTTGAAAACTATTACTACATGAATTACCTCTTCTCACTAGAATTTCACTTTTAATGTGCGAGAACTCGTTTTAAACCACAACGACCGATGACCCAGCTAGGGGTTACGAGAGCACGAGCAAAGATGTTTAAAGAGGTACTCAATGCACTAATTCAAGAGGCATGGAACAAGCAAGTTTGTGGAGGCTCATTGACCATGATCCACTTGGGCAACAAAGATTCATCAACATGATTTAAGTTCTAGAAGAATCCAGCTAGGGCTAAGGCTAAGATTTAATTGGTTTATTGTAGTTAAGGCCTCCAATTTGTCTAAAGGATTAGAATTATTAATAAGTGGGCTTGAGGATGCTTAGCCCACATGTTTTATTTCTTATGAAGTAGGGTTTTCAAAGTTACTGTAGCGTGCACGGTTCATGCTACAATACCTGCACTATTCTATATTTTTAGGGTGTAATTGTAAGGCTTGTATGCCAAGTACTTTCCTTTTTCTATTTAGGCATGTGCTTAGCCATTTAAAGGGCTGAATGTCTTTCCTTTTTTCTTCAAGAGTCTTAGGAAAGAAAGAGATATTTCTTTAACCACAAGTAAGCGATATTTCCTATGTAGGATAGCTATTTTAGGAAGATTCCTAATCCTTGTAATGACCACCCTTTAAATAGGCATTCAGATCAATGAAAATTTAGATCATTATTCAGCAAATTTTCAGAGTGTTTTCTCTTTGGTTCTTTGAAGAACTAAACGAACTTATCGGAATTCTCCGTGGCGTTCACCAACGACTTATCAAACGGGTTTCCACACCGTTTGTGGCGTCTTCCTTTATACCGAGGTTCTTGTTTCACAAACATTGGGTTGATGTCTATATACCAAGGTTCTTGTTTGTTGTAAACAAGGGGTCAAGGTCTACCATAAAATCTATTCGTTAAACGATCTTGGGTTCTTTTCGTTATTGGTTCTCGTTATTCCGGCGTGTAACAAATCACACCAGAAGGCAAAAGAAAACTCGATATCTAAGCCAATTACAGGATATGCCCGCGATGATAGCAATTCTTGTTCCGGGAGGGGGGAAACGTTTTGGATGTTCCCTCATGCTATTACACGCAGAGCGCGTGACACTGCCTAGAGGTGTTGAGCAGGCTATTAAACCTTACTCCTAATCAATCACAAGTTGAAAACTATTTCTACCTAAACTACCTCTTCTCACTAGAATTTCACTTTTAATGCGCGAGAACTCCTTTTTAACCACAACGACCGATGACCCATTGGAGATTGGTGTATTTATGTTGGAAATTAGTCACTCAACACTTAATCTATCCACTAGGATGCCAACTCAAAATCAATGACCCAAACCCTTGGTACGCAACGATGCATGATGAAGACAATCAATCAAAACTTAAAATCAAACACCTGGTGTCCGTGTGTGCATCACATTAGGAGTGTATATGTAAAATCAATAAATAACACAAGTGATTTGATGGTGCGTAAACCCCTCTGCTGGAAGGGAACATTATCGGTTCACCAAAACCAAATCTACTACCCCAATATTAGGTATCAACTACATGAGTCTTATGCCTCAACCAATACCATGGGTAGATGCTCATTCCTTTGATAAGCCTCTCGGCCACGGGCCTCTTTGACGTCTTGGACAACGTCACTTGGGTTTATCTCCTTGAGGAAACTCTAGGCTTTGAGCAATCTTGGGCACACCAAGGATCATCGGAATGCACACACAAATGAGTTTTGCATTCAACCAATCAGGATTTTCAACGACAAATTGTGAGGTTGGGTAGAATCTCTAGATTGTAGCCTTGGGTTTAGGGTTCTAGGGTTGTGTGCATGATCTCTAAGGTGTAAGAGGCAATAATTTAGCGCACAAAAGAGATGCCTTAGCCCGGGAAAGGCATTCCCCTTTTAGAGGTCCTTCAGAATAAATGGCAATCTTGGTGAACGAAAAAACTCAAATTTGCGTTCAACAAAATTGATGTAGGAGCGCAGACTGCTCGAGCGGCCCCATAGGGTGAGCCCTGATCTCCCCCTTCTGGCCTTTCCCTTGTCTCCTCCCCAAGTCATGAAGAGACCGCTCTAGCGAAGGCTAATTGGCCTAGGGCGGTCCTTTTTGGTTTTTTTTTTTTTGCCTTACATAAAACAGAACACTTTCCCGCTTGAACACTAAAGGGTGTTTCTCAAGAGGGGTCGATGAATGCTTTAAACCTTTTTTTCGAAAGGGTAAAAATAGTTATAGAAACTCCTTTCATTGAAAAACACCTAGGAGCCATATAACAGATTAATCCCAAATCTATTTTACTATAATACTCTCTATAAAGTCTATTAAGCCAAGGGACCACAATAGGTCCCTCAGTCAATTCCTTGTTGTCCTGGGCTTGAAGGAGCGAACATAATGCTTTTGACGTAACTCTGATGCTGTCGGGCCTTCTTCGTTGTTGCAGCATGTGACCTTGGAATAGGTTGAGATTTACAATGGACTTCACCAAAATATCCAATTAAAAATGTATGATCTAACAAGTTCGCTAAACAACATAGTGGACACCATTAGTGTCCACTAACACAACCAATTGAGTCCTAATTCTTCCGGTAATCCAATCATGATCAGAGTTACAAACATATGGAAGACAAATAAATTTTTGGTTACACTTTGCGTAGAGTAAAATAGTACATACCGCCCAAAATCCAACGCTCCAATGTACTAGATACTGTTTGGAACAAACACAAGAGCGTCTCTAACCGTACATATCCCCCCGCGCAAAGTCTATTCACAATACATATACACAAAGTTAAGTTTGGATTCCTTTCTATACTCGAAACCTCGGTCGTTACAATCCACCCTGCTTAAAAGGACTTAGTACTAAAGGTGTAGTTATGTATAGTATTCCGAAAGTTATACCTTGCTTAAATATCCCTTCTGCATCCTAATTCCCCGTCATCATATACATTCCTTCCTTCCTATGGTTCCATCGATGACCCCCAGCATGATTTTTTGGCTTAACCTTTCCTTGTATCACCGGTGGTCGTGATCCCTCGCTAAACATTAGGCCTCTAGAAGGCAAAAGCAAACTCGGTATCTAAGACAATTACAAGATATGCTCGCGATGATACCAGTTGTTGTTCCGGGAGGGAGGAAACTTTTTGGATGTTCCCCCTTGCTATTACAACCAGAGAGCGTGACACTTCCCAGAGGGTTGAGTAGGCTATTAAACTTTACTCCTAATCAATCAATAGTTGAAAACTATTACTACCTGAATTGCCTCTTCTCACTAGAATTTCACTTTTAATGCGCGAGAACACCTTTTTAACCACAACGACCGACGAATCATTGGAGATTGGTGTGTTTATGTTGGCAATTAGTCACTCTACACTTAATCTATCCACTGGGATGCCAACTCAAAATCAATGACCCAAACCCTTGGTATGCAATGATGCATGATGAAGACAATCAATCAAAACTTACAATCAAACACCTGGTGTGCGCGTGTGCATCACATTAGGAGTGTATATGTAAAATCAATAAATAACACAAGTGATTTGATGATGCGTAAACCCCTCCTCGGGAAGGGAACCTTCTCGGTTCACCAAAAATCAAATCTACTACCCCAAAATTAGGTTACAACTACATGAGTCTTACGGCTCAACCAATACCGTGGTTAGATGCTCATTCCTTCGATAAGCCTCTCCACCATGGGCCTCCTTGACATGTTGGACAACGTCACTTGGGTTCATCCCCCTGAGGATCGTCTAGGCCTCGAGCAATCGTGGGCACACCAAGGATCATCGGAATGCACACACAAATGGGTTTGGCATTCAACCAATTAGGATATTCAACGGTAAATTGTGAGGTTGGGAAGAATCCCTAGATAGTAGCCTTGGGTTTAGGGTTCTAGGGTTGTGTGTGTGATCTCTAAGGTGTAACAGGCAATAATTTAGCACACAAAAGAGATGCCTTTGGCCGGGAAAGGCGTTCCCCTTTTAGAGGTCCTTCAGAATAAATGGCAATCTTGGTCAACGAAAAAACTCAAATTTGTGTTCAACAAAACTGACTTAGGAGCGCAGACTGCTCGAGCGGCCCTACAGGGAGAGCCCTGATCTCCTCCTTCTGGCCTTTCCCTTATCTCCACCCCAAGTCATGAAGAGACCGCCCTAGTGAAGGCTAGTTGGCCTAGGCAGTCCTTTTTAGTTTTTTTTTTTAGCCTAAAATCAAACAAAACACTTTCCCTCTTTTGCACTAAAGGGTGTTGCTCAAAAGGGGTCCACGAATGCATTAAACCTTCTTTTCGAAAGCGTAAAAACAGTTTTAGAAAATTCGTACAATGAAAAACACCTAGGAGCCGTATAACTGATTAATCTCGAAACTATTTAACTCTAATACTCTCTATAAAGTCTATTAAGCCAAGGGATCACAATAGGTCCCTCGGTCAATACCTTCTTGTCCTAGGCTTGAAGGTGCAAATAGAATGCTTTTGACGTAACTCTGATGCTGTCGGGCCTTCATCTTTGTTGCAGCAAGTTACCTTGGAATAGGTTGAGATTTACAATGGACTTCACCAAATTAGCCAATCCAAAATATATGATCTAACAACTTCGCTAAACAACATAGTGGACACCATTAGTATCCACTAATACAACCAATTAAGTCCTAATTCCTCCTGTAATGCAACCATGATTAGAGTTACAAACATACGAAAGAAAAATAAATTTTTTGTTACACTTTGTGTAAAGTTAGTAGTACATACCTCCCGAAATCCAACACTCCAATGTACTAGACACTGTTTGGAACAAACACATGAGCGTCTCTAACCGCATATATCCCCCCTCGCAAAGTCTATTCACAATACATACATAAAAAGTTAAGTTTAGATTCCTCTCTGTACTCAAAACCTCGGTCATTACAATCCACCCTACTTAAAAGGACTTAGTACTAAACGTATAGTTATGTATAGTATTCCAAAACGTATACCTTGCCCAAATATCCCTGTTGCATCCTGATTCTCCGTCATCATATACATTCGTACCTTCATGTGGTTTCGTCGATGACCCCCGGCATGATTTTTTGGCTTAACCTTTCCTTGTGTCACCGGTGGTCGTGATCCCTCGCTAAACAATAGGCCTCTAGAAGGCAAAAGAAAACTCGGTATCTAAGCCAATTACAAGATATGCTCGCGATGATACCAGTTGTTGGTCCGGGAGGTGGGAAACATTTTGCATGTTTCCTCCTGATATTACACGTGAAGCGCGTGACACTGCATGGAGGGGTTGAGCAGGCTATTAAACTTTACCCCTAATCAAACACAAGTTGAAAACTACTACTACCTGAATTACCTCTTCTCACTAGAATTTCACTTTTAATGCGCGAGAACTCCTTTTCAACCACAACGACCGATGAACCGTGGGCGATTTGTGTATTTATGTTGGCAATTAGTCACTCAACACTTAATCTATCCACTGGGATGCCAACTCAAAATCAATGACCCAAACCCCTGGTACGCAACGATGCATGACGAAGACAATCAATCAAAACTTACAAACAAACACCTGGTGTGCGTGTGTGCATCACATTAGGAGTGTATATGTAAAATCAATAAATAACACAAGTGATTTGATGATGCGTAAACCCCTCCTCGGGAAGGGAACCTTCTCGGTTCACCAAAACCAAATCTACTACCCCAAAATCAAGTTACAACTACATGAGTCTTACTCCTCAACCAATACCATGATTAGATGCTCATTCCTTCGATAAGCCTCTCCGCCACGGGCCTCCTTGACGTCTTGGACAATGTCACTTGGGTTCATCTCCTTGAGGATCCTCTAGGCCTCGTGCAATCTTGGGCACACCAAGGATCATCGGAATGCACACACAAATGGGTTTGGCATTCACACAATCAGGATATTCAACGGTAAATTGGGAGGTTGGTAGAATCTCTAGATTGTAGCCTTGGGTTTAGTGTTCTAGGGTTGTGTGCGTGATCTCTAAGGTGTAAGAGGCAAGAATTTAAGCGCACAAAAGAGATGCCTTAGCCGGGGATAGGCATTCCCCTTTTAGAGGTCCTTTAGAATAAATGGCAATCTTGGTCAACGAAAAAACTCAAATTTGTGTTCAACAAAAGCGACCTAGGAGCACAGACAGCTCGAGCAACCCCATTGGGTGAGCCCTGATCACCTCCTTCTTGCCTTTCCCTTATCTCCTCCCCAAGTCTTGTAGAGACCGCTCTAGCGAAGGCTAGTTGGCCTAGGGCGGTCCTCTTTAGTTTTTTTTTTAGCCTAAAATCAAACAGAACACTTTCCCTCTTGATCACTAAAGGGTGTTGCTCAAGAGGGGTCCACAAATGCTTTAAATCTTCTTTTCGAATGCGTAAAAACAGTTCTAGAAAATCCTTTCATTGTAAAACACCTAGGAGCCATAGAACTAATTAATCCCGAATCTATTTAACTCTCATACTCTCTATAAATTCTATTAAGCCAAGGGATCACAATAGGTCCTTCGGTCAATACCTTGTAGGTGCGAACAAAGTGCTTTTGACGTAACTCTGATGTTTTCGGGTCTTCTTCGTTGTAGCAGCATTTAAACACCTTGGAATAGGTTGAGATTTACAATGGTCTTCACCAAATTAGCCAATTAAAAATATATGATCTAACAAGTTCGCTAAACAACATAGTGGACACCATTAGTATCCACTAATACAACCAATTAAGTCCTAATTCTTCCTGTAATCCAACCATGATCAGAGTTACAAGCATACGGAAGACAAATAAATTTTTGGTTAAACTTTGCGTAAAGATAATAGTACATACCGCCCAAAATCAAACACACCAATGTACTAGACACTGTTCGGAACAAACACATGAGCGTCTCTAACCGCATATATCCCCCTGCGCAAAGTCTATTCACAATACATATATACAAAATTAAGTTGAGATTCCTCTCTGTAATCGAAACCTCGGTCGTTACAATTCACCATACAATCCACCATGTGCAAGAGGACTTAGTACTAAAGGTATAGTTATGTATAGTATTCCAAAAGTTATATCTTGCTTAAATGTCCTTGTTGCATCCTGATTCCCTGTCATCATATACATTCGTACCTTCCTGTGGTTCCATCGATGACCCCCTGGCATGATATTTTGGCTTAACCTTTCCTTGTGTCACCGGTGGTCGTGATGCCTCGCTAAACAATATGCCTCTAGAAGGCAAAAGAAAACTAGGTATCTAAGCCAATTACAAGATATGCACGCAATGATACCAGTTGTTGTTCTGGGAGGGTGGAAACGTTTTGGATGTTCCCACATAATATTCCACGCGGAGCGCACGACGCTGCCTAGAGGGGTTGAGCAGGCTATTAAACTTTACTCCTAATCAATCACAAACTATTACTACCTGAATTACCTCTTCTCACTAGAATTTCACTTTTAATGCGCGAGAACTCCTTTTCAACCACAACGACCGATGAACCGTGGGCGATTTGTGTATTTACGTTGGCAAGTAGTCACTCAACACTTAATCTATCCACTGGGTTGCCAACTCAAAATCAATGACCCAAACCACCTGGTACGCAACGATGCATGACGAAGACAATCAATCAAAACTTACAAACAAACAACTGGGGCTCGTGTGTGCATCACCTTAGGAGTGTGTATATAAAATGGATAAATAACACAGGTGATTTGATGATGCGCAAACCCCTCCTCGGGAAGGGAACCTTCTCAGGTCACCAAAACCTAATCTACTACCCCAAAATCAAGTTACAACTACATGAGTTTTACGCCTCAACCAATACCATAGTCAGATGCTCATTCCTTCGATAAGCCTCTCCACCACGGGCCTCCTTGACGTCTTGGACAATGTCACTTGGGTTCATCTCCCCAAGGATTCTCTAGGCCTCGAGCAATCTTGGGCACACCAAGGATCATCAGAATGCACACATAAATGGGTTTGGCATTCAAGCAATCAGGATATTCAACGGCAAACTGCGAGGTTGGGTAGAATCCCAAGATTGTAGCCTTGGGTTTAGGGTTCTAGGGTTGTGTGCATGATCTCTAAGGTGTAAGAGACAAGAATTTAGCGCACAAAAGAGATGCCAAAGGCCGGGGATAGGCATTCTCCTTTTAGAGGTCCTTCAGAATAAATGGCAATCTTGGTCAACGAAGAAACACAAATTTGCGTTCAACAAAACTGACCTAGGAGCGCAGACTGCTCGAGCGGGCCCATAGGGAGAGCCCTAATATCCTCCTTCGGGCCTTTCCCTTATCACCTCCCCAAGTCAAGAAGAGACCGTTGTAGCGAGGGCTAGTTGGACTCGTGCGTTCATTTTTAGTTTTTTTTTAGCCTAAAATCAAACAGAACACTTTCCCTCTTGAGCACTAAAGGGTGTTGCTCAAGAGGGGTCCACGAATGCTTTAAACCTTCTTTTCGAAAGCGTAAATGCAGTTTTCGAAAATCCTTTCATTGAAAAATACATAGGAGCCATAAAACTTATTAATCCCGAATCTATTTAACTCTAATACTCTCTATAAAGTCTATTAATCCAAGTGATCACAATAGGTCCCTCGGTCAATACCTTGTTGTCCTGGGGTTGAAGGTGCGAACAGAGTGCTTTTGACGTAACTCTGATGCTGTTGGGTCTTCTTCGTTGTAGCAGCATGTAACCTTGGAATAGGTTGAGATTTACAATGTACTTCACCTAATTAGCCAATTAAAAATATATGATCTAACAAGTTCACTAAACAACATAGTGGACACCATTAATATCCACTAATACAACCAATTGAGTCCTAATTCTTCCTGTAATCCAACCATGATTAGAGTTACAAACATACGGAAGACAAATAAATTTTTTGTTACACTTTGCGTAAAGTTAATAGTACATAACGCCCGAAATCCAACACTCCAATGTACTAGACACTGTTCGGAACAAACACATGAGCGTCTCTAACCGCATATATCCCCCCGCGCAAAGTCTATTCACAATACATAAATACAAAGTTAAGTTTAGATTCCCCTCTGTACTCGAAACCTCGGTCATTACAATCCACCCTGTGTAAGAGGACTTAGTACAAAAGGTATAGTTATGCAAAGTATTCTAAAAGTTATACCTTGCTCAAATGTCCCTGTTGCATCCTGATTCCCTGTCATCATATACATTCATACCTTCATGTGGTTCCATCGATGACCCCCCGGCATGATTTTTTGGCTTAACCTTTCCTTGTGTCACCGGTGGTCGTGATCCCTCGCTAAACAATAGGGCTATAGAAGGAAAAATAAAACTTGGTATCTAAGCCAATTACAAGATATGCTCGCGATGATACTAGTTGTTGTTCCGGGAGGGGGAAACATTTTGGATGTTCCCTAATGATATTACACGCGGATCACGCGCCAATGCCTAGAGGGTTTGAGCAGGCTATTAAACTTTACTCCTAATCAATCACAAGTTGAAAATTATTACTACCTGAATTACCTCTTCTCACTAGAAAATCACTTTTAATGCACGAGAACTTCTTTTAACCACAACAACCGATGAACCGTGGGAGATTAGTGTATTTACATTGGCAATTAGTCACTCAACACTTAATCTATCCACTAGGATGCCAACTCAAAATCAATGACCCAAACCCCCTGGTACGCAACGATGCATGATGAAGACAATCAATCAAAACTTACGATCAAACACCTGGTATGCGTGTGAGCATCATACTAGGAGTGTATATGTAAAATCAACAAATAACACAAGTGATTTGATGATGCAGAAACCCCTCCTCGGGAAGGGAACCTTCTCGGTTCACCAAAACCTAATATACTACCCCAAAATCAGGTAACAACCACATGAGTTTTACGCCTTAACCAATACCATAGTCAGATGCTCATTCCTTCGATAAGCCTCTCCGCCACGGGCCTTCTTGACGTCTTGGACAACTTCACTTGGGTTCATCTCCCCGAGGATCCTCTAGGCCACGAGCAATCTTGGGCACACCAAGGATCATTGGAATGCACACACAAATGGGTTTGGCATTCATACAATCAAGATATTCAACGGCAAACTGCGAGGTTGGGTAGAATCTCTAGATTATAGCCTTGGGTTTAGGGTTCTAGGGTTGTGTGCGTGATCTCTAAGGTGTAAGAGGCAAGAATTTAGTGCACAAAAGAGATGCCTTAGCCCGGGGATAGGCGTTCCCCTTTTAGAGGTCTTCCAGAATAACTGGCAACCTTGGTCAACGAAAAAACTCAAATTTGCGTTCAATAAAATTGACCTAGGAGCGCAGACTGCTCGAGCGGCCCCATAGGGTGAGCCCTGATCTCCTCCTTCTAGCCTTTCACTTATCTCCTCCCCAAGTCATGAAGAGACCGCTCTAGCAAAGGCTAGTTGGCCTAGTGCGTTCATTTTTAGTTTTTTTCTAGCCTAAAATCAAACAGAACACTTTCCCTCTTGCGCACTTAAGGGTGTTGCTCAAGAGGGGTCCACGAATGATTTAAACCTTCTTTTCGAAAGAGTAAATGCAGTTTTAGAAAATCCTTTCATTGAAAAACACCTAGGAGCCATATAACTGATTAATCCCGAATCTATTTAAGTCTAGTAATCTCTATAAAGTCTATTAAGCCAAGGGATCACAATAGGTGCCTCGATCAATAACATGTTGTCCGGGGCTTGAAGGTGCGAACAGAGTGCTTTTGACGTAACTCTGATGCTGTCGGGTCTTCTTCATTGTAGGAGCATGTAACCTTGGAATAGGTTGAGATTTACAATGGACTTCACTAAATTAGCCAGTTAAAAATATATGATCTAACAAGTTCGCTAAACAACATAGTGGACACCATTAGTATCCACTAATACAACCAATTGAGTCCTAATTCTTCCTGTAATCCAACCATGATCAGAGTTACAAACATTTGGAAGACAAATAAATTTTTGGTTACACTTTGCGTAAAGTTAATAGTACATACCGCCGAAAATCCAACACTCCAATATACTAGACACTGTTCGGAACAAACACATGAGCGTCTCTAACTGCATATATCCCCCTGCGCAAATTCTATTGACATTACATATATACAAAGTTAAGTTTAGATTCCTCTCTTTACTCGAAACCTCGGTCGTTACAATCCACCCGGTGTAGGAGGACTTAGTACTGAAGGTATAGCTATGTATCGTATTCCGAAAGTTATACCTTGCTCAAATGTCCCTGTTGCATCCTGATTCCCCGTCATCATATACATTCGTACCTTCCTGTGGTTCCATTGATGACCCCCCGAAATGATTTTTTGGCTTAACCGTTCCTTGTGTCACTGGTGGTCGTGATCCCTCGCTAAACAATAGGCCTCTAGAAGGCAAAAGAAAACTCGGTATCTAAGCCAATTACAAGATATGCTCCCGATGATACCTATTGTTGTTCCGGGAGGGGGAAAGCCAATTACCCGCGCGGAATAACGAGAACCAACAACGAAAAGAACCCAAGATCGTTTAACGAACATATTTTGTGGTAGACCTTGACCCGTTGTTTACAACAAACAAGAATCTTGGTATATAGACCTCAACCCACTGTTTGTGAAATAAGAACCTCGGTATAAAGGAAGACACCACAAACAGTGTGGAAACCCGTTTGATAAGTCGTTGGTGAACGCCACGGAGAATTCTGATAAGTTCGTTTAGTTCTTCAAAGAACCAAAGAGAAAACACTTTCAAAATTTGCTGAATAATGATATAAATTTTCATTGATCTGAATGCCTATTTATAGGCTGGTCATTACAAGGATTAGGAATCTTCCTAAAATAGCTATCCTACTTAGGAAATATCTCTTACTTGTGGGTAAAGAAATATCTCTTACTTTCCTAAGACTCTTGAAGAAAAAAGGAAAGACATTCAGCCCTTTAAATGGATGAGCAGATGCCTAAATAGAAAAAGGAAAGTACTTGGCATACAAGCCTTACAATTAGACCCTAAAAATAATGAATAGTGCACGTACTGTAGCATGAACAGTGCACCCTACAGTAACTTTGAAAACCCTACTTCATAAGAAATAAAACATGTGGGCTAAGCATCCTCAAGCCCACTTATTAATAATTCTAATCCTTAGACAAATTGGAGGCCTTAACAACAATAAACCAATTGAATCTTAGACTTAGCCCCTAGCTGGATTCTTCTAGAACTTGAATCATATTGATGAATCTTTGTTGCCCAAGTGGATCATGGTCAATGGGCCTCCACAAACTTGCTAGTTTCCATGCCTCTTGAATTAGTCCATCGAGTACCTCTTTAAACTTCCTTGCTCGTGCTCTTGTAACCGGCCCACTTGGAACTTGAACTAAATCCCTTGAAGTTGTGTTATGATTTGCATCATTCCCCTCCTCTTGAAAATGATTTGCCCTCAAATCATCACCTACATCAAAAGGACTCAAATCAGTAATATTAAAAGTAGCACTTACACTGTACTCACCAGGTAAATCTAGCTTGTAGGCGTTGTCATTGATGCGCTCCAGGACTTGGAAAGGACCATCTCCCCTTGGAAGCAATTTGGAACGTCTTTGCGCTGGAAATATCTATTTTCTCATATGCAGCCAAACCCAATCTCCGGGTTCAAAAATCAGCTTGTGACGTCCCTTGTTGGCTTGTTTTGCGTATTGTTCCATTCTTCGCTCAATGTTGAGTCTTGCTTTCTCATGAATCTGCTTGACAAAGTCAGCTTTCTTCTTGCCATCTAAATTAATATGCTCAGTCAAAGGTAAAGGAGATAAGTCCAATGGGTTAAAGGATTAAATCCATACACAATTTCAAATGGTGAAAATTTAGTAGCAGAATGAATGGATCGGTTATAAGCAAACTCAACATGTGGTAAACATTCTTCCCTTGTTTTGATGTTCTTTTTAATGATTGCCCTCAATAAAGTAGACAAGGTCCTATTTACTACTTCAGTTTGACCATCAGTTTGGGGATGACAAGTAGTAGAAAACAATAGCTTAGTACCTAGCTTACACCACAAAGTCTTCCAAAAATAGCTCAAGAACTTAGCATCTCGATCTGAACAATTGTTCTAGGCATGCCATGTAATCTCACAATCTCTCTAAAGAACAAGTCAGCAACATGGGAAGCATCATACGTTTTGTGACATGGAATGAAGTGTGCCATCTTAGAGAATCTATCCACAACCACAAAAATTGAATCTCTCCCACGCTTAGTCCTAGGCAATCCTAACACAAAGTCCATTGAAATATCAATCCATGGCTCACTAGGAATTGGTAAAGGAGTATACAAACCATTGGGCTGCACTCTGGATTTAGCTTGCCTACATGTGATACATGTACCACAAATTCTCTCAACATCTCTTTTCATGTGAGGCCAATAGAAGTGTTCTTGCAATACAGCTAAAGTCTTTGCAACCCCAAAATGTCCCATTAATCCCCCACCATGAGATTCCTACATTAACAACTCCCTCAAGGAACAATTACGAACGCATAACTTATTCTCTCGAAATAGGAATCCATCAAGCCTAAAGAACTTACCACTACCGATTTTCTCGCAAGCCCGGTATTCGTCACAAAATTCGTGATCATCAACGTATAGATTTTTAATGTGCTCAAAACCAAAGAATTTTGGATCAAGTGTAGAGAGTAATGCATACCTGCGAGAAAGTGCATCGGCAACCACATTCTCCTTACCTTACTTATACCGGATGACGTATGGGAATGTTTCAATGTACTCCACCCATCGTGCATGCCTTTTATTTAGCTTGTGCTGGCCCTTCAAGTGTTTCAAGGACTCATGATCGGTGTGAATCACGAATTCCTTAGGCCATAGGTAGTGTTGCCAAGTCTCTAAAGCTCGAACCAATGCATACAACTCCTTATTGTAAGTTGAGTACTTTAAGGCTGCCCCGCTTAGTTTTTTGCTGAAGTAAGCAATTGGTCGTCCTTCCTGTATAAGCACTGCTCCTATGCCAATACTTGAAGCATCACATTCAATCTCAAACGTTTTCAAAAAGTTAGGTAAAGACAATAGGGGGTGTTAGTTAGCTTCTCTTTGATTAATTGAAACGCCTTTTCTTATTCTTCACCCCATCTAAATCCAAGTCGTCCTTCCTGTATAAGCACTGCTCCTATGCCAATACCTGAAGCATCACATTCAATCTCAAACGTTTTCAAAAAGTTAGGTAAAGACAATAGGGGGTGTTAGTTAGCTTCTCTTTGATTAATTGAAACGCCTTTTCTTATTCTTCACCCCATCTAAATCCAACGTTCTTCTTGATCACTTCGGTAAGTGGTGCGGCTATGCTACTAAAGTCCTGCACAAACCGCTGATAGAAACTAGCAAGTCCATGAAAACTACGAACATTACTTACACTTGTGGGACTCGGCCATTCTTGGATTGCACGTAGCTTCTCTTCGTCAACCTGTATACCTTGTGCACTAACAACATAACTCAGAAATACAAGCTTATCGGTATAAAAAGTACACTTCTTTAGATTAGCAAACAACTTTTCTTTCCTAAGCACATCTAAAACAGATTTCAAATGTATTACATGATCGTCCATGTTTTTGCTATAAATGAGTATATCATCAAAGTAGACAACAACAAATCTGCCTATAAATTCACGCAAAACATGATTCATAAGTCTCATAAAGGTGCTCGGAGCATTAGTCAATCCAATGGGCATAACTAACCATTCATACAAACCATATTTTGTTTTAAAGGCTGTTTTCCATTCATCTCCTTCTTTTATTCTAATCTGATGATAACCACTCTTTAAGTCAATCTTAGAAAATACACAAGATCCATGCAGCTCATCTAACATATCATCTAAGCGAGGAATAGGATGACGATACTTTACCGTTATGTTGTTGATGGCCCGGCAATCGGCGCACATTCTCCACGTCCCATCCTTCTTAGGTACAATTAAAACTGGAACAGCACATGGGCTCATGCACTCCCTCACATGCCCTTTCTCCAACAACTCACTTACCTGCCGTTGAAGCTCCTTTGTCTCCTCGGGATTGCTCCTATAGGCTGGTCAGTTTGGAATTGTTGCACCGGGAACAAAATCAATTTGATGTTCAATCCCTCGGATTGGAGGTAACCCATGTGGTGTTTCCTCTGGAAAGACATCCTCATACTCCTGCAAAAGAGAAACAACAGAACTAGGCAAAGCAAGGTCAAGTTCGTTAGTGTTTAAAATGCCTCTTTGTACAAAAGTACAACCATCGGCTGATTTGAAAACATGGCTCTCTTAATCTCACTCACTTTTGCATAGAAATTCTATTGTTTCCTCTCTGATTTTTTTTCAATGGCCGCATTTTGATTTTCTTTTTCTCTCTCATTTTTCTCGGCCTCTCTCTGATTTTCACTCTTTTTCTTTGGTTCACTCTCTTTCTTTTTTTCACTCTCTTTCTTTTGATCACTCTCTTTCTTTTGATCACTCTCTTTTTGCAATCTCACTTGATCCTCATATACTTGCTGCAGTGTCAATGGTACAAGAGTGATTGATCGTTGATTAAGCACAAATGAGTATTTGTTTGTAAAGCCATCATGTTTCACATGCCTATCAAACTGTCATGGACGCCCTAGCAATAAGTGTCCAACTTGCATTGGTACTACATCACACAACACTTCATCTTTGTACTTACCAATTCGAAATGCAACTAACACCTGCTTGTTCACCCTTATCTCACCACTATCATTCAACCATTGCAACTTATATGGTTTAGGGTGCTTCAACACGGGTAGTCCCAACTTCTCCACCATAATTGTGCTTGCAACATTAGTACAACTACCACCATCAATAATTGCACTACACACCTGGTCTTTGATGTAGCACCTAGTGTGGAAGATGTTCTCTCGCTGCATTTCATTAACCTCCTTCGCATGCACGCTCAATGCTCTCCTTGCCACCAATGTCAATGCATCAGGGGCTAAATATTCCTCCCCAGGAACATCCTCCAATGGTGGCATGCCATCGGTGTCAGAATCTTCTTCGTCGGTCACAATTTCACCATTGCATTGCTACACCATGACCTGTTTTGTTTGGACATTGACTTGCTATGTGTCCCCTGCCTTGACATTTAAAACATTTAATGTCACGATTCCTAGAGGTAGAAGAGTCAGTTTTACCTTGAGGAATGTGGTTGGTGTTCGCGGACTTGGGCTCGGCTTTGGACGTTGGTGACTTGTCCAGTTGCTTGGTATAACTCGATTTCCAAGAATTAGAACTAGAATTATGGGCTGCACGTGGCCCACCCCCCCTCTTGAGTTGTTGCTCCACTTTGATGGCCATGTGCACCATATCATCCAACTACACGTAATGCTGCATCTCCACCTTATCTTGGATTTCTCGGTTTAATCCAAGTGAGAACCTAGCCATGGTAGCCTCTCAATCTTCCTCTACATTAGCTCGGATCATTGCAATCTCCATCTCCTTGTAGTAATCCTCCACACTCTGGCTTCCCTGTCTAAGACCTTGTAGTTTTTTGTACAACTCTCGATAGTAGTAGCTTGGAATGAACCGCTTTCTCATCACCGCTTTCATCTCCTCCCATGTCTCTATTGGACGTTCTCTATTTCGCCTCCAGTTTATAACAAGCTGATCCCACCAAGTAATAGCATAGCCAAAAAACTCAATCACTACTAATTTTACCTTATTTGCATCAGAATAGTTATAGCAGTCAAATACGAACTCCATCTTCTTCTCCCACTCAAGGTATGCTTCAGGATCGGATCTACCTTGAAAAGATGGAATTTTCATCTTAATACCACCCAAGTTGTTATCTTCCCGGTTCCTAGCTTCTCTAAAGAATAGTGCACGTACTGTAGCATGAACAGTGCACGCTACAGTAACTTTGAAAACCCTACATCATAAGAAATAAAACACGTGGGCTAAGCATCCTCAAGCCCACATATTAATAATTCTAATCCTTTAGACAAATTGGAGGCCTTAACAACAATAAACCAATTGAATCTTAGCCATAGCCCCTAGCTGGATTATTCTAGAACTTGAATCATGTTGATGAATCTTTGTTGCACAAGTGGATCATGGTCAATGGGCTCCACAAACTTGCTTGTTTCCATGCCTCTTGAATTAGTTCATTGAGTACCTCTTTAAACTTCCTTGCTCGTGCTCTCGTAACCGGCTCCCTTGGAACTTGAACTAAATCCTTTGAAGTTGTGTTATGATTTGCATCACAAGGAATTGACCGAGGGAGCTATTTGTGATCCCTTTGCTTAATAGACTTTATAGAGAGTATCAGAGTTAAATAGATTCGGGATTAATCAGTTATATGGCTCCTAGGTGTTTTTCAATGAAAGGATTTTCTAAAACTATTTTTACGCTTTCGAAAAGAAGGTTTAAAGCATTCGTGGACCCCTCTTGAGCAACACCCTTTAGTGCTCAAGAGGGAAAGTGTTCTGTTTTATTTTAGGCTAAAAAAAACTAAAAAGGACAGCCCTAGGCCAACTAGCCGTCGCTACAGCAGTCTCTTTATGAATTGGGGAGGAGATAAGGGAAAGGCCAGAAGGAGGAGATCAGGGTTCACCTTATGGGGCCGCTCGAGCAGTCTGCGGTCCTAGGTCAGTTTTGTTGAACGTAAATTTGAGTTTTTTTGCTGACCAAGATTGCCATTTATTCTGAAGGACCTCCAAAAAGGGAATGCATTTCCCGGGCTTAGGCATCTCTTTTGTGCGCTAAATTCTTGCCTCCTACACCTTAGAGATCACGCACACACCCCTAGAACCCTAAACCCAATGCTACAAACTAGAGATTCTACCTAACCTCACAATTTGCGGTTGAATATCCTGATTCGTTGAATGCCAAACCCATTTGCGTGTGCATCCCGATGATCCTTGGCGTGCCCACGATTGCTCGAGGCCTAGAGGATCCTCGGGGAGATGAACCCAAGTGACGTTGTCCAAGACGTCAAGGAGGCCCGTGGCGGAGAGGCTTATCGAAGGAATAAGCATCTAACCATGGTAATGGTTGAGACATAAGACTTATGTAGTTGTAACCTGATTTTGGGGTAGTAGATTAGATTTTGGTGAACCGAGAAGGTTCCCTTACCGAGGAGAGGTTTACGCATCATCAAATCACTTGTGTTATTTATTGATTTTACATATGCACTCCTAATGTGATGTACACACGCACACCAAGTGTTTGATTGTAAGTTTTGATTGATTGTCTTCATCATGCATCGTTGCGTACCAGGGGTTTGGGTCATTGATTTTGAGTTGGCATCCCCAGTGGATATATTAAGTGTTGTGTGACTAATTGCCAACATAAATACACTAATCTCCAATGGTTCATCGGTCGTTGTGGTTAAAAAGGAGTTCTCGCGCATTAAAAGTGGAATTCTAGTGAGAAGAGGGTGATTCAGGTAGTAATAGTTTTCAACTTGTGATTGATTAGGAGTAAAGTTTAATTGCCTGCTCAACCCCTCCAGGCTGGGTCGCGCGTTCCACGTGTAGTATCATGAGGGAACATCCAAAACGATTCCCCCCTCCCGGAACAACAGCTGGTATCATCACGGGCATATATTGTAATTGACTTAGATACCGAGTTTTCTTTTGCCTTCTAGAGTCCTATTGTTTAGCGAGGGACCACGACCACCGGTGACACAAGGAAAGATTAAGCCAAAAATCATGCCGGGGGTCGTCGACGGAACCACAAAAAGGTAGGAATGTATATGATGATGGGGAATCAGGATGCAAAAGGGACATTTGAGCAATGGTATAACTTTCGGAACACTATACATAACTATACCTTTAGTACTAAGTCCTTTTAAGCAGGGTGGATTGTAACGACCGAGGTTTCGAGTACAGAGAGGAATCTAAACTTAAATTTGTATGTATGTATTGTGAATAGACTTTGCGCGGGGGGGATATATGCGGTTAGAGACACTCATGTGTTTGTTCCGAACAGTGTCTAGTACATTGGAGTGTTGGATTTCGGGTGGTATGTACTATTAACTTTACGCAATGTGTAACCAAAAATTTATTTGTCTTCTGTATGTTTGTAACTCTGATCATGGTTGGATTAGAGGAAGAATTAGGACTCAATTGGTTGTATTAGTGGATACTAATGGTGTCCACTATGTTGTTTAGCGAACTTGTTAGATCATGTATTTTTAATTGGCTAATTTGGTGAAGTCCATTGTAAATCTCAACCTATTCCAAGGTTACATGCTGCTAGAACGAAAAAGACCCGACAGCATCAGAGTTACGTCAAAAGCACTATGTTCTCACCATCAAGCTGAGGACAACAAGGTATTGACCGAGGGACCTATTTGTGATCCCTTGGCTTAATAGAGTTTATAGAGAGTATTAGAGTTAAATAGATTCAGGATTAATCAGTTATATGGCTCCTAGGTGTTTTTCAATGCAAGAATTTTCTAAAACTGCATTTATGCTTTCAAAAAGAAGGTTTAAAGCATTCGTGGACCCCTCTTGAGTGACACCCTTTAGTGCTCGAGAGGGAAAGTGGTCTGGTTGATTTTAGGCTAAAAATAATACTAAAAAGGACCGCCCTAGGCCAACTAGCCTTCGCTACAGCGGTCTCTTCATGACTTGGGGAGGAGATAAGGGAAAGGCCAGAAGGAGGAGATCAGGGCTAACCCTATAGGGCCGCTCGAGCAGTCTGCGGTCCTAGGTCAGTTTTGTTGAACGCAAATTTGAGTTTTTTCGTTGACCAAGATTGTCATTTATTCTAAAGGACCTCCAAAAGGGGAATGCCTTTCCCGGGCTAAGGCATCTCTTTTGTGTGCTAAATTCTTGCCTCTTACACCTTAGGGATCACGCACACAACCGTAGAACCCTAAACCCAAGGCTACAATCTAGATATTCTACCCAACCTCACAATTTGCCGTTGAGTATCCTGATTGGTTGAATGCCAAACCCATTTGTGTGTGCATTCCGATGATCCTTGGTGTGCCCAAGATTGCTCGAGGCCTAGGGGATCCTCGGGGAGATGAACCGAAGTGACGTTGTCCAAGACGTCAAGGAGGCCCATGGTGGAGAGGCTTATCAAAGGAATGAGCATCTAACGACGGTATTGGTTGAGGCATAAGACTCATGTAGTTGTAACCTGATTTTTGGGTAGTAGATTTGATTTTGGTGAACCGAGATGGTTCCCTTCCCGAGGAGGGGTTTACGCATCATCAAATCACTTGTGTTATATATTGATTTTACATATACATTCCTAATGTGATGCACACACGCACATCAGGTGTTTGATTGATTGTCTTCATCATGCATCGTTGCGTACCCAGGGTTTGGGTCATTGATTTTGAGTTGGCATCCCAGTGGGTAGATTAATTGTTGGGTGACTAATTTCCAACATAAATACACCAATCTCCAATGGTTCATCAGTCGTTGTGGTTAAAAAGGAGTTCTCAAGCATTAAAAATGAAATTCTAGAGAGAAGAGGGTGATTGAGGTAGTAATAGTTTTCAACTTGTGATTGATTAGGAGTAAAGGTTAATAGCCTGCTAAACCCCTCTAAGTAGTGTCGAGCGCTCCACGTGTAACATCATGAGGGAACATCCAAAACGTTTCCCCCCTCCCAGAACAACAACTGGTATCATTGCGAGCATATCTTGTAATTGGCTTAGATACCGAGTTTTCTTTTGCCTTCTAGTGGCCTTTTGTTTAGCGAGGGATCATGACCACCGATGACACAAGGAAAGGTTAAGCTAAAAAATCGTGCCGGGGTTCATCGATGGAACCACTAGAATGTACGAATGTATATGATGACGGGGAATCAGGATGAAAAAGGGACATTTGGGCAAGGTATAACTTTCGGAATACTATACATAACTATACCTTTAGTACTAAGTCCTCTTACGCAGGGTGGATTTTAACGACCGAGGTCTCGAGTACAGAGAGGAATCTAAATTTAACTTTGTATGTATGTATTGTGAATAGACTTTGCGTGGGGGGATATCTGCGATTAGAGACGCTCATGTGTTTGTTCCAAACAGTGTCTAGTACATTGGAGTGTTGGATTTCAGGCGGTATGTACTATTAACTTTACGCAAAATGTAACCAAAAATTTACTTGTCTTCCAAATGTTTGTAACTCTGATCATGGTTGGATTACAGGAAGAATTAGGACTCAATTGGTTGTATTAGTGGATACTAATCGTTTCCATTATGTTGTTCAGCGAACTTGTTAGATCATATATTTTTAATTGGCTAATTTGGTGAAGTCCACTGTAAATCTCAACCTATTCCAAGGTTACGTGCTGCTATAACAAAGAAGACTCGACAGCATCAAAGTTACGTCGAAAGCACTCTGTTCGCACCTTTAAGCCCAGGACAACAAGGTATTGACCGAGGGACCTATTGTGATCCCTTGGCTTAATAGACTTTATAGAGAGCATTAGAGTTAAATACATTCGGGATTAATCAGTTACGTGGCTCCTAGGTGTTTTTCAATGAAAGGATTTTCTAAAACTGTTTTTATACTTTTGAAAAGAAGGTTTAAAGCATTCGTGGACCCCTATTGAGCAACACCCTTTAGTGCTCAAGAGGGAAAGTGTTCTGTTTGATTTTAGGCTAAAAAAAATACTAAAAAGAACCGCCCTGGGCCAACTAGCCTTTGCTACAGCGGTCTCTTCATGACTTGGGGAGGAGATAAGGGAAAGGGCAGAAGGAGGAGATCAGGGCTCACCCTATGGTGCCGCTCGAGCAGTCTGTGCTCCTAGGTCAGTTTTGTTGAACGCAAATTTGAGTTTTTTCGTTGACCAAGATTGCCATTTATTCTGAAGGACCTCTAAAAGGGGAACGCCTATCGTCGGGCAAAGGCATCTATTTTGTGCGCTATATTCTTGCCTCTTACACCTTAGAGATCACGCACACAACCCTAGAACCCTATACCCAAGGCTGCAATCTAGAGATTCTACCCAACCTCGTAATTTGCCGTTGAATATCCTGATTGGTTGAATGCCTAACCCATTTGTGTGTGCATTCCGATGATCCTTGGTGTACCCAAGATTGCTCGAGGCCTAGAGGACCCTCGGGGAGATGAACCCAAGTGACGTTGTCCAAGACGTTAAGGAGGCCCGTGGCGGAGAGGCTTATCGAAGGAATGATCATCTAACCATGGTATTGGGTGAGGCATAAAACTCACGTAGTTGTAACCTGATTTTGGGGTAGTAGATTTGGTTTTGGTGAACCGAGAAGGTTCCCTTCCCGAGGAGGGGTTTGCGTATCATCAAATCACTTGTGTTATTTATTGATTTTACATATACACTCCTAATGTGATGCACACACACACACCATGTGTTTGATTGTTTGTTTTAATTGATTGTCTTCATCATGCATCGTTGCGTACCAAGGGTTTGGGTCATTGATTTTGAGTTGGCATCCTAGTGGATAGATTAAGTGTTGAGTGACTAATTTCCAACATAAATACAGCAATCTCTAATGGTTCATCAGTCGTTGTGGTTAAAAAGGAGTTCTCGCGCATTGCTTGAGAAAATTCCTTGTTTTTTTGTAACCTCTAAACATCACCTTTTAGCATGTATAGTATATAAATGAAGGGGAGTGTCACTCTCTTTGGGATGATGTCAAAAGAAAGGGCAACGAAATGGTGAATGAATGAGATTTCAAATGTGAGTATGTGTGAACAAAAGTGCTCCCCAAATGCAAGGAGACTTTCGCGGATCGTGTTTTACTTGGTGGTATTCCAAGGTCGTTTCCACGGGGAAGGAAGTAAACCGAGGGGAAGGTGATTTTGGGAGAAAGAAAGTGTAAAATCTTTTATTGTTGGAAGTTGTTTGGTGAAGTTGTTTTGATGCTAATAAAATGAGAAACAAATGTTGACAAATCCAAGAGGTCACTCTAATAGGAATACCGTCTCAACTCGAAACCCTCCTCCAATAGAGCATGAATGAACGATTGATTCATGGGAAGCTAGGGGTAAGATTGGTGAGTATCTAAGCATAAACCGTGACTAGGCCCATGGAATATGAAAGACTCACCAAGTTATCCACCCTCAACCCAGTCAAACCGAACCATTGAACTCTGAAAGAGGGGAGGAGAATGTGTTGAAATGGTATACCCAAGTGGAGGTTCGTCTTGGTTTTACCAACTTAGAGATTTAGCTATTCATGCTTAAAATAAAGACAACAATATGATGAGAAAACATTATGAAGAAATAAAGACTAGAGCTAGGCATAAACAAAATGCATAAATATAACTTCCGGATAATCACCTCTTACTAAAGATTGGATGAGAAACTACACACTCTTCATGGCTTTGTCAAAGCTAGAAAAGTGAGTGATGTTCATCCCTCCAAGTAGAGGAGTTACAAGGTAAAACACTTTACACAAGGAGCCGATCTTCAACAAAGAATGTGTGAATCACGTTTCACCGTTCACGGCTTTGGTAAAGTTTTAGAAAAGTGGAAGATTTTCACTCCTCTAAGGGAAGAAGGAAGCTCAAGCAATGGAAATAAAAGAAAACAATAACACAATAAAAGAAAGCAATACTTAAAGTAAAAGAAAGCAATAATACAATAAAATAAAGTAATACTTAAAGAAAATAATATGCAATAAGGAAAACAATAATACTTTTGGAGGGTTTTTCACTACCAAAAGATGAATGATTTACAAGTCCTAAGGGGTGGTATTTATAGGCAACAAGGGAGGGTGAAAGTCTTGTTAGGTGGCCTTGAAAAGTCTTGTTAGGTGGCCTTGAATCTTGTTAGGTGGCATGAAAGTCTTGTTAGGTGGCCTTGAATTCTATGATCTCCCTTTGTTTTGAGCTTTGATAATTCGCACCCCAGTAGTTTGTAGCTTTAATGCAATTGGCTCCCCAGTAGTTTGTAGCTTTGACGTACAAAACCCTGAAAAGAACAACAATTAATGCATTATCCTTGATTCACACACTAACTCTAATTTGATTTATTTTGACTAGTTTACTTTATTCAACTAACACAATTTACCTATTAAATTATGCCTTAATTAGGGTTAATCACACTCTCCAACCTAAACATTGCTAGTCCCTAGTAATAAATAACAACATAACAAAATAAAATCACTTTCGTAGATATCACAATTGCATTTAGCATATGCAACAAGCCATTAAACCCCTAAGTGATCCCTAATGGACGAGTTTTATCTCGTGAAGGTTTCCAGTGAAGCTACCTACAAACTCCAATTAAAAGATGTGTATATGTAAGATCAGAATGAGTTAGCAACAGAATCGTTGAAACACACATCCCTTAATTTTGAATTGTTTTCCAAACACTTCTCTGTCATTGGTACGTACTCTATACAAAAATAAACACTTGTTACATTGGTATTGGAATTCCTTGTGTGGTAGGAATGATCATTCTAGTAGCAAGAATTGTTATATAACAAATATTCCACTTTATCACCTTTCATGGATAGCTTTGATGTCTCAAACCTCCCTTAGAATGCTCTTAGCAAAAAATTCACTCCGATTATAGTGACTTGTCTCTCAAAAGGCATGTGATCAGAGGATGGTCAATTGAAGAATCACATGCACAGTTAGAAAGAGAGTGAAAGTCTTAAGAAAGTAGACTAATCATGTTCTTGGCATAATCTCATGGAAGAATATCAATGCAATTAAAGAAATACTATTTAACATACCCCAATTTTCGGTTGACAACACACACATGCATCAGACTTGAGATCAATTAGGACTTTGTATAGGTTGTAATGTGGCCAGAGATTAGTGGCTAACAAAATGACGTCAATGATATTCAAAAGCTATCCCCTTTTTAATGTAGTGTAGCACACTTCTTTCTTGTTTTTTGATCTTTTCCCTAGAAATGATATTTCTTTCTTTCATTTTTTCTCATTTTTCACTTTCTTGGAAATTTTCTGTTTTTTTTTTCAATTCTTCATTGAACAGTAGCCACCATCTTCTTTTCTGTTTTTCTTGTCTTTCTATGTCATACCGATTTATAAGAGGATGCAAAAAATGGATAGCAAGGTATGTTAAGTGTATTTTCTTGTGGCTCGGTTATCATATGGGTTTTTTTAAAAAGAAATCATCATTCATTGAAGGCTTAACACATGGCTAACTAAAATCCTAAAAGAATGGTTAAGGCTCAAAATCGTAGAAACAATGGTTAACTAAATTCGTAGAAACAATAGTTAAGGCTCAAAATCAACTCAAAGATGGCCTAAAATCCTTTCTCAAGTATGTGCCTATGTATGTGTCGCATGCAAAGGTTCCCTGTGGGATATGTCAATAGATTACTTTAGTTGCATTTAATCAAAGTAAGTTTAATGAGATTATTCAACAATTGAAGTGAAAGAGCTTACTTGAGTAAATGTTGATTGTCTCTCAGAAAGTATTGCAAGGCTCAAAACTTACCATGGTATTCTTCGTTATCTCCGCTGGTTATGTCAGGTTTCCAAAGAATGTCAGTTATATTATAATTCTATTTTCGAGTCTGGTCATTCTATACCCTAAGATTAACAAATACCAATGTACATTTGACATTTAAGCATAGAGAAAATACCATTTTTCAAGGAAATGCGGAGTTTTTTTTTTTCACTCGAATAAAAATCAAAGTTATTTACTTACACATTTATCTATGAAAATTGAAAAAAAAAACTAAATGCACACATTGAACTTGGAAATCTATGGCGTCTCAGGATAAGTCCCTACCTACGCTACAGGTTGGCATTTTAGGACAATCCTTACTCGGCCCACATCTTTATTTCAACAAAAAGACTTTGGACATAAACAAATATTTACACAAAAAAAATTCGGACCATTAACCTTCATCCCCAAAACACATTTTTTCACAGCTTTGTCATTATTAGTCAAAATTTAATCCGAGTCATCGCTTGTGTCTATGTCATTATTAGTGACACTTCCCACTTCTTGTCGCACATAACATGTAAGTCCCAGACTGGTATAAGATGGCGTGTCAAGAAAATCCTTACTCTGCCCATACACTATCCAGTTTAATCGATCGGTTGCACGACCTAAAAATTGGTTCAGAACACTGAGTGTATTTTTTCATGTGAAAACACCTGCCATATTGTTTACAAGCACCCAGCCGTTTGGCATGATGACGTTTAGCAAAAGTACTTCTGTCATACAATGGTTTTGCTTGTGCTTCTCAGATTTCAATTTTTCTGACTACTCTTGCTTTTCTCATGATCACAGCATGCACATCAGATGGAAATGTGCGCAAGACTCCCAAACTAAACCAAAAAATTTTAACATCCATACTTTTTATGCTTTAAGACTCACTATCTGGTTCTTTAACGTCTGTCAGTCACAAAGACGATTGAAGCTGCATTTGATGTGATCATGAAATATAAGCAAAAATGCTGTAAAAATACATAATCCAGAACAATCTTTTTTTTTTAAATACGAAACTATAACAAACTAGAATCGTAGATCACACCCCCAACCTAAACCGAACATCGTCCCCAATGTTTCGAATTTACCAGTGTGTGGAGTTTGGAGATCAAGTTGTAGGGTAGAGATCTGTTCAACTGTCGAAACCTACAAAGAAAATACACAAATTAATCTTCTCTACGTAGATTTGGATTTTCGTTAGGACGAAAATCCTTGATTTTAAATGCAGACAGAAGAAGAAGAGCCATGTACAAATAGAGTAAACAAATGCCGATCATGAGACAAACGACTGGGTCTTCAGGGAATATGGTCATGGGATTGTTGGGAGTTAGGTCGTGTTATAGAGAATAGCACAACTGAAATAAGAAGAAGAAGAAGACGAAGAAAGAGAGAAAGACAGTGGGTGTAAAGATCTGTTTAACTGCTGAAACCAACAAACAAAACACAACAATTAACCAACTCGAGGGAGATTTGGGTTAGGCTGGAAACCCCTCACCCTAAGTGTGAGCAGAAAAAGAGCACCCATGAACAAATACAAACATATAAGGCAAATTATTAAACAAAGAACTAGGTCGTCGGCGTATATGGTCATGGATTTGCAGGGGGTGGGTTGTTTTAACAGAGAACATAGAGAATGACGAAGAAGAAGAAGAAGAAGAAGAAAAGAGGAAAAAGAAGAAAAAAGAAAGAAAAGAAGAAGGGGAGACCAATCACCGGTGGATGGGAAAAAAAAAAATTTTAAAAACTTTACAAAGACATCCCATTTTTTATTTTTTTTTAGTTTCGGCAGCCGCATATCTGCATGGAATATTCCCACTTTTTTTTTTTTTAATATCAGCAAGCGCGAGTGTCGGCAAATATGAATATCCGCTCGAAATATTCACACAAACATTGGTGTAAGATGCAAATAGTGCAACCTCACCCCCTAACTTGATTCATGCATTGTCCTCAATGAAACAAAAAAAGTTTGATATTCAATGACGGACAATAAAAAGATTAGTAGGGTTAAAAACACCTCGCACTTGAGCTTTGACAAAAACACTAATATCTGCGAGTAAGAAGAACAAAACTATACGACAAAAGAACATAATTAACATGGAATAAAAATAAAGTAAGTAGATAAAAGCTTGTACATTGAAAAGCAGAAAAAAAAAAATTATTCCTCCACAACTGCCGGGTATAACGAATCCATCAAATTCTCCTCCACCACTTGTTCTTCAAAGCCCCCAAAAGATAGCTTAACTCTTTGGCCATTAACGTTGAATGTCTGACCATTTTTGGGGTTTTGGACATCCACAGCTCCGTTGGGGTAGGCCACCTTGACAAGATAGGGGCTATCCCAACGGGATCGGAGTTTGCCTTGGAAAATGAAGAGGCAAAAATTGTATAAGAGTACTTTTTGCTCGGGCTCAAATGATTTCCTCACGATAGAGTTATTATGAAAGATTTTGGCCCTTTCTTTTGAGATTTTGGAGCTCTCATAGGCATCTTGTTGAATCTCTTCCAAACTCATTCAGCTCTAACTTCCTACGATCACCGGCCCTTCTCAAATTAAAATTTAAAGTCTTAATGGCCCAATAGGTCTTGTGTTCCATTTCGACTGGCAGGTGACAAGTCTTTCCATAAACAAGCCGGTAGGGAGACATGCCCAAAATAGTTTTATAGGCAGTGCGGTATGCACAGAGGGCATCGGTCAATCTATCGGATCAATCCTTCCTGTTTGGGTTAACCATTTTTTCTAGAATGTTCTTGATCTCCCTATTGGCTAGCTCGGCTTGACCATTTGTTTGTGAGTGATAGGCAGTAGATACTTTGTGAGTGACGCTATATTTGAACATTAGAGATGCAAATGGCCTATTACAGAAATGTGATCCACCATCACTTATTATTGAACGAGGCATCGCAAACCTCGAAAAGATGTTCTCCTTGAGAAACTTGACTACGACCCGGTGGTCATTAGTCTTAGTCGGGATAGCCTCCACCCATTTGGACACATAGTCCACTGCCAAAAGGATGTATAAATAACCAAATGACATAGGGAAAGGACCCATGAAGTCGATGCCCCAACAGTCGAATATTTCTATGACAAGTATTGGTGAAAGGGACATCATGTTTCTTTGGGTCACACTTGATGCAAATCATAACACAACTTCAAGGGATTTAGTTCAAGTTCCAAGTGGGCCGGTTACGAGAGTACGAGCAAGGAAGTTTAAAGAGGTACTCAATGGACTAATTCAAGAGGCATGGAAACAAGCAAGTTTGTGGAGGCCCATTGACCATGATCCACTTGGGCAACAAAGATTCATCAACATGATTCAAGTTCTAGAAGAATCCAGCTAGGGGCTAAGGCTAAGATTCAATTGGTTTATTGTTGTTAAGGCCTCCAATTTGTCTAAAGGATTAGAATTATTAATAAGTGGGCTTGAGGATGCTTAGACCACATGTTTTATTTCTTATGAAGTAGGGTTTTCAAAGTTACTGTAGCGTGCACTGTTCATGCTACAGTACGTGCACTATTCTTTATTTTTAGGGTCTAATTGTAAGGCTTGTATGCCAAGTACTTTCCTTTTTCTATTTAGGCATGTGCTCAGCCATTTATAAAGGGCTGAATGTCTTTCCTTTTTTCTTCAAGAGTCTTAGGAAAGTAAGAGATATTTCTTTACCCACAAGTAAGAGATATTTCCTAAGTACGATAGCTATTTTAGGAAGATTCCTAATCCTTGTAATGACCAGCCTATAAATAGGCATTCAGATCAATGAAAATTTAGATCATTATTCAGCAAATTTTGAGAGTGTTTTCTCTTTGGTTCTTTGAAGAACTAAATGAACTTATCAGAATTCGCCGTGGCGTTCACCAACGACTTATCAAACAGGTTTCCACACCGTTTGTGGCATCTTCCTTTATACCGAGGTTCTTGTTTCACAAACAGTGTGTTGAGGTCTATATACCAAGGTTCTTGTTTGTTGCAAACAACGGGTCAAGGTCTACCATAAAATCTGTTCGTTAAACGATCTTGGGTTCTTTTCGTTGTTGGTTCTCGTTATTCCGGCGGGTAACACATCATTTGGTATCAAAGCCAAGGCTCGAGTTCAGGTTTGCCTGTCACTTAAAACCTTTCTCTTCGTTATTCCTTGTTCCTTTCTTTTCGTTATTCTGTGTTCTTTTAGTTCCTAAAAATTCGGTTCACATACCCTTAGTGTAGCTGAATTTCCTTTACCCTATTCCGCTCGTATTTTGTTGGTTCTACTTATTATAAATTCATATTCTGTTACCACAAAAGTTAGTTGCTGGTAAAAAAAAAAAAGGGCAGAAAGAAGTAAAAAAAAAAAAAAGAGCCAAAGACAAAAAAAAAAAAAAATCAGATTGTTTGTAAATCATCCATCTTGGGTCCAATAAGTCCGAAAATCATCTCCCCCAAAATCAGGTTTTTTTTTTGGAAGTCTTGCAAATTTGTGCTTCTAAAAATCTAATCTGTTGTGTTCCTTGAATTCTTGCTCTTCAAACCTGAAATTCCTTGATGAGTTCTTGGTGAATTGTTGCTGGAAATTTTGAGAATTGTTTGTTTAGTTTCAGAAGAATTGAAAGAGAAATTATTGAGTGGAAAAAGGCAAGAGTGGTGAGAACATTGGAGGGTAAAAAAAAAAAAAAAAAAAGCCATGTATTTTGAGTGAAACACGAGTGTAGAGTGATCCACATTCTTGAGTGTAAACACGTAAGGGAGAGAATTGTGAGGTTCTTTTATTATTATTATTTTTTTTTTTTTGTTTCTAACTTTGTTTTGCAGCAATCATGTCTCACAACAATGATACGGATCTTGCAGACCCAAAATTGTTTATGGAGGCCATGATGAGTGAGATGAGGCGTGTGATGAAGTTGGAACTAGAGCAAGTTCATGAACGGATAGATCAGATGGAGAAAACACAAGAGAGGCAGCCACAAAACATCCCTAATGTGCGTAGAAGGGAAAGAGTTCAACCAAGGGAAGTAAGGGAAGAAGATGAAGAGCCTTATGGGGCTGGTTTTAATGAAGAAGATGATCAGAATTCTATTGTTAGGAGACATGTAGAGCAGTTTAGAGAAGCTAGGAACCGGGAAGATAACAACTTGGGTGGTATTAAGATGAAAATTCCATCCTTTCAAGGTAGATCCGATCCTGAAGCATACCTTGAGTGGGAGAAGAAGATGGAGTTCGTATTTGACTGCTATAACTATTCTGATGCAAAAAAGGTAAAATTAGTAGTGATTGAGTTTTTTGACTATGCTATTACTTGGTGGGATCAACTTGTTATAAACCGGATGCGAAATAGAGAACGTCCAATAGAGACATGGGAGGAGATGAAAGCGGTGATGAGAAAGCGGTTCATTCCAAGCTACTACTATCGAGAGTTGTACAAAAAACTACAAGGTCTTAGACAGGGAAGCCGGAGTGTGGAGGATTACTACAAGGAGATGGAGATTGCTATGATCCGAGCTAATGTAGAGGAAGATTGAGAGGCTACCATGGCTAGGTTCTTACTTGGATTAAACCGAAAAATCCAAGATAAGGTGGAGATGCAGCATTACGTGGAGTTGGAAGATATGGTGCACATGGCCATCAAAGTGGAGCAACAACTCAAGAGGGGGGGTGGGCCATGTGCAGCCCATAACTCTAGTTCTAATTCTTGGAAATCAAGTTATACCAAGCAACTGGACAAGTCACCAACGTCCAAAGCTGAGCCCAAGTCCGCGAACACCAGCCACATTCCTCAAGGTAAAACTGACTCTTCTACCTCTAGGAATCGTGACATTAAATGTTTTAAATGTCAAGGCAGGGGACACATAGCAAGTCAATGTCCAAACAAACAGGTCATGGTGTTGCAAGGCAATGGTGAAATTGTGACCGACGAAGAAGATTCTGACACCGATGGCATGCCACCATTGGAGGACGTTCCCGAGGAAGAATATTTAGCCCCTGATGCATTGACATTGGTGGCAAGGAGAGCATTGAGCGTGCATGCGAAGGAGGTTGATGAAGTGCAGCGGGAGAACATCTTCCACACTAGGTGCTACATCAAAGACAAGGTGTGTAGTGTAATTATTGATGGTGGTAGTTGTACTAATGTTGCAAGCACAATTATGGTGGAGAAGTTGGGACTACCCGTGTTGAAGCACCCTAAACCATATAAGTTGCAATGGTTGAATGATAGTGGTGAGATAAGGGTGAACAAGCAGGTGTTAGTTGCATTTCGAATTGGTAAGTACAAAGATGAAGTGTTGTGTGATGTAGTACCAATGCAAGCTGGACACTTATTGCTAGGGCGTCCATGGCAGTTTGATAGGCATGTGAAGCATGATGACTTTACAAACAAATACTCCTTTGTGCTTAATCAACGATCAATCACTCTTGTACCATTGACACCGCAGCAAGTATATGAGGATCAAGTGAGATTGCAAAAAGAGAGTGATCAAAAGAAAGAGAGTGAAAAAAAGAAAGAGAGTGAACCAAAGAAAAAGAGTGAAAATCAGAGAGAGGCTGAGAAAAATGAGAGAGAAAAAGAAAATCAAAATGCGGCCATTGAAAAAAAATTAGAGGAAACAAAAGAATTTCTATGCAAAAGTGAGTGAGATTAAGAGAGCCATGTTTTCAAATCAGTCGATGATTGTACTTTTGTACAAAGAGGCACTTTTAAACACTAACGAACTTGACCTTGCTTTGCCTAGTTCTGTTGTTTCTCTTTTGCAGGAGTATGAGGATGTCTTTCCAGAGGAAACACCACATGGGTTACCTCCAATCCGAGGGATTGAACATCAAATTGATTTTGTTCCCGGTGCAACAATTCCAAACCGACCAGCCTATAGGAGCAATCCCGAGGAGACAAAGGAGCTTCAATGGCAGGTAAGTGAGTTGTTGGAAAAAGGGCATGTGAGGGAGAGCATGAGCCCATGTGCTGTTCCAGTTTTAATTGTACCTAAGAAGGATGGGACGTGGAGAATGTGCGCCGATTGCCGGGCCATCAACAACATAACGGTAAAGTATCGTCATCCTATTCCTCGCTTAGATGATATGTTAGATGAGCTGCATGGATCTTGTGTATTTTCTAAGATTGACTTAAAGAGTGGTTATCATCAGATTAGAATAAAAGAAGGAGATGAATGGAAAACAACCTTTAAAACAAAATATGGTTTGTATGAATGGTTAGTTATGCCCTTTGGATTGACTAACGCTCCGAGCACCTTTATGAGACTTATGAATCATGTTTTGCGTGAATTTATAGGCAGATTTGTTGTTGTCTACTTTGATGATATACTCATTTATAGCAAAAACATGGACGATCATGTAATACATTTGAAATCTGTTTTAGATGTGCTTAGGAAAGAAAAGTTGTTTGCTAATCTAAAGAAGTGTACTTTTTATACCGATAAGCTTGTATTTCTGGGTTATGTTGTTAGTGCACAAGGTATACAGGTTGACGAAGAGAAGGTACGTGCAATCCAAGAATGGCCGAGTCCCACAAGTGTAAGTAATGTTCGTAGTTTTCATGGACTTGCTAGTTTCTATCGGCGGTTTGTGAAGGACTTTAGTAGCATAGCCGCACCACTTACCGAAGTGATCAAGAAGAACGTTGGATTTAGATGAGGTGAAGAACAAGAAAAGGCGTTTCAATTAATCAAAGATAAGCTAACTAACGCCCCCTTATTGTCTTTACCTAACTTTTTGAAAACGTTTGAGATTGAATGTGATGCTTCAGGTATTGGCATAGGAGCAGTGCTTATGCAGGAAGGACGACCAATTGCTTACTTCAGCGAGAAACTAAGCGGGGCAGCCTTAAAGTACTCAACTTACGATAAGGAGTTGTATGCATTGGTTCGAGCTTTAGAGACTTGGCAACACTACCTATGGCCTAAGGAATTCGTGATTCACACCGATCATGAGTCCTTGAAACACTTGAAGGGCCAGCACAAGCTAAATAAAAGGCATGCACGATGGGTGGAGTACATTGAAACGTTCCCATACGTCATCCGGTATAAGCAAGGTAAGGAGAATGTGGTTGCCGATGCACTTTCTCGCAGGTATGCATTACTCTCTACACTTGATGCAAAATTCCTTGGTTTTGAGCACATTAAAAATCTATACGTTGATGATCACGAATTTTGTGAGGAATACCGGGCTTGTGAGAAAACCGGTAGTGGTAAGTTCTTTAGGCTTGATGGATTCCTATTTTGAGAGAATAAGTTATGCGCGCCTAATTGTTCCTTGAGGGAGTTGTTAATGTAGGAATCTCATGGTGGGGGATTAATGGGACATTTTGGGGTTGCAAAGACTTTAGCTATATTGCAAGAACACTTCTATTGGCCTCACATGAAAAGAGATGTTGAGAGAATTTGTGGTACATGTATCACATGTAGGCAAGCTAAATCCAGAGTGCAGCCCAATGGTTTGTATACTCCTTTACCAATTCCTAGTGAGCCATGGATAGATATTTCAATGGACTTTGTGTTAGGATTGCCTAGGACTAAGCGTGGGAGAGATTCAATTTTTGTGGTTGTGGATAGATTCTCTAAGATAGCACACTTCATTCCATGTCACAAAACGGATGATGCTTCGCATGTTGCTGACTTGTTCTTTAGAGAGATTGTGAGATTACATGGCATGCCTAGAACAATTCTTTCAGATCGAGATGCTAAGTTCCTGAGCTATTTTTGGAAGACTTTGTGGTGTAAGCTAGGTACTAAGCTATTGTTTTCTACTACTTGTCATTCCCAAACTGATGGTCAAACTGAAGTAGTAAATAGGACCTTGTCTACTTTATTGAGGGCAATCATTAAAAAGAACATCAAAACATGGGAAGAATGTTTACCACATGTTGAGTTTGCTTATAACCGATCCATTCATTCTGCTACTAAATTTTCACCATTTGAAATTGTGTATGGATTTAATCCTTTAACCCCATTGGATTTATCTTCTTTACCTTTGACTGAGCATATTAATTTAGATGGCAAGAAGAAAGCTGACTTTGTCAAGCAGATTCATGAGAAAGCAAGACTCAACATTGAGCGAAGAACGGAACAATACGCAAAACAAGCCAACAAGGGACGTCACAAGCTGATTTTTGAACCCGGAGATTAGGTTTGGCTATATATGACAAAAGAGAGATTTCCGGCGCAAAGATGTTCCAAATTGCTTCCAAGGAGAGATGGTCCTTTCCAAGTCCTGGAGCGCATCAATGACAACGCCTACAAGCTAGATTTACCTAGTGAGTACAATGTAAGTGCTACTTTTAATATTATTGATTTGAGTCCTTTTGATATAGGTGATGATTTGAGGGCAAATCCTTTTCAAGAGGAGGGGAATGATGCAAATCATAACACAACTTCAACGGATTTAGTTCAAGTTCCAAGTGGGCCGTTTACGAGAGCACGAGCAAGGAAGTTTAAAGAGGTACTCAATGGACTAATTCAAGAGGCATGGAAACAAGCAAGTTTGTGGAGGCCCATTGACCATGATTCACTTGGGCAACAAAGATTCATCAACATGATTCAAGTTCTAGAAGAATCCAGCTAGGGGCTAAGGCTAAGATTCAATTGGTTTATTGTTGTTAAGGCCTCCAATTTGTCCAAAGGATTAGAATTATTAATAAGTGGGTTTGAGGATGTTTAGCCCACATGTTTTATTTCTTATGAAGTAGGGTTTTCAAAGTTACTGTAGCGTGCACTCTTCATGCTACAGTACGTGCATTTTTCTTTATTTTTAGGGTCTAATTGTAAGGCTTGTATGCCAAGTACTTTCCTTTTTTCGATTTAGGCATGTGCTCAGCCATTTAAAGGGCTGAATGTCTTTCCTTTTTTTCTTCAAGAGTCTTAGGAAAGTAAGAGATATTTCTTTACCCACAAGTAAGAGATATTTCCTAAGTAGGATAGCTATTTTAGGAAGATTCCTAATCCTTGTAATGACTAGCCTATAAATTGGCATTCAGATCAATGAAAATTTAGATCAATATTCAGCAGATTTTGAGAGTGTTTTCTCTTTAGCTCTTTGAAGAACTAAACGAACTTATCGGAATTGTCCATGGCGTTCACCAACGACTTATCAAACGGGTTTCCACACCTTTTGTGGCGTTTTCCTTTATACCGAGGTTCTTGTTTCACAAACAGTGGGTTGAGGTCTATATACCAAGGTTCTTGTTTGTGGTAAACAACGGGTCAAGGTCTGTCATTTTACAATTGGACCAGTTATCCCTTTATATGAGTGTCCTAACTCAAACACATATACGGAGCTGTATAAGAGTGTTCATTAAACGATCTTGGGTTCTTTTCGTTGTTGGTTCTCGTTATTCTGGCAAGTAACACATCACCTTGTTGTCCCCAGCTTGAAGGTGCGAACAGAGTGATTTTGACGTAACTCTGATGTTGTCGGGTCTTCTTCGTTGTAGCAGCATGTAACCTTGGAATCGGTTGAGATTTACAATGGACTTCACCAAATTAGCCAATTAAAAATATATGATCGAACAAGTTCGCTAAACAACATAGTGCACACCATTAGTATCCACTGATGCAACCAATTGAGTCCTAATTCTTCCTCTAATCAAACCATGATCAGAGTTACAAACATACGGAAGACAAATAAATTATTGGATACACTTTGCGTAAAGTTAATAGTGCATACTGCCAAAAATCCAACACTCCAATGTACTAGACACTGTTCGGAACAAACACATGAGCGTCTCTAACCACATATATCCCCCCCGCTCAAAGTCTATTCACAATACATACATCCAAAGTTAAGTTTAGATTCCTCTCTGTACTCGAAACCTCGGTCGTTACAATCCACCCTGCTTAAAAAGACTTAGTACTAAAGGTATAGTTATGTATAGTATTCCGAAAGTTATACATTTGCTGAAATGTCCCTTTTGCATCCTGATTCCCCGTCATCATATACATTCCTACCTTCCTGTCGTTCCGTCGACGACCCCTAGCATGATGTTTTGGCTTAATCTTGCCTTGTGTCACCGGTGGTCGTGATCCCTCGCTAAATAATAGGCCTCTAGAAGGCAAAAGAAAACTCGGTATCTAAGCCAATTACAAGATATGCCCACGATGATAGCAGTTGTTGTTCCAAGAGGGGGGAAACGTTTTGGATGTTCCCTCATGATATTACAAGTGGAGCGCGCGACACAGCCTGGAGGGGTTGAGCAGGCAATTAAACTTTACTCCTAATCAATCACAAGTTGAAAATTATTACTACCTGAATCACCCTCTTCTCACTAGAATTTCACTTTTAATGCACGAGGACTCCTTTTTAACCACAACGACCGATGAACCATTGGAGATTAGTGTATTTATGTTGGCAATTAGTCACTCAACACTTAATCTATCCACTGGGGATGCCAACTCAAAATCAATGACCCAAACCCCTGGTACGCAACGATGCATGATGAAGACAATCAATCAAAACTTACAATCAAACACCTGGTGTGCGTGTGTGCTTCACATTAGGAGTGCATATGTAAAATCAATAAATAACATAAGTGATTTGATGATGCGTAAACCCCTCCTCGGGAAGGGAACCTTCTCAGTTCCCTAAAACCAAATCTACTACCCCAAAATCAGGTTACAACTACATGAGTCTTATGCCTCAACCATTACCATGGTTTGATGCTGATTCCTTCGACAAGCCTCTCCGCCACAGGCCTCCTTGACGTCTTGGACAACGTCACTTGGGTTCATCTCCCCGAGGATCCTCTAGGCCTCCAGCAATCATGGGCACACCAAGGATCAACGGAATGCACACGCAAAAGGGTTTGGTATTCAACGAATCAGGATATACGACGGCCAATTGTGAGGTTGGGTAGAATCTCTAGATTGTAGCGTTGGGTTTCGGGTTCTAGGGGTGTGTGTGTGATCTCTAAGGTGTAAGACGCAAGAATTTAGCGCACAAAAGAGATGCCTTAGCCCGGGAAAGGCATTCCCCTTTTGGAGGTCCTTTAGAATAAATGGCAATCTTGGTCAACGAAAAAACTCAAATTTTCGTTCAACAAAATTGACCTAGTACCGCAGACTGCTCGAGCGGCCCCATTGGGTGACCCCTGATCTCCTCCTCCTAGCCTTTCCCTTATCTCCTCCCCAAGTCATGAAAAGACCGCTGTAGCGAAGGCTAGTTGGCCTAGGGCTGTCCTTTTTAGTATTTTTTTTAGCCTAAAATAAAAGAGAACATTTTCCCTCTCGAGCACTAAAGGGTGTTGCTCAAGAGGGGCCCACGAATGCTTTAAACCTTCTTTTCGAAAGCGTCAAAACAGTTTAAGAAAAACCTTTCATTGAATAACACCTAGGAGCCATATAATAGATTAATCCTGAATCTATTTAACTCTGATACTCTCTATAAAGTCTATTAAGCCAAGGAATCACAAATAGGTCCCTCGATCAATACCTTGTTGTCCTCGGCTTGAAGGTGCGAACGGAGTGCTTTAGACGTAACTCTGATGCCCTCGGGTCTTCTTCTTTGTTGCAGCATGTATCCTTGGAATAGGATGAGATTTACAATGGACTTCACCAAATTAGCCAATTAAAAATATATGATCTAACAAGTTCGCCAAACAACATAGTGGACACCATTAGTATCCACTAATACAACCAATTGAGTCCGAATTCTTCCTCTAATCCAACCATGATCAGAGTTACAAACATACGGAAGACAAATATATTTTTGGTTACACTTTGCGTAAAGTTAATAGTACATACCGCCCGAAATCCAACACTCCAATGAACTAGACATTATTCGGAACAAACACATGAGCGCCTCTAACCGCATATATACCCCCGCGCAAAGTCTATTCACAATACATACATACAAAGTTAAGTTTAGATTCCTCTCTGTACTCGAAACCTCGGTCATTACAATCCACCCAGCTTAAAAGGACTTAGTACTAAAGGTATAGTTATGTATAGTATTCCGAAAGTTATACCTTTGCTCAAATGTCCCTTTTGTATCCTGATTCCCGTCATTATATACATTCCTACCTTCTTGTGGTTCCGTCGACGACCCCCAGCATGATTTTTTGGCTTAATCTTTCCTTGTGTCACAGGTGGTCTTGATCCCTCACTAAACAAAAGGCCTCTAGAAGGCAAAAGAAAACTCGGTATCTAAGCCAATTACAAGATATGCCCGCGATGATAGCAGTTGTTGTTCCGGGAGGGGGGAAACGTTTTGGATGTTCCCTCATGATATTACAAGTGGAGCGCGCGACACAGCCTGGAGGGGTTGAGCAGGCAATTAAACTTTACTCCTAATCAATCACAAGATGAAAACTATTACTACCTGAATCACCCTTTTCTCACTAGAATTTAACTTTTAATGCGCGAGAACTCCTTTTTAACTACAACGACCGATGAACCATTGGAGATTAGTGTATTTATGTGGGCAATTAGTCACTCAACACTTAATCTATCCACTGGGATGCCAACTCAAAATCAAAGACCCAAACCCCTAGTACGCAATGATGCATAATGAAGGCAATCAATCAAAACTTATAATCAAACACCTGGTGTGTGTGTGTGCTTCACATTAGGAGTGCATATGTAAAATCAATAAATAACACAAGTGATTTGAGGATGCGTAAACCCCTCCCCGGGAAGGGAACCTTCTCGGTTCACCAAAACCAAATCTACTTCCCCAAAATTAGGTTACAAATACATGAGTCTTATGCCTCAACCATTACCATGGTTAGATGCTCATTCCTTCAATAAGCCTCTCCGCCACGGGCCTCCTTGACGTCTTGGACAACGTCACTTGGGTTCATCTCCCCGAGGATCCTCTACGCCTCGAGCAATCGTGGGCACACCAAGGATCATCGAAATGCACACGCAAATGGGTTTGGCATCCAACGAATCAGGATGTACGACGGGAAAATGTGAGGTTGGGTAGAATCTCTAGATTGTAGCGTTGGGTTTAGGGTTCTAGGGGTGTGTGCGTGATCTCTAAGGTGTAAGAGGCAATAATTTAGCGCACAAAAGAGATGCCTTAGCCCGGGAAAGGCATTCCCTTTTTGGAGGTCCTTCAGAATCAAAGGCAATCTTGGTCAGCGAAAAAACTCAAATTTGCGTTCAATAAAATTGACCTAGGGCCGCGGACTGCTCGAGCGGACCCATAAGGTGATCCCTGATCTCCTCCTTCTGGCCTTTCCCTTATCTCTTCCCCAAGTCATGAAGAGACCGCTGTAGCGAAGGCTAGTTGGCCTAGGGCTATCCTTTTTAGTATTTTTTTTAGCCTAAAATCAAACAGAAAACTTTCCCTCTCGAGCACTAAAGGGTGTTGCTCAAAAGGGGTCCACAAATGATTTTAACCTTCTTTTCAAAAGCGTAAAAACAATTTTAGAAAATCCTTTCATTGAATAACACCTAGGAGCCATATAACTGATTAATCCCGAATCCATTTAACTCTGATACTCTCTATAAAGTCTATTAAGCCAAGGGATCACAAATAGGTCCCTCGGTCAATACCTTGTTTCCCTCGGCTTGAAGGTGCGAACAGAGTGCTTTTGACGTAACTCTAATGCTCTCGGGTCTTCTTCATTGTAGCAGCATGTAACCTTGGAATAGGTTTAGATTTACAATGGACATCACCAAATTAGCCAATTAAAAATATATCATCTAACAAGTTCGCTAAACAACATAGTGGACACCATTAGTATCCACTAATACAACCAATTGAGTCCTAATTCTTCCTCTAATCCAACTATGATCAGAGTTACAAACATATGGAATACAAACAAATTTTTGGTTACACTTTGCATAAAGTTAATAGTACATACCGCCCGAAATCCAAGACTTCAATGTACTAGACACTGTTCAGAACAAACACATGAGCGTCTCTAACCGCATAAATCCCCCCGCGCAAAGTCTATTCACAATACATACATACAAAGTTAAGTTTAGATTCCTCTCTGTACTCGAAACCTCGGTCGTTACAATCCACCCTCCTTAAAAGGACTTAGTACTAAATGTATAGTTATGCATAGTATTCCGAAAGTTATGCTTTTGGTCAAATGTCCCTTTTGCATCCTGATTCCCCGTCATCATATACATTCCTACCTTCCTGTGGTTCCGTCAACGACCCCCAGCCTGATTTTTTGGCTTAATCTTTCCTTGTGTCACCGGTGGTCGTGATCCCTCGCAAAATTATAGGCCTCTAGAAGGCAAAAGAAAACTCGGTATCTAAGCCAATTACAAGATATGCCCGCGATGATACCAGTTGTTGTTCCGGGAGGGGGGAAACGTTTTGGATGTTCCCTAATGATATTACACGTGGAGTGCGCCACACTGCCTGGAGGGGTTGAGTAGGCAATTAAACTTTACTCCTAATCAATCACAAGTTGAAAACTATTACTACCTGAATCAACCTCTTCTCACTAGAATTTCACTTTTAATGCGTAAGAACTCCTTTTTAACCACAACGACCGATGAACCATTGGAGATTAGTGTATTTATGTTGGCAATTAGTCACTCAACACTTAATCTCTCCACTGGGGATGCCAACTCAAAATCAATGACCCAAACCCCTGGTACGCAACGATGCATGATGAAGACAATCAGTCAAAACTTACAATCAAACACCTGGTGTGCGTGTGTGCATCACATTAGGAGTGCATATGTAAAATCAATAAATAACAAAAGGGATATGATGATGCGTAAACCCCTCCTCGGGAAGGGAACCTTCTCGGTTCACCAAAACCAAATCTACTACTCCAAAACCAGGTTACAACTACATGAGTCTTATGCCTCAACCATTACCATGGTTAGATGCTCATTCCTTCGATAAGCCTCTCCGCCACAGGCCTCCTTGATGTCCTGGACAATGTCACTTGGGTTCATCTCCCCGAGGATCCTCTAGGCCTCGAGCAATTGTGGGCACACCAAGGATCATCGGAATGCACACGGAAATGGGTATGGCAATCACGAATCAGGATATTCGATGGCAAATTGTGAGGTTGGGTAGAATCATTAGTTTGTTGCGTTGGGTTTAGGGTTCTAGGGTGTGTGTGTTTGATCTCTAAGGTGTAAAAGGCAAGAATTTAGTGCACAAAAGAGATGCCTTAGCCCGGGAAGGCATTCCCCTTTTGGAGGTCCTTAGAATAAATGGCAATCTTGGTCAACGAAAAAACTCAAATTTTGTTCAACAAAACTGACCTAGTACCGCAGACTGCTCGAGCGGCCCCATTGGGTGACCCTGATCTCCTCCTCCTGGCCTTTCCCTTATCTCCTCCCCAAGTCATGAAGAGACCGCTGTAGCGAAGGCTAGTTGGCCTAGGGCTGTCCTTTTTAGTATTTTTTTAGCCTAAAATCAAACAGAACACTTTCCCTCTCGAGCACTAAAGGGTGTTGCTCAAGAGGGGTCCACGAATGCTTTAAACCTTCTTTTCGAAAGCGTAAAAACAGTTTTAGAAAATCCTTTCATTGAAAAACACCTAGGAGCCATATAACTGATTAATCCTGAATCTATTTAACTCTGATACTCTCTATAAAGTCTATTAAGCCAAGGGATCACAAATAGGTCCCTCGGTCAATACCTTGTTGTCCTCGGCTTGAAGGTGCGAACAGAGTGCTTTTGACGTAACTCTGATGCTCTCGGGTCTTCTTCGTTGTAGCAGCATGTAACCTTGGAATAGGTTGAGATTTACAATGGACTTCACCAAATTAGCCAATTAAAAATATATGATCTAACAAGTTCGCTAAACAACATAGTGGACACCATTAGTATCCACTAATACAACCAATTGAGTCCTAATTCTTCCTCTAATCCAACCATGATCAGAGTTACAAACATACGGAAGACAAATAAATTTTTGGTTACACTTTGCGTAAAGTTAATAGTACATACCGCCCGAAATCCAACACTCCAATGTACTAGACACTGTTCGGAACAAACACATGAGCGTCTCTAACCGCATATATCCCCCCCGCGCAAAGTCTATTCACAATACATACATACAAAGTTAAGTTTAGATTCCTCTCTGTACTCGAAACCTCGGTCGTTACAATCCACCCTCCTTAAAAGGACTTAGTACTAAAGGTATAGTTATGTATAGTATTCCGAAAGTTATACCTTTGCTCAAATGTCCCTTTTGCATCCTGATTCCCCGTCATCATATACATTCCTACCTTCCTGTGGTTCCGTCGACGACCCCCAGCATGATTTTTTGGCTTAATCTTTCCTTGTGTCACCGGTGGTCGTGATCCCTCGCTAAACAATAGGCCTCTAGAAGGCAAAAGAAAACTCGGTATCTAAGCCAATTACAAGATATGCCCGCGATGATAGCAGTTGTTGTTCCGGGAGGGGGGAAACGTTTTGGATGTTCCCTCATGATATTACAAGTGGAGCGCGCGACACAGCCTGGAGGGGTTGAGCAGGCAATTAAACTTTACTCCTAATCAATCACAAGTTGAAAACTATTACTACCTGAATCACCCTCTTCTCACTAGAATTTCACTTTTAATGCGCGAGAACTCCTTTTTAACCACAACGACCGATGAACCATTGGAGATTAGTGTATTTATGTTGGCAATTAGTCACTCAACACTTAATCTATCCACTGGGATGCCAACTCAAAATCAATGACCCAAACCCCTGGTACGCAACGATGCATGATGAAGACAATCAATCAAAACTTACAATCAAACACCTGGTGTGCTGTGTGCATCACATTAGGAGTGTATATGTAAAATCAATAAATAACACAAGTGATTTGATGATGCGTAAACCCCTCCTCGGAAGGGAACCTTCTCGGTTCACCAAAACCAAATCTACTACCCCAAAATCAGGTTACAACTACATGAGTCTTATGCCTCAACCATTACCATGGTTAGATGCTCATTCCTTCGATAAGCCTCTCCGCCACGGGCCTCCTTGACGTCTTGGACAACGTCACTTGGGTTCATCTCCCCGAGGATCCTCTAGGCCTCGAGCAATAGTAGGCACACCAAGGATCATCGGAATGCACACGGAAATGGGTTTGGCATTCAAGGAATCAGGATATTCGACGGCAAATTGTGAGATTAGGTAGAATCATTAGATTGTTGCGTTGGGTTTAGGGTTCTAGGGGTGTGTGTGTGATCTATAAGGTGTACGGGGCAAGAATTTTACGCACAAAAGAGATGCCTTAGCCCGGAAAAGGCATTCCCCTTTTGGAGGTCCTTCAGAATAAATGGCAATCTTGGTCAGCGAAAAAACTCAAATTTGCGTTCAACAAAACTGACCTAGTACCGCAGACTGCTCGAGCGGCCCCATTGGGTGACCCCTGATCACCTCCTTCTGGCCTTTCCCTTTTCTCCTCCCCAAGTCATGAAGAGACCGCTGTAGCGAAGGCTAGTTGGCCTAGGGCAGTCCTTTTTAGTATTTTTTTTAGCCTAAAATCAAACAGAACACTTTACCTCTCGAGCACTAAAGGGTGTTGATCAAGAGGGGTCCACAAATGCATTAAACCATCTTTGCGAAAGCGTAAAAACAGTTTTAGAAAATCCTTTCATTGAAAAACACCTAGGAGCCATATAACTGATTAATCCCGAATCTATTTAACTCTGATACTTTCTATAAAGTCTATTAAGCCAAGGGATCACAAATAGGTCCCTCGGTCAATACCTTGTTGTCCTCGGCTTGAAGGTGCGAACAGAATGCTTTTGACGTAACCCTGATGCTGTCGGGTCTTCTTCGTTGCAGCAGCATGTAACCTTGGAATAGGTTGAGATTTACAATGGACTTCATCAAATTAGCCAATTAAAAATATATCATCTAACAAATTCGCTAAACAACATAGTGGACACCATTAGTATCCACTAATACAACCAATTGAGTCCTAATTCTTCCTCTAATCCAACCATGATCAGAGTTACAAACATATGGAAGACAAATAAAATTTTGGTTACACTTTGCGTAAAGTTAATAGTACATACCGCCCGAAATCCAACACTCCAATGTACTAGACACTGTTCGAAACAAACACATGAGAGTCTCTAACCGCATATATCCCCCCGCGCAAAGTCTGTTGACAATACATACATACAAAGTTAAGTTTAGATTCCTCTCTGTACTCGAAACCTCGGTCGTTACAATCCACCCTCCTTAAAAGGACTTAGTACTAAAGGTATAGTTATGCATAGTATTCCGAAAGTTATGCTTTTGGTCAAATGTCCCTTTTGCATCCTGATTCCCCGTCATCATATACATTCCTACCTTCCTGTGGTTCCGTCAACGACCCCCAGCCTGATTTTTTGGCTTAATCTTTCCTTGTGTCACCGGTGGTCGTGATCCCTCGCAAAATTATAGGCCTCTAGAAGGCAAAAGAAAACTCGGTATCTAAGCCAATTACAAGATATGCCCGCGATGATACCAGTTGTTGTTCCGGGAGGGGGGAAACGTTTTGGATGTTCCCTCATGATATTACACGTGGAGCGCGCGACACTGCCTGGAGGGGTTGAGCAGGCAATTAAACTTTACTCCTAATCAATCACAAGTTGAAAACTATTACTACCTGAATCACCCTCTTCTCACTAGAATTTCACTTTTAATGCACGAGAACTCCTTTTTAACCACAACGACTGATGAACCATTGGAGATTAGTGTATTTATGTTGGCAATTAGTCACTCAACACTTAATCTATCCACTGGGGATGCCAACTCAAAATCAATGACCCAAACCCCTTGTACGCAACGATGCATGATGAGGACAATCAATCAAAACTTACAATCAAACACCTGGTGTGCGTGTGTGCATCACATTAGGAGTGCATATGTAAAATCAATAAATAACACAAGTGATTTGATGATGCGTAAACCCCTCCTCGGGAAAGGAACCTTCTCGGTTCACCAAAACCAAATCTACTACCCCAAAATCAGGTTACAACTACATGAGTCTTATGCCTCAACCATTACCATGGTTAGATGCTCATTCCTTCGATAAGCCTCTCCGCCCCGGGCCTCCTTGACGTCTTGGACAGACGTCACTTGGGATCATCTCCCCGAGGATCCTCTAGGCCTCGAGCAATCATAGGCACACCAAGGATCATCGAATGCACACACAAATGGGTTTGGCATTCAACCAATCAGGATATTCGACGGCAAATTGTGAGGTTGGGTAGAATCTCTAGATTATAACGTTGGGTTTAGGGTTCTAGGGTTGTGTGCGTGATCTCTATGGTGTAAGAGGCAAGAATTTAGCGCACAAAAGAGATGACTTAGCGCGGGAAAGGCATTCCCCTTTTGGAGGTCCTTCAGAATAAATGGCAATCTTGGTCAGCGAAAAAACTCAAATTTGCGTTCAACAAAACTGACCTAGGACCGCAGACTGCTCGAGCGGACCCATAGGGGTGAGCCCTGACCTCCTCCTTCTGGCCTTTCCCTTATCTCCTCCCCAAGTCATGAAGAGACCGCTGTAGCGAAGGCTAGTTGGCCTAGGGCTGTCCTTTTTAGTATTTTTTTAGCCTAAAATCAAACAGAATACTTTCCCCCTCGAGCACTAAATGGTGTTGCTCAAGAGGGGTCCACGAATGCTTTAAATCTTCTTTTCGAAAGCGTAAAAACAGTTTTAGAAAATCCTTTCATTGAAAAACACCTAGGAGCCATATAACAGATTAATCCCGAATCTATTTAACTCTAATACTCTCTATAAAGTCTATTAAGCCAAGGGATCACAAATAGCTCCCTCGGTCAATACCTTCTTGGCCTCATCTTGAAGGTGCGAACAGAGTGCTTCTAACGTAACTCTGATGTCGTCGGGTCTTCTTCGTTGTAGCAGCTTGTAACCTTGGAATTGGTTGAGATTTACAATGGACTTCACTAAATTAGCCATTTAAAAATATATGATCTAACAAGTTCGCTAAACAACATAGTGGACACCATTAGTATCCACTAATACAACCAATTGAGTCCAAATTCTTCCTGTAATCCTACCATGATCAGAGTTACAAACATACGGAAGACAAATAAATTTTTGGTTACACTTTGCGTAAAGTTAATAGTACATACCGCCCAAAATCCAACACTCCAATGTACTAGACACTGTTCGAAACAAACACATGAGCGTCTCTAACCGCAAATATCCCCCCCGCGCAAAGTCTCTTGACAATACATACATACAAAGTTAAGTTTAGATTCCTCTCTATACTCGAAACCTCGGTCGTTACAATCCACCCTGCTTAAAAGGACTTAGTACTAAAGGTATAGTTATGTATAGTATTCGGAAAGTTATACCTTTCCTCAAATGTACCTTTTGCATTCTGATTCCCCGTCATCATATACATTCCTACCTTCCTCTGGTTCCGTCGACGACCCCCGGCATGATTTTTTGGCTTAACCTTTCCTTGTGTCACCGGTGGACGTGATCCCTCGCTAAACAATAGGCCTCCAGAAGGCAAAAGAAAACTCGGTATCTAAGCCAATTACAAGATATGCCCGCGATGATACCAGTTGTTGTTGCGGGAGGGGGGAAACGTTTTGGATGTTCCCTCATGATATTACACGTGGAGCGCACGACACTACCTGGAGGGGTTGAGCAGGCAATTAAACTTTACTCCTAATCAATCGCAAGTTGAAAACTATTACTAGCTGAATCACCCTTTTATCACTAGAATTTCACTTTTAATGCGCGAAAACTACTTTTTAACCACAACGACTGATGAACCATTGAAGATTAGTGTATTTATGTTGGCAATTAGTCAATCAACACTTAAGCTGTCCACTAGAGATGCCAAATCAAAATCAATGACCCAAACCCCTGGTACGTAGCGATGCATGATGAGGACAATCAGTCAAAACTTACAATCAAACACCTGGTGTGCGTGTGTGCATCAGATTAAGAGTGCATATGTAAAATCAATAAATAACACAATTGATTTGATGATGCGTAAACCCCTCCTCGAAAACGGAACCTTCTCGGTTCACCAAAACCAAATCTACTACCCCAAAATCAGGTTACAACTACATGAGTCTTATGCCTCAACCATTACCATGGTTAGATGCTCATTCCTTCGATAAGCCTCTCTGCCTCAGGCTTCCTTGACGTCTTGCACAACGTCACTTGGGATCATCTCCCCGAGGATCCTCTAGGCCTCGAGCAATCTTGGGCACACAAAGGATCATCGGAATGCACACACAAATGGATTTGGCATTCAACCAATCAGGATATTCAACGGCAAATTGTGAGGTTTGGTAGAATCTCTAGATTATAGCCTTGGTTTAGGGTTCTAGGGTTGTGTGCGTGATCTCTATGGTGTAAGAGGCAAGAATTTAGCGCACAAAAGAGATGACTTAGCGCGGGAAAGGCATTCCCCTTTTGGAGGTCCTTCAGAATAAATGGCAATCTTGGTCAGCCAAAAAAACTCAAATTTGCGATCAACAAAACGTACCTAGGACCGCAGACTGCTCGAGCGGCCCCAAAGGGGTGAGCCCTGATCTCCTCTTTCTGGCCTTTCCCTTATCTCCTCCCCAAGTCATGAATAGACCGCTGTAGCGAAGCCTAGTTAGCCTAGGGCTGTTCTTTTTAGTATTTTTTTTTAGCCTAAAATCAAACGGAACACTTTCCCTCTCGAGCACTAAATGCTGTTGCTCAAGAGGGGTCCACGAATGCTTTAAACGTTCTTTTCAAAGCGTAAAAACAATTTTAGAAAATCCTTTCGTTGAAAAACACCTAGGAGCCATAGAACTGATTAATCCCGAATCTATTTAACTCTAATACTCTCTCGAAAGTCTATTAAGCCAAGGGATCACAAATTGGTCCCTCGGTCAATACCTTGTTGTCCTCGGCTTGAAGGAGCAAATTGATTGCATTTGACGTAACTCTGATGCTGTCGGGTCTTCTTCGTTGTACCAGCAGGTAACCTTGGAATTGGTTGAGATTTACAATGGACTTCACCAAATTAGCCATTTAAAAATATATGCTCTAACAAGTTTGCTAAACAACATAGTGGACACCATTAGTATCCACAAATACAACCAATTGAGTCCTAATTTTTCCTGTAATCCAACCATGATCAGAGTTACAAATATACGGAAGACAAATAAATGTTTGGTTACACTTTGCGTAAAATTAATAGTACATACCCCCCAAAATCCAACACTCCAATGTACTAGACACTGTTCTGAACAAACACATGAGCGCCTCTAGCCGCTTATATCCCCCCGCGCAAAGTCTACTGACAATACATACATACAAAGTTAAGTTTAGATTCCTCTCTCTACTCGAAACTTCGGTCGTTACAATCCACCCTGCTTAAAAGGACTTAGTACTAAAGGTATAGTTATGTATAGTATTCTGAAAGTTATACCTTTGCTCAAATATCCCTTTTGTATCCTGATTCCCCGTCATCATATACTTTCCTACATTCCTGTGGTTCCGTCTATGACCCCCGGCATGATTTTTTGGCTTAACCTTTCCTTGTGTCACCGATGGTCGTGATCCCTCGCTATACAATAGGCCTCCAGAAGGCAAAAGAAAACTCGGTATCTAAGCCAATTACAAGATATTCCCGCGATGATAACAGCTGTTGTTGCGGGAGGGGGGAAACATTTTGGATGTTCCCTAATGATATTACACGTGGAGCGCGCGACACTGCCTGGAGGGGTTGAACAGGCAATTAAACTTTACTCCTAATGAATCACAAGATGAAAACTATTACTACCTGAATCACCCTCTTCTCACAAGAATTTCACTTTTAATGCGCAAGAACTTCTTTTTAACCACAACGACCGATGAACCATTGGAGATTAGTGTATTTATGTTGGCAATTAGTCACTCAACACTTAATCTATCCACAGGGGATGCCAACTCAAAATCAATGACCCAAACCCCTAGTACGCAACAATGCAGGATGAAGACAATCAATCAAAACTTACAATCAAACACCTGGTGCGCGTGTGTGCATCACATTAGGAGTGCATATGTAAAATCAATAAATAACACAAGTGATTTGATGATGCGTAAACCCCTCCTCGGGAAGGGAACCTTCTCGGTTCACCAAAACCAAATCTACTACCCAAAAATCAGGTTACAACTACATGAGTCTTATGCCTCAACCATTACTATGGTTAGATGCTCATTCCTTCAATAATCCTCTCCGCCACGGGCCTCCTTGACGTCTTGGACAACGTTACTTGGGTTTATCTCCCCGAGGATCCTCTAGGCCTCGAGCAATCTTGGGCACACCAAGGATCATCAGAATGCACACATAAATGGGTTTGGCAATCAACCAATCAGGATATTCAACGGCAAATTGTGAGGTTGGGTAGAATCTCTTGACTGTAGCCTTGGGTTTTGGGTTCTAGGGTTGTGTGTGTGATCACTAAGGTGTAAAAGGCAAGAATTTAGAGCACAAAAGAGATGTCTTTGACAGGGAAAGGCATTGCCCTTTTAGAGGTCCTTCAGAATAAATGGCAATCTTGGTCAGCGAAAAAACTCAAATTTGCATTCAACAAAACTGACCTAGGAGCGCAGACTGCTCGAGCGGCCCCATAGGGTGAGCCCTGATCTCCTCCTTCTGGCCTTTCCCTTATCTCCTCCCCAAGTCATGAAGAGACCGCTGTGGCGAAGGCTAGTTGGCCTAGGGCTGTCCTTTTTAGTATTTTTTTTAGCCAGAAATCAAACAGAACACTTTCCCCCTCAAGCACTAAAGGGTGTCGCTCAAGAGGGGTCCACGAATGCTTTAAACCTTCTTTTCGAAACCGTAAAAAGAGTTTTAGAAAATCCTTTCATTGAAAAACACCTAGGAGCCATATAACTAATTAATCCCGAATCTATTTTAACTCTAATACTCTCTATAAAGTCTATTTAGCCAAGGGATCACAAATAGGTCCCTCAGTCAATACCATGTTGTACTCGACTTGAAGGTGCGAATAGAGTGCTTTTGACGTTACTCTGATGTTGTCGGGTCTTCTTCGTTGTAGTAGCCTGTAACCTTGGAATAGGTTGAGATTAACAATGGACTTCACCAAATTAGCCAATTAAAAATATATGATCTAACAAGTTCGCAACACAACATAGTGGACACCATTAGTATCCACTAATACAACCAATTGAGTCCTAATTCTTCCTGTAATCCAACCCATGATCTGAGTTACAAACATACGGAAGACAAATAAATGTTTGGTTACACTTTGCACAAAGTTAATAGTACATACCGCCCGAAATCCAACACTCCAATGTACTAGACACTGTTCGGAACAAACAAATGAGCGTCTCTAACCGCATATATCCCCCCGCGCAAAGTCTGTTCACAATACATACATACAAAGTTAAGTTTAGATTCCTCTTTGTACTCGAAACATCGGTCGTTACAATCCACCCTGCTTAAAAGGACTTAGTACTAAAGGTATAGTTATGTATAGTATTCCGAAAGTTATACCTTTGCTCAAATGTCCCTTTTGCATCCTGATTCCCCGTCATCATATACATTCCTACCTTCCTGTGGTTTCGTCGACGACCCCCGACATGATTTTTTGGCTTAACCTTTCCTTGTGTAACCGGTGGTCGTGATCCCTAGGTAAACAATAGGCCTCCAGAAGGCAAAAGAAAACTCGGCATCTAAGCCAATTACAAGATCTACCCGCGATGATTCTAGTTGTTGTTTCGGGAGGGGGGAAACGTTTTGGATGTTCCCTCATGACATTACACGTGGAGCGCGCGACACTGCCTGGATGGGTTGGGCAGGCAATTAAACTTTACTCCTAATCAATCACAAGTTGAAAAGTATTACTACCTGAATCACCCTCTTCTCACTAAAATTTCACTTTTAATGCGCTAGAACTCCTTCTTAACCACTACGACCGATGAACCATTGGAGATTAGTGTATTTATGTTGGCAATTATTCACTCAACACCAAATCTATCCACTGGGGATGCCAACTCAATATCAATGACCCAAACCCTGGTACGCAACGATGCATGATGAAGACAATTAATCAAACTTACAATCAAACACCTGGTGCGCGTGTGTGCATCACATTAGGAGTGCATATGTAAAATCAATAAATAACACAAGTGATTTGATGATGTGTAAACCCCTCCTCGGGAAGGGAACCTTCTCGGTTCACCAAAACCAAATTTACTACCCCAAAATCAGGTTACAACTACATGAGTCTTATGCCTCAACCATTACCATGGTTAGATGCTCATTCCTTCGATAAGCCTCTCTGCCAAGGGCCTCCTTGACGTCTTGGACAACGTCACTTGGGTTCATCTCCCCGGGGATCCTCTAGGCCTCGTGCAATCTTGGGCACACCAAGGATCATCGGAATGCACACACAAATGGGCTTGGCAATCAACCAATCAGGATATTCAACGACAAATTGTGAGATTGGGTAGAATCTCTAGATTGTAGCCTTGGGTTTAGGGTTCTAGGGTTGTGTGCGTGATCTCTAAGGTGTAAGAGGCAAGAATTTAGCGCACAAAAGATGATGTGTTACCCGACGGAATAAAGAGAACCAACAACGAAAAGAACCCAAGATCGTTTAACGAACAGATTTTATGGTAGACCTTGACCCGTTGTTTACAACAAATAAGAACCTTGGTATATAGATCTCAACCCACTGTTTGTAAAACAAGAACCTCGGTATAAAGGAAAACGTCACAAACGGTGTGGAAACCCATTTGATAAGTCGTTGGTGAACGCCACGGAGAATTCCGATAAGTTCATTTAGTTCTTCAAAGAACCAAAGAGAAAACACTCTCAAAATTTGCTGAATAATGATCTAAATTTTCATTGATCTGAATGCCTATTTATAGGCAGGTCATTACAAGGATTAGAAATCTTCCTAAAATAGCTATCCTACTTAGGAAATATCTCTTACTTGTGGGTAAAGAAGTATCTCTTACTTTCCTAAGACTCTTGAAGAAAAAAAGGAAAGACATTCAGCCCTTTAAATGGTTGAGCACATGCCTAAATAGAAAAGGAAAGTACTTGGCATACAAGCCTTACAATTGGACCCTAAAAATAAAGAATAATGCACGTACTGTAGCATGAACAGTACACGCTACAGTAACTTTGAAAACCCTACTTCATAAGAAATAAAACATGTGGGCTAAGCTTCCTCAAGCCCACTTATTAATAATTCTAATCGTTTAGACAAATTGGAGGCCTTAACAACAATAAACCAATTGAATCTTAGTCTTAGCCCCTAGCTGGATTCTTCTAGAACTTGAATCATGTTGATGAATCTTTGTTGCCCAAGTGGATCATGGTCAAGGGGCCTCCACAAACTTGCTTGTTTTCATGCCTCTTGAATTAGTCCATGAGTACCTCTTTAAACATCCTTGATCGTGCTCTCGTAACCGGCCTACTTGGAACTTGAACTAAATTCCCTGAAGTTGTGTTATGATTTGCATCAAAAGAGATGCCTTAGCCCGGGAAAGGCATTCCCCTTTCGGAGTTCCTTCAGAATAAATGGCAATCTTGGTCAGCGAAAAAACTCAAATTTGCGTTCAACAAAAATGACCTAGGACCATAGACTGCTCGAGCGGCCCCATAGGGTGAGCCCTGATCTCCTCCTTTTGGCCTTTCCCTTATCTCCTCCCCAAGTCATGAAGAGACCGCTGTAGCGAAGGCTAGTTAGCCTAGGGCTGTCCTTTTTAGTATTTTTTTTAGCCTGAAATCAAACAGAACACTTTCCCTCTCTAACACTAAAGGGTGTTGCTCTAGAGGGGTCCATGAATGCTTTAAACCTTCTTTTCGAAAGCATAAAAAGAGTTTTAGAAAATTCTTTCATTGAAAAACACCTAAGAGCTATATAACTGATTAATCCTGAATCTATTTCACTCTAATACTCTCTATAAAGTCTATTAAGCCAAGGGATCACAAATAGGTCCCTTGGTCAATACCTTGTTGTCCTCGATTTGAAGGTGCAAACAGAGTGCTTTTGACGTAACTTTGATGCTGTCGGGTCTTCTTCGTTGTAGCAGCATGTAACCTTGGAATAGGTTGAGATTTTACAATGGACTTCACCAAATTAGCCAATTAAAAATATATGATCTAACGGGTTCGCTAAACAACATAGTGGACACCATTAATATCCACTAATACAACCAATTGAGTCCTAATTCTTTCCTTTAATCCAACCATGATCAGAGTTACAAACATACAGAAGACAAATAAATTTTTGGTTACACGTTGCTTAAAGTTAATAGTAAATACCGCCCGAAATCCAACACTCCAATGTACTAGACACGGTTCGGAACAAACAAATGAGCGTCTCTAACCGCATAAATCCCCCCGCGGAAAGTGTAATCACAATACATATATGCAAAGTTAAGTTTAGATTTCTCTATGTACTCGAAACCTCGGTCGTTACAATCCACCCTACTTAAAAGGACTTAGTAATAAAGGTATAGTTAGGTATACTATTCCGAAAGTTATACTGCTCAAATGTCCCTTTTGCATCCTGATTCCCCGTCATCATATACATTCCTACCTTCCTCTGGTTCCGTCGACGACCCTCGGCATGATTTTTTGGCTTAACCTTTCCTTGTTTCACCGATGGTCGTGATCCCTCGCTAAACAATAGGCCTATAGAAGGCAAAAGAAATCTCGGTGTCTAAGCCAATTCCAAGATATGCCCGTGATGATACCAACTGTTGTTCCGGGAGGGGGGAAACGTTTTGGATGTTCCCTCATGATTTTACACGTGGAGCGCGCGACACTGCCTGGAGGTGTTGAGCAGGCAATTAAACTTTACTCCTAATCAATCACAAGTTGAAAACTATTACTACCTGAATCACCCTCTTCTCACTAGAATTTCACTTTTAATGCGCGAGAACCCCTTTTTAACCACAACGACCGATGAACCATTGGAGATTAGTGTATGTATGTTGGCAATTAGTCACTCAACACTTAATCTATCCACTGGGGATGCCAACTCAATATCAATGACCCAAACCCCTGGTACGCAACGATGCATGATGAAGACAATCAATCAAAACTTACAATCAAACACCTGGTGTGCGTGTGTGCATCACATTAGGAGTGTTAGTTTTATTTTTTGCCTGAAATCAAACATAACACTTTCCCTCTTGAGCACTAAAGGGTGTTGCTCAAGAGGGGTCCATGAATGCTTTAAACCTTCTTTTCGAAAGCGTAAAAACAGTTTTATAAAATCTTGTCATTGAAAAACACCTAGGATCCATATAACTGATTAATCCCGAATCTATTTTACTCTAATACTCTCTATAAAGTCTATTAAGCCAAGGGTTCACAAATAGGTCCCTCGGTCAATACCTTGTTGTCCTCGGCTTGAAGCTGCGAACAGAGTGCTTTCGATGTAACTCTGATGTTGTCAGGTCTTCTTCGTTGTAGCAGCATGTAACCTTCGAATAGGTTGAGATTTACAGTGGACTTGACCAAATTAGCCAATTAAAAATATATGATCTAACAAGTTCGCTCAACAACAAAGTGGACACCATTAGTATCCACTAATACAACCAATTGAGTCCTAAGTTTTCCTGTAATCCAACCATGACCAGAGTTACAAACACACGGAAGACAAATAAATTTTTTGTTACACTTTGCATAAAGTTAATAGTACATACCGCCCGAAATCCAACACTCCAATGTACTAGACAATGTTCGGAACAAACACATGAGCATCTCTAACCGCATATATCCCCCCGCGCAAAGTCTATTCACAATACATATATACAAAGTTAAGTTTAGATTCCTCTCTGTACACGAAACCTCGGTCGTTACAATCCACCCTGCTTAAAAGGACTTAGTACTAAAGGTATAGTTATGTATAGTAATCCGAAAGTTATACCTTTGCTCAAATGTTCTTTTTGCATCCTGATTCCCCGTCATCATATACATTCCTACCTTCCTGTGGTTCCGTCGATGACCCCCGGCATGATTTTTTGGCTTAACCTTTCCTTTTGTCACCGGTGGTCGTGATCCCTCGCTATACCTACTCCCTACTCCCACAAATATTCCATGTCCTTATATTTGAATTCAGAACCCTTGGGGACTCTGTTTCCCATGGAAAAACAGCGCTAAAGATATTTTACAGGTTCCAGCACATGTTGATCGCTAGACAAATTGGAATTGAGTGAATTTATCAGGATATCTAAAGATATTATTTGAATTTAACATTAGGGAAAAGGCAAAAGAGATGAGGAAGGTAAAACCATAATGGTAGTATCTTTAAACAATACACGGAGAGCAAACTACTAAAACAAATGGAAATATTATGCACTAGACAAGCAATGGAAAAAAATGTACGAAGCAATTTAAGTGTGGCAGTATGTGGAACACTAGGAAACCAACTGCAAACCACTATCACCAATTGCGTTGCAAGCATCATTACCATGGATTTAAGAAATCTATAACATAAAACAGGACGGTTTCAACAAGCTCATCCTACGGCCTCAAATTCATTCATCCAACGGTCAATAAATTACCATTTTTTCTTTAATATTTTCCCTCTAATCGGTCATCGATTACTGCTGATCTTGGAATACAGGACTTTCATTAACATTATAATTAAATGAGTTAAATTTGTCATTAATATCATGTGTAGTGTAACAATTTGAATTTTTATAAGACATAATAATAACATTTTGAATCAAAAAAAACTCATCAATTTAACAAATAAAAAAAAACAAGTGCGTTATTTAAAACATTTATATTGAATATAATTTATTTAATTAATTATTTTAAACTAACTTGTCTTACACATATCTTAAATCAAAAGTTCAAGACTAATTTTTTTTTATCTCTTAAGAAAATCCAATGCTAATATATTCTTATAAATTAATAATTTTGTAATAACTTGTACTAATTAAAAAAATAATATTTTATAAATGATATTTGTAGAAATTTTTTTGGTAGAACATATTTTGGCGATATGCCTTTTGATAAATTAGATTTTTATATTAGATTTGACTCGATTTTGATTACTTGTATATAAATTAATGTTCAATTTTGATTACATGTATATAAATTAATGTTTTTTTAAGTCAACCTATAATATAAAACAGAACGACTTCAACAAGATCATCCTACGATCTCAAATTCATTCATCCAACGGTCAAGAAATTACTTTTTTTTTCCTTAATATTCCCCCCCAACCGGTCAACGATTATGATTAATTTTGGACACATCCTACGATCTCAAATTCATTCATCCAAATGTCAATAAATTATCATTTTTTCTTTAATATTTTTCCCTAATCGGTCAACAATTACGGCTAATCTTAAAACACAGAACTTTCATTAACATTATAATTAAATGACTTAAATTTACCATTAATATCATGTGTAGTATAACAATTCAAGTTTTTATAAGACATAATAATAAAATTTTGATTAAAAAAAACTCATCAATTTAACAAATTAAAAAAAAAAGAGCATTATTTAACCCAATTATATTGAATATAATTTATTTAATTAATTATCTCAAACTAATATGTCTTACACATATCTTGAATCAAAAGTACAAGATTAATTTTTTTTATCTCTTAATAAAATCCAACTCTAATATATTCTTATAAATTAATAATTTTGTAATAACTTTTACTAATTAAAAAAATAATATTTTATAAATGATATTTGTAGAAATTTTTTGATAAAACATATTTTGGCGATATGTTTTTTGATAAATTAGATTTTTAATTTATATTAGATTTGACTCAATTTTGATTACATATATATAAATTAATGTTCAATTTTGATTACATGTATATAAATTAATATTTTTTTAAGTCAATTCTATTATATTTTGTGGATTTATCTATAATATAAAACAGAAAAAACTTTAATAAGTTCATCTAATGGTCTTAAATCCAACAACCACCAACATCTCTTTGAAAATCATTCACATTGAATTTTACCTTCCTTTTGTCACTTTTCACTTTCTCTCTGGCATTGGCAGATAGAGGAGGGGTCTAAGACCACCCTGATATATATTTTTTTTGGATATTCTTAATTGGGCCCGCTATAATGATTTATGAAAAAAAAAATTAATTGGGTCAAACAAGTTGGGTACTAGAACTAAAAAAAAAAGTTCATATCAAATCTGTTAAAATTAGCAAACTAAAATTGATTCCTTAGAGTATTGGTATGATTAGCAAATAAAAGGAACTGTATTATTGAAAAACGCTTAATTTCGTCTATTAAGTGAATATTTTTTTAAAATTGATTTCATTATTTTCAATTAAAATCATTTGGTGGTTAATTTTTTTTATAGGGCACAACAGTCAATCTGATAAAGCTGCTCACACCAGGTTTGTCTTCATACAAATTACATATTGAGTATGTGAATTGACGCTGAATAGTGGTTTTGCATTGTAGTTTACTTCCTCTCTCTGTTTTATGTTGAAGTTTTGACTTTAAATTGATTATGGAAGTGATGATCTTATCCTCACTCATTCTCCAACCAGTGATTTAGAGGTTTTCATCGTTGAAATGTTTATGAGATCTTTGAGTGAAGTTTACTATAATATTGAGTTTAAAATATTAGTCTACCTGATGCATTGCAGTTTAATTTTCATTTCATTTTCCTAATGTTGCAAATGGATTCTTGGAAATCTTGATGGTAGGTCGATTGGTTGGAGGCATGTATTTCCATTGCTAAAATATATATATTCTCACAAATGTCATTCTTGCAGTAATGTGGCGATATGGTGGCACGGGGCTTGGGTTGTGGGTGGTTGTGGGTTTGGATGTGGATATTGTTGGGTGGTTAATGGAGGTGTTGGTGATGGTGGACAATTGTGGAGGTGTTGGAATGTGGTGGCAAGGGGCTTGGGTGATGAGTAGTTGTGGTTACAGGTATTGTTTGTGATAGTGGTGGTGGTGTTTGTGATGATGTGTGATGGTGGGCAGTTGTGGAGGTGTTGGGTAAGGTGTAGTGTTGGGGGCTTGGGCACAAATTTGTGCAAAGAGAAGCGTTTACTCCATTGTCCAATTCGGAACTCAACTTCCCATTTTTGGCTAGATTACTTGCTATGGATCGAATTAACATCTTATTTTGATATCGAATTGTTTTGATCTCAATATAATTTGTATGGTTTTGATATTGGGAAGCACCCAATACGCCACAACTACCAAGGATGCTGAAATGGATTAGATTTTTTTGGATTTTAGGATGTGCTTACTTACACAAACTGTATGAAGATCACTACATTGTATGGCTCATTTCACTGCATTGTTTAGCCAAAATAAATGGAGTGACTGTGGGTACTCTCTTTTGACATGTCCTTGTACTCCAAAATTTTTTATTTATTTTTGTGCTTTTCCTAAGTAGACATTTTTTATGTTATCATTTGGTACACATGAAACTCAGGTCTTCTGGGCTCCGAGCTATGTTTAGAGTTTAAAATTAGTATATGGACCTATTTCTTATGTTTTTTTCTTGCTTATTAAATTTCAAGGGCATGCTATGTAACTTGCCTACATCATTCCTTTGTATTAATATACCAGCTAATTTCATATAACAAAAAAAAAAAATTGATAACGAAAAAAATATTAAGACAATTATTAGCATATTAAGGTCCGAAAGCCCTGCACACCAACTGTTTGACGAATAGCCAAGACAAATGTGTTGTCCAGTGAGATCTCGGATGCTTGTTTGTATATGTATGTGTATTTCTCTCTATTACAACTAATGAGTGCCACTTTGTGTGGTTAAGTTTCTTTTATAATTCTTCTTTTATGGCGGTGATATTTGTTGGGGTCAGGGATAATATAGTTTAGAGTAAATTATACTGACACCCTGCAAATTGGTCTACTTACAGAGACACCCCTTCAGGGTGTTAGTGTAATTTACCCTATAGTTTATTCAATATTCAATGCTTTTCTTCCGCTCTCTATTGTGGGGTTTGTCCGATAGTTCGATGGTATAGCTCTCTTTTTTAAATAGTGGTTTGGTTATTTCGATATTGTATTTCAATTCCATTAAGGCAATTAGTGGTTGACTGCACTTAATCGAATGCAGACTTATTACTCAATGCTTTATTATTTTCTTTACTTTCAACAAGCAACGAATGGTACTTGATTTTTGGGTTACCTAGAGTTCATATTTTTGAGTTATTGCTCATGTTGAAAATTAGTGTTATATTTATATTACTTTATTGACGGACAGTGGTGGATTACAGTGTATAAATAGTTTTGAATTTGAGAGAATTTGTTGGTGGAAAAAAACTCAAGTTTATGTACATCTTCAAATGTTCATCCAAGCCTCAGGAGTTTACATCACCTTTGTTTGTGATTTTCAGTTTATCCAAAGAAGGCCTACCCCCAAGCTGCCATCAAGAACAGTCCTGTTAAAAATGGTGATTTACAAATTGTAGTTTTACCAATCAATAATTGAATATTTGACTATTTCATTCTATGTTTATGTGTGTGCCTTTTGTTTTGTTTTATTTTATTGGAACTTGGGTGAGATTTATGTGATTGGGGTTGGGAGTCTTGGGGGGATTTTTTTCTTTACTTTATTTCTTTTTTGGTGGAGTCACATGGATTATACTACAAAGAAAAAGAAATAGAATACTATGAAGAAGAAGAAGAAGAAGAATACAAAGGGGTTGACTACAAAGAAGAATATGATGACTACAGAGAAGAAGACTTTGAAGAAAGAAGAGGACCATAAAGATGAAGAAAAAAAAAAACACGAGTTTGAAGGGGAAGAAGATTGCGAAGATAAAGAAAAAAAAAAAAAAAACTACAACAATGAAGAAGACTACAAAAAAGTAAACTAGGAAGAAGAAGAATACAAAAAAAAAATGAAGACTCGACGACAGAAGAAAAGAACACTACGAAGAAGAAAAATAAGATGAAGACAACTATAACGGCGAAGAAGAACATTAGTACGAAGAAGACAAAGACTGCAAATAAAAGAAATAGAAGACTTATAAGGGGAAAGACAAAGAATAACAAGAAGAAAACGCCGTAGCAAAAGAAGAAGAAGAAGAAGGAGAAGGAGAAAAAGAACATGACACCAAAGAAGAAGAACACTACGAAGAAGAAGAATAAGAAGAAAATGAACAACAAAGGAGAAGACTATGAAGAAGAAGACTACTAAAAACAAAAAAATAAAGAGACTACAAAGAAGAAGATGAACAATACGAAGAAGAAGACTATGAACACAAACATGACTACCAACAAGAAGAAGACTGCAAATGAGGCTTTGAAGAATAAAACAACGAAGAAGTAGAAGACGACAATTACGAAGAAGATGATTATGACAAAGACTAAAAAAAGAAAAAAAAAGACTACGAAGAAATAAAAGATGACTACAGAAAAGAAAAAGGCTACGAAGAACAAGAATAAGGACACGAAGAACAAGAAGAAGAAAGACAACACTACGAAGAAAAAGAAGACGACTACAAAGAAGAAGGCTATGAAGAAGAATACTACAAACAAGCAAAAGATGAAAAAAATTACAAAGAAGAAGAAAAAAACTACGAACAAGAAGATTATGAAGAAGAAGACTGCAACGAAGATGACGGCTACAAAAAGAAGACGACAATGACTACGTAGAAGAAGAAGAAGGCTCCAAAGAAGTAGACTACGAAGAAGACGGCACCGAAAAAAAGAAGAAGAAGAAAACTATAAAGGAGATTACAAAGAAGACGAAAAAAGGAACATAAAAAAGACTACAAAGAAGGAAAATTCAAAGGACACTATGAAGAAGAAGACGACGATGAAAAAGAAGAATATACAGAAGACAACATGTCACAACTCGTCTCCATGGATATGACCGACCATGAACCATGGAGCTTATCTCATGGAACATGTAAGTCTATCATCAATATTACCATTAGTAGAAAATACAAACACAAAATATCATTATATTATTAAGTAACATGTCCACATAACCCAAAACAAAAAAAAGATTACTGCTAATACATACAGAGCATCTACTGATAAAGTAAGAAAAAATAGAAAGATACAAAGAATAAGAATAAGAATAGGAAGAAGATCGGGAAGGTTGTAAAAGAACAAGACTATGAAGAAAAAGAAGAATACTACAAAGAAAAAAAACTATGAAGGAGGAGAGGGACGAAAAGAAGACTACGACGGAAAAGAAGTAGAAGAAGCATACTACAAAGAAAAAGAAATAGAATACTATGAAGAACAAAAAGAAGAAAAAGACGAATAAGAAAGAGAAGAAGAAGAATACGAAGGGGTTGACTACAAAGATGAATATGACGCCTACAAAGAAGAAGAAAACTTCGAAGAAAGAAAAGAAACATGAAGATGAAGAAAAAAAAGAACACGAGTTTGAAAGAGAAGAAGATTGCGAAGATGAAAAAAAAAAGAAAACTGCAATGACGAAGAACAAGACTACAAAAAAGTAGGCTAAGAAGAAAAAGAATACAATGGAAAAAAAAAAAGACTCGATGATGAAAGAGAAGAGCACTACGAAGAAGAAAAATAAGATGAAGACAGCTATAACAGCGAAGAAGAACACTCGTACAAAAAAGAAGAAAAAGACTACAAATAAAAAGAAATAGAAGACTTATAAGGGGAAAGATTAAGAATAACAAGAAATAGAAAACGCCAAAGCAAAAGAAAAAGAAAAAGAAGGAGAAAAAGAAAATTGCAACAAAGAAGAACACTACCAAGAAGAAGAATAAGAAGAAAGGAAACAACTAAAAACAAAGATTAAGAAGACTACGAAGAAGAAGACTATGAACACAAAGAAGACGTTGAAGAAGAAGACTGCGAATAAGACTACGAAGAAGTAGAAGACGAAAACTACGAAGAAGAAGATGAATATGACAGAGACAAAAATTTAAGATAAAAAAGATTACAACGATGAAAATAAGACTACGAAAAAATAGATGACGACCACAGAGAAGAAAAAGACAACGAAGAACAAAAATAAGAACATAAAGAACAAAAAGAACAACAGTACTACGAAGAAGAAAAAAAAGACAACTACAAAGAAGAAGGCTACAAAGAAGAATACTACAAACAAGCAGAAGATTGAAATGATAACAAAAAAGAAGAAAAAAACTACGAACAAGAAGACTATGAAGAAGAAGACTGCAACGAAGATGACAACTACAAAAAGAATAAGCTGTCAATGACAATGACTACGCAGGAGAAGAAGACTCCAAAGAAGAAGTAGACTACGAAGAAGACACCGTAAAAAAGATTCAAAAGAAGAAGAAGAAGAAAACTACAAAGGAGATTACAAAGAAGAAGAAAAAAAGAACACAAAGAAGACTACGAAAAAGGAAAATTTAAAGGAAACCCTGAAGAAGAAGATGACGGTGAAAAATAAGAAGTAAACTACGATAAAGAAGAAGACTATGAAACAAAAGAATACTATAAGGAAGAAGAAGAAGAAAAAGAAAAGACCACAATAAAGAAGACGATTACGAATAAGAATAATACAACAAAAAAAGCCGCAAAGAAGACTAGAAGAAAAACAAAAAAAAAGACTATGAAGAAGAAGATAACTACAAATAAAAAGGCTAAGAAGAAGAAGAATACAAAGTAGACTAAAACTCCACGAAGAACACAAAGAATACAAAGAAAACTGCAAAGAAGAAGAAGACCACGAAGTAAAAGAAGGACATTATGAAGAAGATAACGATGATGAAAAAGAAGAATATGCAGAAGACAACAAACAAAAAAGAAAATTAAAAAGAAGAAGACAAGGACTATGAAGGCCATGACCACGAAGAAGAATATGAAAAAGAAGAATACTACTACAAAAAAGATTATAAAGAAGAAAATGATTGCAAAGAAGACTATGAAAATAGAAAAGATGGCTATAACAAAAAAAGTAGTACAAAGAAGAAAACTACGGAAAAAAAAAGACGACGACGATTACGAGAAAGATGATTAAGAAGAAGATAACTATGAAATAGAAGAAGACTATAAGGAGGAGGAAGAAAACGAAGTAACTACAGTACAGAAGAAAACTATGAAACAAAAGAATACTACAAGGAAGAAGAAGAAAAAGAAACGACCACAATCAAGAAGATGACTACGAAAAAAACTACAAAGAAGACTAGAAGAACAAAAAAAACTACAAAGAAGAAGACAACTACAAATAAAAAGGCTAAGAAGAAGAACACAAAGTAGACTAAAAAGAATTACACACCACGAAGAAGAACACAGAATACAAAAAAGACTGCGAAGAAGAAGACGACGACGACTATTAAGTAAAAGGACACTATTAAGAAGAAGACGACGATGAAAAAGAAGAATATGGAGAAGACAACAAACAAAAAAGAAGAAGATAAGGACTTCGAAAGCCACGACCACGAAGGAGGCTACGAAAAAGGATATGAAAAAGAAGAATACTACTATAAAAAAGATTATAAAGAAGAAGATGACTGCAAACAAAGACTGAAAAAAGAAAAGGTGCCTACAATGAAAAAAGTAGTACAAAGAAGAAAACTACGAAAAAAAATAAGAAGACGACGACGATTATGAGAAAGGCGAATAAGAAAAACTAAGAAGTCGTAGAATAAGAAGAACAAAAAGAAGACAACGACTATGGAAAAGACTATGAAGAAGAAAACGATGACTACCAACGCGAAAAAGAAGAAGATGACAACGAAATAGAAGAAGACTATGAAGAAAAAGAAAAAAAGATTATAAGTAGGAGGAAGAAGATGAAGTAAACTACGATTAAAAAAAGACTACGAAATAAAAGAATACTACAAGATAGAAAAAGAAGAAAAAGAAAAGACCACAATAAAGATGATGACTACAAATTAAAATAATACTACTATGAAAAATACTACAAAGAAGACTAGAAGAAGAACAAAAAATGAAAAAAAAAAAAAAGACTATGAAGAAGAAGAAAACTACAAAGAAAAAAGCAACGAAGAAGAATAAGAAGACTATGAACAAGAATACAAAGTAGACAAAAAACGAATAAGAACTCCACGAAGAACATAGAACAAAAAGAAGACTACGAAGAATAAGAAGAAAATGACTACCGAAGTAAAAGAAGACTATGAAGAAGAACAAGAAGCGGAAAAACAAGAAGACAACATAGAAAAAGGAGACTATGACGAAGAAGAAAAAGAAGAATACTATGAAAAAAAAGACTCGATGAAAGAGAAAAAGACTACTACAAAGAAGAAAAATAAAAATATGAAAACTATGAAGAAGAAGAAGAAGAAAAAGACCATGAATAAGAAAAAATAGAAGGATACAAAGAAAAAGAGTAAGAATATGAAGAAGACTAGGAAGGAGAAATAAAAGAACGAAGAAGAAAAATACAAAAAAAAAATATGAACAAGGAAGTGACGGAGGAAAAGAAGACTATGACGGAAAAGAAGTAGAAGAAGCATACTACAAAGAAAAAGAAATAAAACACTAAAAAAAAAAGAAAAAGAACAAGACGAATAAGAAAGAGAAGAAGAATACAAAGGGGTTGACTACGAAGAAAAATATGATGACCAAAAAGGCAAAGAAGACGTCAAAAAAAGAAGAGGACCATGAAGATGAAACAAAAAACACGAGTTTGAAGGAGAAGAAGATTGCAAAGATAAAAAAAAAACTACAATGACGAAGAACAAGACCACCAAAAAAGTAGACTAAGAAGAAAAAGAATACAACGGAAAAAAAAAAGGGAGACTCGACGACGGAAGAGGAGAACACTACGAAGAAGAAAAATAAGATGAAGACAACTATAACAGCGAAGAAGAACACTAGTACGAAGAAGAAGAAGAGTGCAAATAAGAAGAAATAGAAGACTTATAAGGGGAAAGACTAAGAATAACAAGAAGAAAACGTCGAAGCAAAAGAAGAAGAAGAAAAAAAAGAACATTACAACAAAGAAGAAGAATAAGAAGAAAAGGAACACAACAAAGAAGAAGACTGCGAAGAAGAAGACGACTACTGAAAATAAAGAATAAGGAGACTACGAAGAAGAAGACTATGAACACGAAGAAGACAATGACGAAGAAGAAGACTGCGAATAAGGATTTGAAGAATAAGACTACGAAGAAGTAGAAGACAAAAACTACACAGAAGATGACTATGACAAAGATGAAAAAATTATATAAAAAAGACTACGACGATAAAAATCAGACTACGAAGAAAAAGAAGACGACCACAGAGAAGAAAAAGACTACAAAGAATAAGAATAAAGACACGAATAAGAAGAACAACAACAACAACACTACGAAGAAGAAAAAGAAGACAACTACAAAGAAGAAGGCTACGAAGAAGAATAATACAAACAAGCAGACGATGAAAAAGATAATAACGAAGAAGAAAAAAAACTACGAACAAGAAGACTACAATGAAGATGACGACTACGACAATGACTATACAAAAGAAAAAGACTCCAAAGAAGTAGACTATAAAAAAGATTCAGAAGAAGGAAACTACAAAAAAGAAGGAAACTACAAAGGAGATGAAAAAAAGAACACAAAGAAGACTACGAAGAAGGAAAATTCAAAGGACACTATGAAGAAGAAGACGGCGATGAAAAAGAAGAATATGTAGAAGACAACAAACAAAAAAAAACTAAAAAGAAGAAGACAAGGACTACGAAGGCCACAACCACGAAGAAGGATATGAAAAAGAAGAATGCTACTACAAAAAAGATTATGAAGAAGAAGATAACTGCAAAGAAGACTATGAAAAAAGAAAAGATGGCTAAAAAAGGTAGTGCAAAGAAGAAAACTACGAAAAAAATAAGAAGACGACGACGATTACGAGAAAGACGAATAAGAAAAACTACGAGGAGAAAAACTATGAAGAAATCGTAGAATATGAAGAATAAGAAGATGATGACGACTATGAAAAATACTATGAAGGAGAAGACGACGACTATCAACGCGAAAAAGAAGATGACTACGAAATAGAAGACTATGAAGAAAAAGAAAAAAAGAAGACTATAAGGAGGAGAAAGAAGATGAAGTAAACTACGACAAAGAAGAAGACTGAAACAAAAGAATACTAAAAGAAAGAAGAAGAAGAAAAAAGACCACAATAAAGAAGATGACTACAAATAAGAATAATACTACAAAAAAGACTATAAAGAAGACTAGAAGAACAAAAAATGAAAAAAAAAAAGACTACGAAGAAGAAGACAACTACAAAGAAAAAGGCTACGAAGAAGAATACAAAGTAGACTAAAAAGAATAAGAATACAAAGAAGACTACAAAGAAGAACAAGGAGAGGAAAAACAAGAAGACAACAAAGAAAAAAGAGACTATGACGAAGAAAAAAAAGACTTGATGACAGAGAAAAAGACTACTACAAAGAAGAAAAATAAGAATACAAAAATTATGAAGAAGAAGAAGATTACGACAACTAAGAAGAAGAAGAAAAAGACTACGAATAAGAAAAAATTGAAGGATACAAAGAAAAAGAATAAGAATACGAAGAAGACTGGGAATAAGAAATAAAAGAACAAGATTATGAAGAAGACGAATACAAAAAAAACTATGAAGGAGGAAGAGACGGAGGAAAAGAAGACTACGATGGAAAAGAAGTAGAAGAAGCATGCTACAAAGAAAAAGAAAAAGAACACTATGAAGAAGAAGCAAAAGACAAATAAGAAAGAGAAGAGAAGAAGAATAATAGGAAGGGGTTGACTACAAAGAAGCATATGATGACCACAAAGAAGAAGAGGACCATGAAGATGAAGAAAAAAAAGAACACGAGTTTGAAGGAGAAGATGATTGCGGAGATAAAAAAAAGAAAACTACAACGACAAAGAACAAGACTACAAAAAAGTAGACAGAAGAAAAAAAATACAATAGAAAAAAAAATGAGACTCAACAACGGAAGAGAAGAAAAATAAGATGAAGACAACTATAACTATGAAGAAGAACACTAGTACGAAGAAGAAGAAAAAGAGTACAAATAAGAAGAAATAGAAGAAGTATAAGGGGAAAGACTAAGAATAATAAGAAGAAGAAAACACCAAAGCAAAAAAAGAAGAAGAAGAAGAAGAAGGAGGAGGAGAAGGAGAAAGAGAAAAAGAATATTACAACGAAGAAGAACACTACGAAAAAGAAGAATAAGAAGAAAAGGAACACAACAAAGAAGACTACTAAAAATAAAGAATAAAGAAACTACGAAGAAAAAGATGAAGAATACGAATAAGAAGATTATGAACACGAAGAAGACGATGATGAAGAAGACCACCAACAACAAGACTGTGAATAAGGCTTTCAAAAATAAGACTACGAAGAAGTAGAAGACAAAAACTACGAAGAACAAGCTGACTGTAACAAAGACAAAAAAGTAATATAAAAAAGACTAAGACGATGAAAATAAGACTATGAATAAATAGAAGATGACCACAGAGAAGAAGACTACGAAGAACAAGAATAAGAATACGAGAAGAAGAACAACACTACGAAGGAGAAAAAGAAGACGACTACATAGAAGAAGGCTACAAACAAGTAGAAGATGAAAAAGATTACAAATAAAAAAACTACAAACAAGAAGACTTTGAAGAAGATGAAGACTACAACGAAGATGACGACAACGAAAATGACTACACAGGAGAAGTAGACTACGAAGAAGGCGACACCGTAAAAAAAAATCAGAAGAAGAAGAAGAAAACTACAAAAAAAAAGGCAACTACAAAGGAGATTACAAAAAAGAGGAAAAAAGGAACATAAAGAAGACTATAAAGAAGGAAAATACAAAGAAGGACACTATGAAGAAGAAGACGACGATGAAAAAGAAAAATAGGTAGAAGACAACAAACAAAAAAGAAAAGTAAAAGAAGAAGACAAGGACTACGAAAGCCATGACCACGAAGAACAAGGAGGCTACGAAAAAGTATATGAAAAAGAAGAATACTATTACAAAAAAGATTATAAATAAGAAAATGACTGCAAAGAAGACTATGAAAAAAGAAAAGATGGCTATGACAAAAAAATTTGTACAAGGAAGAAAATTACGAAAAAAAATAAGAAGACGACAATTATGAGAAAGACGAATAAGAACAAATACGAGGAAAACTATGAAGAAGTCGTAGAATAAGAAGATGGTGACGACTATGAAAAAAACAAGAAGAAGACTAGAAACAAAAGAATGCTAAAAGGAAGAAGAAGAAGAAAAAGAAAAGACCAAAATAAAGAAGACGACTACGAATAAGAATAATACTACAAAAAAGACTGCAAAGAAGACTAGAAGAAGAACAAAAAAAGACTACGAAGAAGAAGACAACTACAAAGAAAAAAGCTACAAAAAACAATAAAAAGACTATGAAAAAGAATACAAAGTAGACTAAAAAGAATAAGAACTCCACGAAGAAGAACGCAAAGAATACAAAGAAGATTAAGACGACTACAAAGTAAAAGAAGACTATGAAAAATAACAAGGAGAGGAAAAAAAAGAAGACAACAAAGAAAAAAGAGACTATGACGAAGAGGAAAAAAATACTATGAAAAAAAAAGACTTTGATAACAGAGAAAAAGACTACTACAAAGAAGAAAAATATGAAAGCTATGAAGAAGAAGACTAAAAAAACTATAAAGAAGAAGAAGAAAAAGACTACGGATAAGAAAAAATAGAAGGATACAAAGAAGAATAAGAATATGAAGGAGACTGGGAACAGAAGTAAAAGAATAAGACAACGAAAAAGAAGATACTAAAAAAAACCTATGAAGAAGAAGGAGGAGACGGAGGAAAAGAAGACTACGATGGAAAAGTAGAAGAAACATACCACAAAAAAACAAAAGAAATAGAATACTATGAAGAAGAAGAAAAAAAAGACGAAGAAGAAAGACAAGAAGAGAAGAAGAAGAATACGAAGGGGTTGACTACGAAGAAGAATATGACTACTACAAAGAAGAAGACAACTTCGAAAAAAGAAGAGGACCATGAAGATGAAAAAAAAAAACACAAGTTTGAAGGAGAAGAAGATTGCGAAGGTAAAAAGAAAACTACAACGACAAGAAAGACGACTACAAAAAAGTAGACTAGGAAGAAGAAGAATGCAACAAAAAAAGAAAAAAAGAAAAAAAACGAAGTACCGGCTACAAAAGAGAAGAACACTACGAAGAAGAAAATAAGATGAAGATAACTAAAACAGCAAAGAAGAACACTAGTACTACGAAGAAGAAGAAGAAGAAGAAGAAGAAGACTACAAATAAGAAGAAATAGAAGACTTGTAAGGGTAAAGACTAAGAAGAACAAGTAGAAGAAAACGCCGAAGCAAAAGAAAAAGAAGAAGGAGAAAAAGAACATTACAACGAAGAAGAACACTACGAAGAAGAAGAATAAGAAGAAAAGGAACACAACAAAGAAGAAGATTACGAAGAAGAAGATCACAAGAAGAAGACTACTAAAAATAAAAAATAAAGGGACTACAAAGAAGAAGATGAAGAATATGTAGAAGAAGACTATGAACACGAAGAAGACAATAATGAAGAAGAAGACTGCGAATAAGGCTTTGAAGAATAAGACTACGAAGAAGTAGAAGATGAAAACTATGGAGAAAGAAGATGACTATGACAAAGACGAAAAAATAAGATAAAGAAGTCTACGACGATGAAAATAAGACTACGAAGAAATAGAAGACAACTACGAAGAAGAAGACTATGAAGAACAAGAATAAGGATACGAAGAAAAAGAACAACAACAACAGCAACATCACGAAGAAGAAAAAGAAGACGACTACAAAGAAGAAGGCTACTAAGAAAAATACTACAAACAAGCAGAAGATGAAAAAGATTACAAAGAAGAAGAAAAAAACTACAAACAACAAGACTCTAAACAAGAAGACTACAACGAAGATAAGGACTACGAAAAGAAGAAGAAGACTACGAAGAAGACGAAACCGTAAAAAACACTTAGAAGAAGAAGAAGAAAACTCCAAAAAAGGACACTACAAAGGAGATTACAAAGAATACGAAAAAAGGAACATAAAGAAGACTACGAAAAAGTAAAATTCAAAGGACACTATGAAGAAGAAGACAACGATGAAAAAGAAGAATATGCAGAAGACAACAAACAAAAAAGAAGACAAAGGCTATGAAGGCTACAAGCGCGAAGAAGGAGGCTACAAAAAAGGATATGAAAAAGAATAATATTGCTACAAAAAAGATTATAAAGAAGAAAATGACTGCAAAGAAGACTATGAAAAAAAAGAGCTAGCTATGACGAAAAAAGTAGTACAAAGAAGAAAACTATGAAAAAAAATAAGAAGACGACAACGATTACGAGAAAGACAAATAAGAAGAAATACGAGGAAAGCTATGAAGAAGTCGAAGAGTAAGAAAAACAAGAAGAAGACAATGACTATGAAAAAGACTACGAAGAAGAAGACGATGACTATCAACACGAAAAAGAAGAAGATGACTATGAAATAGAAGAAGACTATGAAAAAAAAGAGAAAAAAAGTAGACTATAAGGACTAGGAAGAAGATGAAGTAAATTACGACAAAGAAGACGACTATGAAACAAAAGCATACTACAAGGAAGAAAAAGAAGAAAAAAAGAGACCACTATAAGAAGACGACTACGAATAAGAATAATACTACGAAAAAGACTACAAAGAAGACTAGAAGAACAACAAAAAAGAAAAAAAATAACTACGAAGAAGAAAACAACTACAAAGAAAAAGGCTACGAAGAAGAATAAGAAGACTACGAAGAACAAGGAGAGGAAAAACAAGAAGACAACAAAAAAGAAGACACCAAAGAAGAAAAAAGGAAGAAGAAGAATAAGATAACTAAAAATAAGAAAAAGACAAAAACAAATAACACTACCAAGTAGTAGAAGAAGAAAAAGAAAAAGAAGACGAATACAAAAAAGACGAAGAAGAAGTTGATGAAGAGGAAGATGACGAAGAAAACATGGAAGACGAAAATGACAATGACAATGACGATGACGATGAAGGAGACAAAAAGGAAGAAGACGGCTACGAAGAAGAAAGAAAAAGAACAAGAAAAAGATGACTACAAACAAGAAGAAGATGACTACACAGGAAGAAGAAGCCTAGAAAGAATAAAAGAAAGAAAACAAGAAGAAGACGACCACAAAGAAAAAGAAGATGATGAAGACAAATAAGAACACAACAAAGAAAGAAGACTAGAACAAAAACAAGAAGATTACAAAGAGAGAAAAGAAGAAAACTACAAAGAAGAAGACTATAAAGAAGAAGAAAAAATAAGAGCGCAAAGAAGATGAATAAGAACAAGACCACAAAGAACAAGAAGATAGCAAAGAAGAAAACTACAGAGAAAAAGAAGAGGAGGAAGGCGGCAACAATGAATAAGAAAATGACAATGACGAAGAAGATGACTACAAAGAAGAAAAAGTAGAAACAAAAGATGAAGACGAAGAAGAAAATGAAAAAGAAGAAGACGACTAGTACTAAAAAGAAGACGACAACTAATACTAAGAAGAAGAAGAGGAAGAGCGGAAACAAAAGAAGGAGACCACAAAAAAAAAAGAAAAATAAGACTGCAAAGAAGAAGAAGAAGCAACAAAAAAATAAGAGCACTACAAAGAAGAAGTAGATCACAAAAAAAGAACCAGACTACGTAGAAGAAGGCTACAAAGAAGGAGAAGGAGAAGAAGACTACATGGAAGAAAAATACAATGAAGACGAAGACGGCAAAGAAGAAAAAACTGACGATGATGATGATAACTATGTTAGAGATTGGGGGTGTTAAAGGTCATTGACAATAGGTTGTATATTAAAAAAATATCAAATATTTCCAGAATTGCTCTAAGCAGGGTCATAATGAAGATGATTATAGGAAAAACACAAAAGCAAGAACTTAAAAAGGAGGATAATATGGTGAAGAAGGATCAAGTGACTGAAACGAATCCTCAGGTAATAAAGGTTCAAGCATTGTCAGGAATCAAACCAAAGGAACACCAAGCTTAAAGTCCAAGGAAAAGAGTTTAAGAAAATGTCAAAGGTGGAGAAAGGGAAGGGGAAATTGGTGGATCTTGTCCAACAAGAATGGGGACTGGCTTCCACTGTTAATGCTGGCTCATGAGTAATCTATTTCTGATATGTTAGCTTCACAGCTTGATGCAGAGAAAGAATCAACTGCTAAATAAGAGGTGATCAAGTGCAGAATGGTTCAAAAACCAATACAAGAAAGGATGTTCTTGAGGAGAGGGGAACTGGCCAAGTAAATCAACATGTTACAAATCAGATTAAAAAACCTGCATAACAATTGTCCTTGGAGAACATTGAGAATAGTGAAGCTGGGAAGGGGTTGTACAGGCTCTTATAGTGTTGATTCAAAGATCACCATTAGAAGGGGAAGGGTGACTCAGGTAATGCAGATCATCTTGTTTCACACCAGGTGGAGACAAACCTAACACCTAAAACCACTTGTCAGAAGCAAAACCAAGAGAAGATTAAGGGTGTGGCTAACTCAATCTTTTTCAGGAGAAAAGTTGAAGGAGTTCTAAGGGAAAAGGGAAGTGTGTGGAAGACAAACAAGTGGAGAATGGAGAGTTTTCGGGTACTATGAGGGTTGTTTAGGAGGAGATTGATTCTGATGTTGATCCCATGGCTCAGAAAGTTGGAACTGGGCAATCAAAGGTAGGGGCTGGTGGTTTAACCAAGGTCGTGCAAGCATTGGGGAAGGCTCCTCAGAATTCCATCACTGTGAATGCAGTTCAGGTTTCAAGTAATAATCAATTTTCAGTTATGGATCAAGATGAAGGTCAGATAGAAGAATCTTTGGGATCAAGAAAAGCCATCGTTTTTTGGGCTGTAGTTTCAACTATTGTTTAGAATGGGGCCAGTTATAAATTAATTCTTTTGAGAAAAAAAGCAAGAATACTATATATTGAAAACAAAGTGAAAATACACATTTCCTGCAATATAATAAAAATAAATAAGGAGGTGGCAAATTACCTAACTACACAAGGGCCTTATGATTATTAAAAGTCAAAAAGTATCTGCCTTTTTGTCCTCGTCAACATTGCTTTTAACCCGATAATCTTTGCAGCCATCTTTTCTAGAAGTTGGGGAGCAAGTTACATTTGAAATAATTCCCTTACAAAGCAATATCAACTATTGAATGAAGGAGAAATAACCTAAGTGTGTAGGATGAAGCACATAATCACCATAAAATATTGTACCAAAACAACCATAGAACATTAAAAATGTGTGTTAATTATACTTTCCATATGACATGTAAATCAAAGGTTTGGAAAAATAACTTTATCAAGATAATCAATTACTCAAGAATAACACAATCGGATTCCAACAAGAAATCATACCACAATGGTGAATCATATCATAATGGTGGAGACCGTACGATATCCAATAATCGATGGGAATCAAATACCAAATACAATAACTAATAACAACAAGATACATATGACATACGATAGATAATCATAAACAAAACCAGTAAAAACGTTGTGACAATAACAAATTATATCATCATCTCATACTGGTAAGGACTTATACGATATCTGGGAACCATATCAAATGCCAAAAGATCTCAAGGTTGGATCCAATATCGTACTTAGGGTCACCACAGGTTACTGCCCGGGAACTGTTCCCTAAGACAATCCGGTGAAGGTCACCAGGACGCACCAGGAACTGTTCCTTCAACCGTTGAGCACTAGGGTCACCTCAGCCTCCCCCATGTTTGTTCCCTAGCGGCCAAGGTCACCCGCACACAAAGGAATAATTTCCCTGGACTTTTAACCAAATGCTAGAATATATCTCAAGATTGGATCTAACATCGTACTTAGGGTCACCACGGGTTGCCGCCCGGGAACTTTTCCCTAAGACGATCCGGTGAAGGTCACCAGGACGCACCAGGCACTGTTCTTTCAACCGTTGAGCACTAGGGTCACCTCAACCTCCCCGGGTCTATTCCCTAGTGGCCAAGGTCACCCACACACAGAGGAATAATTTTCCTGGACTTTCGATCATGGTCTCATTCACTATCACAAAGTCTCACCATATAAGCAAATGATTGAGTCACAGTACTTCACAAAAGAGTTCATCAAAGTAATCAAAATCGTATGCTGCAAATATATAGACAATTAGTAAAGCATTATTGTAAAGGTAGTAAAGAACAAACATTATGTATCATTTTTAAAATGTTTCGGGATACAGAAAAAATTCGTAGCATGCCAACCACTCGCCTCAAGTCCAAAGAGAATAATATGCTTCTTGAGTATTGTTTGTTACCCAAAGTAGAGTGAGATGTTATTGATGTCTTTTCTCTTTTTCTCACAATTTCCTTTAGTGCTCTTCCTTCCTTCTCTCTTTTACTCTCTATTCTTTCTTGAAAATGGAAGACTACTTGTGCCCTAATATCCTTAATCTAACCCCCAAATGCCTTATTTATAGGCATTCTAGAATTATTCTAGAGAATATTGACATGTGACATTTGTAGGGGAGATTCCCTAGAATATTCTACCATCTCCCCTCTTCCTAGATCCTCCTAGGTTTTCAACTTATTTTGCACATGGCAATTCCACAAGTATCTGGATTTATCTATAATATTCTAAAGTCTTCTCCAACCTTCTAAATCCTTCTGAAACTTTCTAGAACATTCTAAATCCCTCTACAACTTTCTAGTATTTGCTAAAACCTAGGAAGCACGGATACTCGTCGGGGGGTCGCCGGGGTAGTGTTGGACACGTGTCCGACACGGATACGCGTGTTTGACGGTCGAATACGTGTCCAACACTTGTGGAAGTGTCTAAACAGTGACTGTCATTTTTTTTGGTCATATACGTCTCGAATACTTGGGGGATACGGCGGGGTACTTTTGTTATTTTAAAAACTTAGGTGGGTCGAAACGAAAAAAAAAAAGCCAAAGCTACGTCGTTTTGGCTTGAAAAACAAAAAAACTAAAGCGTCGTTGATCCGTGAACCGACTCTAATCGACATTCGGTGTGTTCAACCAAGAGAGGAGAGAAGAGAAAAGAAGGAGCTCGAGAGGAGAAAAAGAAGGAGAAGGAATAGGAAGGGCGACTCACCTGCGCCTACGATCGTGCTCTGCGACTGCGATCTTCTTCTTGCTTCTATTTTTTTTTTCAGATCTATTGCTGCTTTTACCTCTTCATTTTCTGGTCTGTGTAGAGTGTGGACTTTCACAAAATTTGATTAGGTTAATTTGATTGGGAATTTTTAAGGTTTTCAAAATTTGAGAATTTTGTTATGGTCCAGTGTTGTGTTGCTTGCTGCCTTCGGGATTTTTTTTTGGTCTTGGTCATCTGTGTTGCTGCATTTCTGTGCTAGTGTGCTTCTACCAACTGGTTTTAAATACTGAAAATTGCTTTTCTAACTTACTACCTTTCGGTGTTGTGTTGCTTGCTGCCCGCTGGTCTTCTCTTTTTTGTTGTGCTTCGGTCTTCTTTTTTTTGTTATGTTTTCCTAGCTAGCTTTTTTTTTGGTCATCTGTGTTGCTGCCTTCTGTGCTAGCGTGCTGCTGCCTGCTAGTTTTGAAAATTATATATTTTTTTTGAATTTGAATCTATTTCAATTTAAGTAATGTTTGCTATGTCTTATTTGTTATTATTTATGTTGTTTTATATATATATATATATATATATATATATATATATATATATATATATACCGTATCCTCGCCGTATCCGTATCCTACATTTTGAGATTTTGCTGTATCGCCGTGTCCGTGTCGTATCGGATACGACACCCGTGTCCGTATCCGTGCTTCTTAAGCTAGAATTTTTTAAAATATTCTAGACTTCTCTAGATTGTTCTAGAACTTTTCGGATTCTTCTATAAGCTTCTTCAACATTCTAGATTGTTCTAGAATATTTTAGGTTATTCTTGAACTTTCTAGAATCTTCTAAACAATTCTACATTTTTGTAGAAAATTCTCCAATATTCTAGATTATTCTGGACTATTCTAAATTATTTTTTAAAATTTTTCTTATTCCTTACAAGATAATATTTCTAACTAGTTCCTTGCCAAATTAGAATGGGGTATTACATCAAGTGACATAAAAAAGTAGAAGGAAATCCCCTAAAATACGTGCCAACAAAATCGCCAAAGGTTTTCATTCTTCCTTAGAAGTAAATAATAGCTTTTCAATTTTTTCATTAATTTCCAGCACATTCAGGTCCTCTTTTTCTTCCCCATTGAACTCAACAACCAGTGATTTATAATTTACTACAAACCCAATATGGCCGAATCATGCAAAATGTTAAGAAAGACTCCAATTCAATCGACTAAGCTCCAATTGTCCAATTAACAGTCAGTTAATTTGAGGATTGTAATAATAATACAGTTTTGCATCTGTATATATAGGATAACAATGTAACAGTTGACAAAGAGATGGAAGGATATTCTGCAACAATGCTTTGATCATCTTCTTCTAAGTTCTTCAATCATATTCTTGAATCATTCATACTGTTTATTATTAGGAATAATGCACAAACAGGTCCTAAGAAATTTATGAATATGAGGAGATTAAAAATACAAAAAAGAAAAAAAAAAGTCCACAATATCTTTATGCACTCAGAAGAAGTGTTATGCACAATTCCTTGATCACAGATATTAAATAACGTCTAATAATAAAATTACTAAAATCTAAAGTAAACATCCTAATTACAAAATCCTGTAAGTCTCACATGCTTCGAAATACATTAAATTTCAAAAACCTCCAAAAAGATGAAAGAATCTTTTTCAAGAAACTAATACCAGCTGAAAATTCATAAAATTTCATAAGTCACCAAAACAACAGAATGCAGGTTCGGCAAAGAACGGTAATATCGACGATGGTACAAATACACAATCCTGTAGAGTCTCACATGCATCGAAATACATTAAATTTCAAAAATCTCCAAAAAGATGAAAGAATCTTTTTCGAAAAACTAACCAATTGAAAATTCATAAAATTTCGTAAGTCGCCAAAACAACTTCTAGAGAATGACTTGCCAGAATGCAGGTTCGGCAAAGAACGACTTACCGGAATGCAGGTTCAGCAAAGAACGGTAATATCGGCGATGGTAGAACACACCAGCAAAGAACTTCGCTTTGTGAGTCAAGAGTCCTAATATCTACGTAACTTCTCTCTCATGGCTGCAATATAGATGAAAAACCAGTGTGAAATTTGACCATGATGGAGGAGCGATGCGTTCACGAAGTAGGCGTTGATGATCGTCGTCTCTCTTCTCGCTTTCGCTCCCACTCGCTCTGTCCAATTTTTTTGAACACGACTCTCTCCAATATTTTGAGTCAAAATGAGTCATACATATATATTAACTCTAGCATCAATGGACAGGAATGAAAGAAAACCCCCACCTTGTTTGTAATTTGGGAAGAAATATAAAAGATTTGATCTTTCCCCCAAGTTGAATCCACTCTTAATCTCATGCTTTTCTCCTACTTTCTTCTCTCTAGGACTTTTTAGGGTTATAAGTGTGGAAATGGGGTTAAAGAAGGCGTCTTAATATATTTATAGGATGAGAAACGGAGACAAAACCCGAAATCGGGTCAAACTGGGTTTTACCAAGCGTACCGGTACTGTGTACCGGTACTATTTAGCTTCTAGAGTTCAAAGTATTGGTACACTTTGTCTGTTGAAACTTCCAGCGCAATTTTGGCCTATTTAGAGGTCGAATTGGAGAATTTTTGTGAAACACACTTTTGTAGCCCTAGAAGTCTACTATCTACTGTCAAAATTTCAAATCAAATGGACTTCAGAATAAAAAATATTTAGAAACTTACCTAATCACTATTCTCCAAGTTAAACATATTCAAAACTAAGTTTGACCCAAAAGTCAATTCATCCAAAACTCAAATTTCATGATCAATCTCTCAACAATAATTCAAAGTTTCTAAAATCATTTTATTCATATTAGGAGAACTCTTAAGATAATAGTTTCATTATTTATTTTATTTTATTTTAATACGGGGTCTTACATAAATTATGTCTCATTTTTCTCTATTCATCAGTCAATTCTGCACTTTCAATCTTGTTGTGATTTAAGTAATCCCTCGTAACTCTCGCAATTTTAATAGGACACTTATCACATTATTATAACCGTCTGCCAAGTGTTTCTTTAAACGAGATACACCGCCACCCTTTATTATTTTATGGCAAAAATTACACATCATATGTTGTCGGTTATCTCCAATTCGTTCGCCGTAATTCCATCAAATATCACATTCTTTTTTCTTTTTGTGGGATGATTCAGTAATCACATTCTTCCCCTTTGATGTCATATCTGCAATAAATACCATTACATTATCCAACGCATTATATTCATCCTACAAATTAAATATGACATGTATAACACTTTTAAATTAAAATATTATCCAATTAATAATTCTATTTTATTATAATACTAATTTACTAATTAATAATACTAACACTTCATGCAACATGTTATTATAGTACTAATTTGTGCAACATACTATTATAATACTGATTTATTAATTTAAATTGTGTCTTCAAATTAATAAATAATATTATTTCATTAATATTAAAATCATTGTATACACAATTTATACACACATAAATACTTAATTCTAGATATTTAACAAATAAGGTATAATTAATAAAATGACGTGCAGTTATTTAATAGGGTTTTTTGGGTGTGGGTACAATTTTTTAAACTTATTTGAACAAAAGTGTATGGATAAGTTATTTATTCTATTAAGTACAATTTTTATAAAACTTTATGTTTAGGTACAAAATTCAAAATGAATTAAAATCTTTTTTACCTAAACACCCTTCTTTAATTTATGCAGTCATCATTAACAGTTATTTGAGGAAACAAATATGTAAAGATTGACAATAGTAATGAGAGGTAAAATAGGAGTTTACAGAGAGCGAGAGAGAGCAAAAGCAGAAGTATTTTGTGCTAGAAGATAAAGATGAAGGAGTATGGGTGTAAAATATAAGTGAAACAAACTGAAATATATATATATATATATATATATATATATATATATATATATATATATATATATACGTCCTATCTGACCAAAAGAAATAAAGTCTTTTACTATGATGATTGATCAAACCTTAAATTTTCCACAAAAAAAAGAGAAAATCGATCAATATGTTTTGTTATGTATTGTTCGTTGTTGGGATGTAGGAAAAAAGAACTTCTTTGTTTTTTTTTTAATGGGTGTAACTATTTTTTAATTGGTATAACTATTTTTTTAATGGATGTAACTGTTTTTTAATGGGTGTAACTATTTTTTTAAATGGGTGTAACAATCACAATCTCATGCAATTGTTAAGGCATGATGGTGTAACGATGCTGTCATACTAAATAATGTAACTATTTAGTTTATGTAAACAACTGAATGACAAATTAGGTTGACGCCATAATTTTGTGTAATTGTTTTGTGTAATTGTTTGTTTATTAGAACGCATGAATAACTGTATTTCGATGTCACTAATTGTTTTGTGTATTATAAGATAATTGTAACTGATTAGTGTAATTGTGTTGTTGTAATATTAATATAAATAGATTAAGAGAAAATAGGGAGAGAGAGAGAGAGAGAGAGAGAGAGAGAAACTGTTAGAGAAAATATGTCTCTATTTTACCTCTCATAACATCACTTAAGCATGTTATAACATTTCCAATCTAAATAACATACTTGAACATCAATAAGCATTTTATCAAACATCTACAACGCACAAATGTAAACACATAGCATGCCTAAACATCATATTTCTTATAGAATTCAAAACCAAGCAATTTCATCAAACTCAATCATAAAAGAATTGGTTTTAACGTATTCTTATACTCATTTTTCATATTCCAACAATCCTAAATATGTGTTATACATGAAAATTCTGAAAGTTTTATTGGGTGCAAATAATATTTTCTATTCAATCAATAAGTTAGATTACAAGAATATATATAGCCCAAAAAAATCAGAAAAACCCTAGACTACTCAAAAGACAACTATAACCCTATTATAAAATTTATATACACTCTCACAACCCCCCTCAAACTCAGGATGCAAGCTCAGAGAGCATCGAGAGTTTGCCTAATAAGAATTGAAAACAAGTTAAAGTGTGAGACTTGGTGAAAATATCTGCAAACTATAGCGAAGAAGATACAAACGGTAAAGTAATAGTGTCCAGCTAAAGATGTTGACGAACAAAATGACAATCATTTTTTTTCAATATACTTCATTTGCTCATGAAATACTGAATTATGAGCAATCTGGATAGCACTTTTATTGTCACAGGATAGAGTGTGTGATAGCACGATATTCAGCCTCAACAGTAGAACGAGCAATAACTGTTTGTTTCTTACTCTTTCAAAAGAAAAGAGAATCACCCAAAAAAATACAAAAATCAGTGGTAGACTTATGATTAGTATTATCCTACAACGCACATTTCAACATTATTTGTATAAAACTATGACTTCTAATTTTAACAATTCTATAAGCACTGAAGCCTACAACGCACATTCCATAACCACTAATTTGCTCAATCTTTGAAGCCAACAACCACCAGCTTGCAAAACAAACATGAAACATAGAGAATCCATATCTATTTCACCAAGTAAATACTAAGGAGTTTGTCATACCTGAAATTGTGCTCATTGCTCCAACCATAACATACCCTCCTAAACCAGCAGAAAGAGCAACTCCTTGGCTTACAACAGCTTTCTCATCGCCACTCCTTTAGCAACTGCCAGGGTTATCAAGAGCATTAAGTTCCAACTCAACTTCAAAGCTTAATAGTTTGACCATCTCCAATCATTCCACATATAAGTAGTAGAATAATATTCAACACAACTGCATTTATGTCAGATGCGACATGCCTATGCACTACTACATGTGACATTTTTAGTTAAAGAAAAAAAAAAGCAAAAAAATATTTTGTGCATCACAGGTTAAGCATGTACCAGACACTTCAAAATAGATAACTAATACATAAGGATAGCATCAGTAGATGACCAAAAAAAAAAGGAGAGATATTCATGATTAAGTCAAATGAAAAATCAAATCATGCTAATTTTTGTTGAAGACCAACTTACGAGGGTTGGGGTCCCTTGAGATATACGTTGCATGGCAGAAGACCACTGAGTATTCCACATGTATGGTCCATCCACTACTTGAAGAACAATTGCACCCATGCTCCCCACATAATCCAAGCTAGTGGAAGCTGCTTTATCAGGGACAGTTTTCTGGGTGCTAACACACAGAAAGCAACATAGGAACACAAGTTGCGAAATAACTTCAAAGGAAAAAAAACTTTACATATTTCGACCACAGCTAGAAGTAGAGGCCTAAGAAAATATGATCCACTCTTGCTAATTTACAAATTTCTTTAGTTAGGAAAGCTGTGTACAATTGATGACTGGTGCAGAAATCCACCAAAAGAGAGCACAATTTATAAGAAAAATCACTTCAAAAGATAAATCCTATGAACGCAAACCAAGACATGACATTAAGCAATACCAGTGGATTTCTACCTTTCTAGACTTTGCAGTCAAGCCTACATCTCAGCACAAAGATAGAAAACAATGCCGATAGACTCACCTCAATTTCATGGGCGGCCCAAGACTATTTGAGGCCTAAAGCAACTACTACAAATGAGGCTTTTTATTTTTAATATTAATAATTTTTTATTTAAAAATTATTTATTTTAGATTAAAAGTAGTCTAATCTTTATTGTGATAATCGATTTTAAAAGCATTTGTATTTAGAGAGGGAGGGCCTTAGTTTACTATAGAGAGAGAATGATTACAAATGAATTGTGTGTTTTAGTTGACTAGTTAAAATTGTTTTTTAACCCTTAGCTTTTTCTCTTTTTTTTTTTCTAAAATATTTATTTTAAAATTATGGGTTGGGTTTATGAGCCCAAACTACTCAAATTTATTTTTGATTTAGTTTAAATTTTTATAGGGCCTTTTTTAAGGCCTAAAATCTTATGGATTTAAAATTTTTGATTCGGACTAGCTATGCATTTAAACAATTTCGGGCCTTCTTGAAATATGGGGCCTAAAGCTTAGGCTTTGTTGGCCTTGTGATAGGGCCAGCCCTGCTCAATTTAGTGCCGCTAAGACTGGTCACAATCAAATGAAAGCCAGCAGGAAGTATATAAATGTGATTGAATCATTGAACCGGTAAGCATTCACTTACTAGAATGAAATCTGATAATATCACATACTATTCAAAAGTTATAAGCTAGAACATACCTCAACACATTCTAGATTTTTAAAAATCTAAATATTCTGTATTAGTCCACGGACCATATAGAACTAAATATTTTGGGTCATAAATATCACAATATAGTTCGCGAAAATATATAGGAAAAAGATGACGTTGAACTACTTACATGTTGTTCATTATGTTCATATACTACTTCAAAGTTCCCTCTTTCAATCGCAGGCCAAACCTTAATTGTACTGTCCAGGGTACCAAATAACAAGAAGCTATCCCAGGGACAGACATCACAACATCTGCATGACCATTAAGTATCTGGATACACTGTAAAGCTTGGAGGTCCCAGACTCCCAGACCTGAAGAAAGAAAAAATACAATGATATATAATGCTTTGCCAAATTAAGAACTTAAACATACTCGACAATTGAAGAAACAAAATAATTATAAGTCAATTTGTGAACTACCAAAGTAAGAAGCACAAACAACGATATTCTTGACTCGTCAGATTTATGCACAAATATTTTTAGTTATTCTTTTCTGTTATCAAGTTTTTCTTCTTATATTCCTTGATTTCAGTCAATATGATAATGTAGCCACATATAGTAAAGGTGGTCCAAAATAAGCATCAAGTTGCAAGGATCACTAAAACGAGGCTGTGAACAGTGTGCATCTATTACATGCATTAAATATATAATTTATGAGTAAATCAAGAACCAACAGTTCAAAAAATGTGATATTGAGGCATGCAGAACCAAGTGCACTTCACACGCACAAACACACACGCATTCATATATGGTAGCAGACAAAGCCTCCACTCCTTAGACTGGTGTATAGACCAGAATCATATTAATTTGTACATAAGTACCATAAAAATGTAGAACACACTAGATTAGAGACAATAAATTAGGTTGAAGGTTGTCTCACACATGCTCTAGACAGATTGAAGGCATATTAGCAGGAAAAAAATCAGAACTGCAAAATACTCTTACCGTCTTGTTCATGGAACCGAAGTAGAGTCTATTGGCTCCAACAATGAGCGAAAGCACAGCGCGGGTGTAACCCATCAGTGATGTAGCCAGATCAGAGCAACTGGTTACAAAACTGGATTTCTAGGCGAGTATGATCTCATCCTGCAGCCACAAATGTGTAAAAAATAAGTGCCTAACCACTCAAGTTTTTTAGCAAATAAATAAGACATGAAGCAATTCAATAATCCTGAAAACAGTTACCTATGTCGCAGCAAAAAGCAAGTCATTATCCACAAACCAAGGCATAAATTTGCCCAACCAGTCCATTAACAGTGTGTTCACCATTAAACTGAATGTCCCATGCCTACAATATCACCCACATATACCAAATGAAGGAAAGGTACCATCAACAATGCAATGGAAATATTTTATCAATACGGCTTGGCTACAATAAAAATTATTTATGTTAACGAACCCAAAGAAACTAGCTTTAACAGCATTTTGCAATCCAACAAACAACCATGGACCTTCACTGATCAAAATCCCACTTGTGCTTCTGAAGTTTAACAACAGCAGCACACTGCATTACACATGGAAAAATCATAACAAATATGTACAAAAATTTAAGAGAGACCATTCACAAAGAAAATAATCAGAACAGGTAACACTAACCTGACCAGTATTGCAGTCCCATTGAGGCAAAGTTTTGTCATCACTGCATGAGAAAAGCTTTGTTGGACCCAGAAGGAAGGGCAATCCCAGCAGATCATTTTGAAAAAAGATAAAGAAAAAGTAAAGATGTGTGAGCATGTATTTTGAGCAGATGGAAGAAATAGGAATACATGAAACCAAAAATAAAAGACAAAGAATATCAACAATACTAAGAGATGATGATTGACAGCCTAGCGTCCAGAATCCAAATCATGGTTTGAATATGGTGCATATTGATAGAAAACCAACGGTGAAAAACAGTTTTCCTAGTAATAGCATTTTCCACATAAGATTCACATAACTTTTGTGAAGACAATTTACATTCTGAATTTAGGATTGGACATGCGTAAAGATGTTGGCAAGAGGAATTATACAGCCTAAAGTGTAATAGTAACTTCTTGAACATTGTGACAAATGTAATTGGAAGACATCCAACCATCTTTAACACACATATGTGTTATCTTGTATGACTCTCTTCTTGCCATGAACAAGGCCAATGAGCAATTTCATGCAAAATTAGTCAATTATTGGTAAAGACATGTTTGACCTTAATTTCAGGATAAGTTATGACATCCAACAACTATAAGAAATTATACACATTCACTCAAATTCTAATATATTTATAGGAATATTACCCTCAAGTGACATAAAAAAGGAGAAGGAAATCCCCTAAAATATGTGCCACCAAAAAACACCTAAGGTTTTCATTCGTTCTTAGAAGTTAATAATAGCTTTTCAACTTTTTCATTAATTTCTAGCATATTCAAGTCCTCTTTTTTTTTCCACGTGGAACTCAACAACCAGTTATTTATAATTTACTAAAACCCAATCTAACCGAATCATGCAAACTGTGTTAAGCAAAGACTCTAGTTCAATCAACTAAGTTCAATTGTCTAATTAATAGTTAGTTAATTTGAGAGTTTTAATAATAATAGACAGTTTTGCATCAGTATAACTACAAGTTGACAGAGAGATGGAAGGATAATTTGCAATAATGCTTTGATCATTTTCTTCTAAGTTCTTTAATCATATTCTTGAATCTTTCATACTATTCATTATTAGGAAAAATTCACAAACAGGTCCTAAGAAATTTATGGATATGAGGAGATTAAAAATACAAAAAAGAAAAAAAAAAGTCCACAATATCTTTTTCTTATTCCATCTATTCTTTGTAGTGTTATTTTTATTCTTTTTTTGTTCTTCGCAGAGTTTTTCTTCTTCGAAACTTCTTATTTGTAGAATGCTTCTTTCTTCATCGTAGTCGTCGTCCTATTATTCTTCTTCGTAGACTTCATTCTTCTTCTCTGTAGTCATCTTGTAGTTTTTTTTCTTCTCTATAATCTTCTTCCTCTTTGTAGTCTCCTTCGTATTCCTTATTCTTCTTCTTCTTCTTTTTCTTTGTGGTCTTTGTCATCGTAGTTTTCTTATTCGTAATCTTTTTCTTTTTTGTAGTCTTCTTCTTCTCCACCATTCGGTGTCGCAGTTTCCTTGGTAGTCATCATCTTCTTATTTTTCTTCTTCAAGAACTTCTCCATCATCTAGTATTCTTCTTTTTCGTAGTCTTCTTATTCTTCTTCTTTGCAGTGTTCTTATTCTTGTTCGTAGTGTTCATGTTGTTGTTCCTCTTCGAAGCCGTCTTCTTATCTTTATCTTCTTTATAGTAGTCATCTTCTTCATAGTCTTCTTGTATTTTGAAAAAGCGATAGCACAGAGGGTGTTTCCGATAAAGGGATAAACAAAGAGGGTGATTCTAATAAAGAGATGAACATGGAGGGTGCTCAGATACTCATCACAACAAAGAGGAAGGAAAAGAAAAGGAGATAGAGAGAGAACGGAGATGAAGATGATAGTCTTGACCATTCTAGATGAGTTTGTTCAAGACTTGAGCTTCGTTGTGCAATCTCATACAAGAGACACAGAAATTTGGTTGTGGATTATCTAAACCCCAACCACGAAAACACAAATGCATCAAAAGTCCCAATCTTTCCCCTCTCAGGTTCTCTCTCTATCTCTTTGCAATCTTCTTATTCCATTTATTCTTTGTAGTGTGTTATTGTTATTCTTCTTATTCTTCAAAACTTCTTATTTGTAGGTTGTTTTGTTCTTCTTCGTAGTCGTTTTATTATTCTTCTTCGTAGACTTCATTCTTCTTCTTCTTCTTCTTCTTCTTCATGTTCTTCTTCTTCGTAGTCATCTTGTAATTTTTTTTCTTCGTCGTAATCTTCTTTCTCTTTGTAGTCTTCTTATTCGTATTCTTTATTTTTTCTTCTTCTTCGTAGTCTTTGTCGTTGTAGTCTTTGTCATTGTAGTCTCATTCTTCTTATTTTTCTTCTTCGTAATCTTTTTCTTCTCCGTCATTCATCATCGTAGTCGTCTTCTTCTTAGTCATCATCTTCTTATTTTTTCTTCTTCAAGTCACCCTCCATGTTCATCTCTTTATCATAATCCCCTTTTTCAGGTTCTCTCTTTCTCTTCACAATCGTCTTCTTATTCTATTTCTTCTTTGTAGTGTTGTTATTCTTCTTATTCACAGTCTTCGTCTTCTTCGAAACTTCTTGTTTTTAAGCTGCTTCAGGTTCTCTCTTTTTCTTCATAGTCTTCTTCTTCTTATTCCATTTCTTCTTTGTAGTGTTGATATTCTTCTTGTTCGCAGTCTTCTTCTTCGAAACTTCTTGTTTGTAAGTTGTTTCTTTCTTCTTCATAGTCGTCATTCTTCTTTTTTGTTGTCATCTTGTAGTTTTTTTTCTTTTTTGTTTTTTTTTTTCCTCATTGTAGTCTTCTTATTCGTATTCCTTATTCTTCTTCTTCTTCTTCTTCATATTATTTTTCTTCATAACATTTTTCTCATTATTTTTCTTTTTCGTAATCATCTTAACCGTCTTTCATCGTCGTAGTCTTCTCCTTCGTAGTCATCGTCTTCTTATTTTTCTTCTTCAAGAACTCCTTCTTCTCCATAATCTAGTAGTCTTTTTTTTTTCATAGTCATTTTTTTCTTTGTAATGTTCTTATTCTTCTTGGAAGCGTTTTTCTTCTTTTTTTTTTGTAATGTTCTTGTTAGTAGTGTTCATGTTCTTCTTCTTCATAGTTGTCTTCTTGTTCCTTATCTTCTTTATAGTAGTAGTTATCTTCTTTGTAGTGGTTTGATAAAGTGATGGATATAGAGGGTATTTTTGATAAAGAGATGAACATAGAGGGTCATTATGATAAAGAGATGAACATGGAATACTAAAATATGCAATACTGGTATATAATACTCGGGAATGACCATTATACCAAAAAGAAGCCATTGATTGCCATTCGACAAATGGAAAATCATTTTGTTTCAAGTAGTTTTTCTTTTTTCCAAGGTACCTGGGTTGGGAAGAAGTTAGTATTGAATATTTCCATATCTTTACGATCCCACCAAAGTAATTAAAGGAAAACTTACCTGTAAAAAGGCTACCAGAAGGAGATAAATTGCCTTGACACCCGTAGAAATTAGAAAGAAGGCAGCATTTCAACATCATTTGTATGAAACTATGACTTTTAATTTGAACAATTTGATAACCACTGAAGCCTACAACACACATTTCATAAGCACTAATTTGCCCAATCTTTGAAAGTCAACAGCCATTGGCTTGCTAAACAAACATGGAACATAGACAGTCCATATCTGTTAAAGGAGTTTGTCATACCTGAAATTGTGTTCATTGCTCCAACCATAACTTGCCCTCCTAAACCAGCAGAAAGAGCAACCCCTTGGCTTACAGCAACTTTCTCTTTGCCACTCCCTCAACGACTGCCAGGTTATCAAGACTTCAAACACTTGAAATAATTGTGAGTAAAAGGAGATACTCAAATTAAGAGTAAAACCCCGTATATATAGGCAAAATATAAAAATCATAGTAAGGGTAAAAAAGGGAAAAAAAATCCTAAAGGGAAAAGAAATCCTAATAAACCTAGGAAAAGAAATCCTAATAAACCTAGACTATCTATACTCCAACACTCCCCCTCAAGCTAGGCGCAAAAATGTCAACTAAGCCAAGCTTGACTACGGAGTCCCGAAGAACAGAAAGAGTGACAGGTTTGGTAAAAACATCCGCAACTTGATCACTGGTCCCCACAAACGATGGAGTAACAAGACCACTGCTGACCTTCTCCCGAAGAAAGTGAACATCGATCTCTATATGCTTCGTTCTCTCATGTAGTACAGAGTCAGAAGCGAGCTGAATAGCAGATTGATTATCACAATATAATGTGGATGGAGAGGTCACTGAAAAACCCAACTCGTCAAGAATCGATCGTAGCCAGATAATCTCACATGTGCCAAGTGCCAATGCCCGATACTCTGCCTCTGCGGACGAGCGGGAGACAACTGTCTGCTTCTTGCTCTTCCAAGAGATAAGATGAGTCCCTCGAAAAGCACAGAAACCCGTAGTAGATCGACCATCACATGCTCCCCCATAATCTGAATCTGAATAACAGGCTAGAGAACCGGTCTGAGATCCTGATGCATAAAACAACCCAAGTCCAGGACAAGACTTGAGGTACCGAAGAATATGATAAACTGCATCAAGATGAGTCTGACATGGCCTATGCATGAACTGACTAACTCGGCTGACTGCGAATGAAATGTCCGGCCTAGTATTGGCTAAGTAGATAAGTCTACCTACCAATCTTTGATAAACTGTCGGATCTTTCAACTCCTCACCTTCAGCAGTAAGCTTCAGGTTTGGAATCATACGTGATAATGCCGGTTTGCACCCCAACATCCCAGTGTCTGAAAGAAGATCCAAAACATACTTTCTCTGAGAAAGAACAATACCTCTGCTTCTACGGGCAACCTCAATCGTATGACTACATCACTGAAGCGAGAGAACCAGGCTCGTGGCGACTGTTTCAGTCCATAAAGAGACTTACGCAGTCGACATACCTTTCCAGCATACTCCCCCTCACCACGAAAGCCCGGTGGTGCATCCATATAAATAATCTCGTCCAGATCACCGTGAAGAAATGCATTCTTCACATCTAATTGATGAAGAGGCCAAGAGTACTCCGCAGCCAGAGAAATAATTAACTGAACAGTAGTCAATTTTGCCACGGGGGCAAATGTAGCACCAAAATCACGACCTGGTACCTGAGTAAAGCCCTTCGCCATAGTATAAGCTCGAAATGTGGGAGACAGATTACCATAAGAAACATAAGCAGAGATCGGATATAAAATCTTTGCGGTCCAACCATATCAATCAACTGGACGGCGATCATGTTGCGAGAAGGTGGCTTAAGCTCTGGATGGAGCTTCCAGCAAATAGCTTCCACGGGTGAAACGCAATAGCAAAGTTTCACTATCAACAAAAGGAGATTACACAAAATTCTCTAATCTAGAGAATAAAACCAAACATGGATGCCCAAAATTGGGGGCCAAAAACTCCCCGTCCTGACTGAGAATACATCTCTGATAATGCGCTCCATAGCTTCGGAACAGAGCTATGAAACTGGTGGATCTTGCAAACAGAGGGCTCCATTGAGCCAAATAACCATCCAAGAATGACACAGTTTTCAGAGAACCATGCAGAATATCCAGGGTCGGCATCAGCTAGCTTTGGGTGAGATCCCGTCAGCCAACCAAGCTTCCCTACACGGCCTAAGAAAAGCTGGAATGAGCGTGACCACTCAGCGAAGTTACGACCATTCAACAATTGTGCCGTAACTTTTTGAGAGATCATGCCCGGTAATGCTGGTAATGCAACTGTGCTAGTAGGCACTGTATACTGGTCAAACATAAAAGTGGAAGTACCCATAGATGTCTCAACGGTAGAGGTGTCAACAGTAGGGTTCTCAAATCCCTCAGTAGTAGTCATATCAACAACAATACTGGGGCACCCGTGACAGAAAAATAACTCTAAGATAAATAGAGGAATAAAATAAGGGAGAACAATATACCTTCAGTCGAACAGTAGCGACAAATAGGGAAGGTCCAAAAAGCTCTCAAATAACTCTAAGATAAATAGAGGAATAAAATAAGGGAGAACAATATACCTTCAGTCGAACAGTAGCGACAAATAGGGAAGGTCCAAAAAGCTCCCAAATAACTCTAAGATAAATAGAGGAATAAAATAAGGGAGAACAATATACCTTCAGTCGAACAGTAGCGACAAATAGGGAAGGTCCAAAAAGCTCCCAAATAATCAAGTCACGGTGCCCAGAAATCCAAAATATATAAATAAGTGATCTACTGCATCAAGGGCAGATCAACAGAATGTACAAGACTAAGGCCTAAAATTGAACGGAAGAGATTGGGCAAAAACGAGGGTCAAGACGAAGCGACGGCTTGATCAAGGCGGACAGCGACGGCGCCGTCACTTTAACCTCTCCTATTCAACTTTCAGGCAGTTGATGGCCAGGGTGGTTTCGGCGGTATGACTGGTAGAGCCATACACTAACCCTACCCCAAAACCTAACCTTGCTCTGATACCAACTTGAAATAATTGTGAGTAAAAGGAGATACTCAAATTAAGAGTAAAACCCCGTATATATAGGCAAAATATAAAAATCATAGTAAGGGTAAAAAAGGGAAAAGAAATCCTAAAGGGAAAAGAAATCCTAATAAACCTAGGAAAAGAAATCCTAATAAACCTAGACTATCTATACTCCAACACAAACCATTTCCTAGAAATAACAAGCTGTAGAAAAACATATTTTGTCAAAGCTTAATAGCTTGACAGTCTCCAATCATTCCATATATAAGTAGCGGTAATAATGTTTGACACAGATGCATGTATGTCAAACCAACACACCTATGCACTCCTAGATTCATGTAAGGCAAGCCACAATGTCACATTATGAGGTAAAGAAAAAAAAAGCAGAAAGATATTATGTGCATAAGCAACATAGGTACAGAAGGATAGTATCTATAGATGACCAAAAAAAAAGGCGAGATATTCATGACTAAGTCAAATGAAAAATATAATCATGCTAATTTTTGTTGAAGATCAACTTACAAGGGTTGAGGTCCCTTGAAATATACGCCGAACGGCAGAAGACCACCGAGTATTCCACATGTATGGCTCATCCATTACTTGAAGAGCAATTGCAACCATGCTCCCCACATTATTCAAGCTAGTGGCTAGTGGAAACTGACTTTATCGGGGACAAAGTTTGCTGTATTGGAGGTGCTAGCCCACAGAAAGCAACATAGGAACACAAGTTGCAAAATAACTGACCATATTTTGACCACTGCAGGAAGTAGAGGCTCAAGTAAATAAGCTCCACTCTTGCAAATTTCCAAGTTTCTTTAGTTAGGAAAGCTCTGTACAATTGATGAATGGTGCAGAAATCCATCAACAGAAAGCACAATTTATAAGAAAAATAACTTCACAGGATAAATTGTATTAAATCAAACCAAGACATGACATTTGGCAATAACAGTGGATTCCTGCCTTCCACTTTAAGACTTTGCACCAAGACTACATCTGAGTACAAAGATAGCAAACGATAGCCTCACCTCAATTTAGTGCCACTAAGCCTGGTCGCAACTAAATGAAAGCCTGCAGGAAGTGTATAGAAATGTGATTGAATCATTGAACCGGTGAGCATTCACTTACTAGAATGAAGCTTGATAATATCATATACTATTCAAAAGTTATGAGCTAGAACATACCTCAGTCCTGTCGTGGCTTCTGGGTGCCAGGGTTTTACTTTCAGCAGATCCAACATTGGAGAGCTTACTCAAGTAACTTTGATTCATCTGAACAATAGCTTCACGATAGGATTCATTTAAACTCACCATGCGAGAAACAACATGAAGAAGCTGCAATAACTCCACAAATAAAATGTTAAGAAACCTTGTGACAGATTTGATTTACGCCTTAGCCATTTGAAGGATAAATTCAACTAAAGAAACTTCCAAACCTTAGCAGAAACATACAATCACATTGAATACATGCTTGAGAAATATATGTTCATACTCAGAATCGCAATAAGCCAGGAGTTGAAGCGTCACCCTCTTATAGACTATCAATAAAGAGAGGCAATATCATATCCACCACTTCAGGCTTCTTGACAGAAACATTCAGATCATCTAGCACTGCACAATAAGAATGGGCTTCTTTGCTTTTTCTTTCTGTAATTGAATGAGAATACACAGAAGGTCAATATAAAAGAAACTAAGGTATCTGTTATTTATATATACTATTCACGTTATAAATATCTTAACACAATCAATCTCATTTGATGTGATTTCAATCCAAAATGCTGGCAACAAACTTTGAACCTATCCACCAATTTGTTGAGGGTTCAACAATCACAGATTACATTGTACTTAAAGAGCATTTGTCCAATCTCAATTTACTTCACATTACCTTGTGGGTAAGAAGCTAATATCGTTACAACAAAGATCAAAGATCTGGAGGAGGAAGCAAACAATGAGCCTCTAGTCTGGACAAAACATGCAATACTGGTATATAAAGCTCGGTAATCACCATTATACCGAAAAGAACCTATTGATTGCCATTCGACAAATGGCAAGTCATTTTGTTTCAAAAAGTTTTTCCTTTTCTCCAGGTATGTCCTAACCACCGGACGAAAGGGGCCAAAAAGCCATTCTTCATATACCTCAGCTCCGAGAACCACCAAAGTGAAGTAAATTTTACTGCAATTAAAGAAAAACTTATCTGCAAAAAGGCTACCGCAAGGAGATAAGTGGCCTTGACACCGTTGGAGGCATTTCAACATTATTTGCATAAAACTATGACTTCTAAGTTGAACAATTCTATAAGCACTGCAGTCTACAATGCACATTCCATAACCACTAATGTTCTCAATCTTTGAAGCCAGCAACCACCGTCTTGCAAAACAAACATGAAACATAGAGAATCCATATCTGTTTCATAAGTAAATACTAAGGAGTTTGCCATACCTGAAATTGTGTTCATTGCTCCAACCACAACTTGCCCTCCTAAACCAGCAAAAAGAGCAACTCCTTGGCTTACAGCAGCTTTCTCATTGCCACTCTCTTAGCGACTGCCAGTGTTATCAAGAGCATTAAGTTCCAACTCAACTTCATGATATTCCCATAAATAAGAACCTGGAGAAAAACATTTTGTGTCAAAGCTTAATAGCTTGACCATCTCCCAATCATTCCACATATAAATAGCGAGAATAATATTCAACACAGCTGCATTTATGTCAGATGCGACATGCCTGTGCACTCCTAGATTCATGTAAGACAAGCCACAAACATGTGACATTATGAGGTAAAGAAAAAAAAGCAAAAAAACAATATGTGCATCACAGGTTAAGCATGTACTAGACACTTCAAAATAGATAACTAATACAGAAGCATAGCATCAATAGATGACCCAAAAAAAAAAGGAGAGATATTCATGATTAAGTCAAATGGAAAATAGAATCATGTTAATTTTTGTTGAAGGCAAACTTACCAAGGTTGGGGTTCCTTGAGATACGCTGTACGGCAGAAGGCCACCAAGTATTTCACATGTATGGCCCATCCACTGCTTGAAGAACAATTGGACTCATGCTCCCCACATAATTCAAACTAGTGGAAACTGACTTTATCAGGGACAGTTTCTTGGGTGCTAATCCACAAAAAGCAACATAGGAACACAAGTTGCGAAATAACTTCAAAGGAAAAGGGTCAACGTCAACAATAGGACCAAAGAAAAACTTTACATATTTCAACCACAGCAGGAAGTAGAGGCTTAAGAAAATATGCTCCACTCTTGCTAATTTCCAAATTAATTTAGTTAGGAAAAGCTCTGTACAATTGATGACCGGTGCAGAAATCCACTAAAAGAGATCACAATTTATAAGAAAAACCACTTCAGAAGATAAATGCAATTAAATCAAACCATGACATGACATTAAGCAATACCAGTGGATTCCTATCTTTCTAGTCTTTGCAGTCAAGCCTACATCTGAGCACAAAGATAGAAAACTATGCCGATAGCCCCACCTCAATTTAGTGCCGCTAAGACTGGTCACAATGAAATGAAAGCCTGCAGGAAGTGTACAGAAATGTGATTCAATCATTGAACCGGTGAACAATCACTTACTAGAATGCAGTCTGATAATATCACTTCCTATTCAAAAGTTATAAGCTAGAGCATACCTCAACACATTCTGGATTTTTAAAAAGTCTAAAATCACTGTGCAAGAAACAACATCAAGAAGCTGCCATAACTCCTCAAAGAAATGTTAAGAAACCATGCGACAGATTTGATTTAAGCCTTAGCCATTTGAATGAAATATTCAATTGAAGAAACTTTCAAACCTTATCAAAAAACATATAATTACATTAAATACATGCTTGAGAAAGATATGTTCATACTCAAAATAAGCCAGGAGTTGAAGCGTCAACCTCTTATAGACTTTCAATAAAGAGTGGCAATGTCATATCCACCACTTCGGGCTTTTTGACAGAAACATTCAGATCAACTAGCATGCGTGTCACACCCCAACTCCAAGGGCATGACCGGCCGTGAACTATTGATCCATAACCTATGGAACACATAACCCTAACAATAAACTAATAATATAGGAGCGAAAAACAACATTAACACTAAATTGATCTCATGTCAATATATCAAAGTCAACATACCTAAACTTGTTGTCCCAATTATCCAAACAAGTAAAGATGGTTATACGATATATGCTACGGAGGTCACAACACTATTAGTCCCCAATCAATTTCCTAAGTCCGCTATTGCCACTCCAATCATTTACCTAAAAAATTATTATTTTAAAAACATGAGCTAAAAAGCCCAGTGAATGGAAAGTCATGCATATTCAAAGTGGCTTAAAATCATATTTGACATATGACATGTAAATCAAAGGTTTGAAAAAATAATTTTATCAAGATAACTAATTACTCAAGAATAACACAATCGGATTCCAACAAGAAATCATACCACAATGGTGAATCATATCATAATGATGGAGACCATACGATATCCAATAATCGATGGGAACCAAATATCAAATACAATAACTGATAACAAAAAGATACATATAAAAACGTTGTGACAACAACAAATTATATCATCTCATACTGGTAAGGACTTGTTCGATATCTGAAAACCATACCAAATGCCAAAAGATCACCACGGGTTGCCGCCTGGGAACTGTCCCTTAAGACGATCCGGTGAAGGTTACCAGGACGCACCAGAAACTGTTCCTTCAACCGTTGAGCACTAGGGTCACCTTAACCTCCCCTGGGTCTATTCCCTAGTGGCCAGGGTCACCCGCACATAGAGGAATAATTTCTCTGGACTTTTAACCAAATGTCAGAATATATCTCAGGGTTAGATCCAAAATCGTACTTAGGGTCACCACAGCCTCTCCCGGGTCTGTTCCCCGGTGAAGGTCACCAGGATTGCATCAGGCACTGTTCCTTTAACCGTTGAGCACTAGGGTCACCTCAGCCTCACCCGAGTCTGTTCCCTAGTGACCAGAGTCACTCGCATACCAAGGAATAATTTCCCCAGACTTTCAATCATGGTCTCATTCACTATCACAAAGTCTCACCATATAAACAAGTGATTGAGTCATAATACTTTACAAAAGTATTTATTAAGGTAAGGAGAATCATATGCCACAAGTATTTAGACACTTAATAAAACATTTTGTAAAGGTAGTAATGAACATGCATTATGTATCATTTTTAAAATATTTAGGGATACGAGCAAAATACGTAGCATGCCAATCCACTCACCTCTAGTCCAAGCAATATGCTTCTTGAGTGTTTCTTGTTACCCGAAGTAGAGTGAGATGTTATTGATGCCTTTCCTCTTTTTCTCACAATTTCCTTTCTCCTTTGATGAGGTATTCTTCCTTCTTTCTTCTCTCTTTTACTCTCTATTCTTTCTTGAAAGTGGAAGACTACTTGTGCACTTGTATCCTTAATCCAACCCCCAAATGCCCTATTTATAAGCATCCTAAGATTATTCTAGAGAATATTAACATGTGACATTTTTAGGGGAGATTCTCTGGAATATTCTACTATCTCCCCTCTTCTAGATCCTTCTAGGTTTACAACTTATTTTGCACATGGCAATTCCACAAGTATCTAGATACATCTATAATATTCTAAAGTCTTCTCCAACCTTCTAAATTCTTCCGAAACTTTTTGGAATATTCTAAATCCCTCTAAAACTTTCTAGTATTTGCTAGAACCTTCTAAAATATTCTAGACTTCTCTAGATTGTTCTAAAACTTTCCGAATTCTTTTAAAAACTTCTTCAACATTCTAGATTGTTCTAGACTATTCTACATTTTTCTAGAAACTTCTCCAATATTTTAGATTATTCTAGACTATTCTAAATTCTTTTTTAAAATTTTTCTTATTCCTTACAAGATAATATTTCTAACTAGTTTCTTGCCAAATTGGAACGGGGTATTATAATGCGTATAACATTAAGCTGCACAATAAGATCAGACTACTTCGCTTTCTCTTCTTGTAATTGAATGGGAATATAAGAATACACCGAAGGTCAATATAAACTAAACTAAGGTATTTGTTATTTATATATACTATTCAAGTTTTAAATACCCTAACCCAGTCAATCTTATTTGATGTGATTTCAATCCCAAACACGGGCAACAAACCTTGAACCTATCCACAAAGGTGTCTCTTAAATCAGTAAATCCCATATATCTGCTAGAATGAAGTCTTTCCACAATTTTGCATCTAAGTGCTATTTTTAGAAGTTATAAGACATTCTTTAAATTGTTGACCTAAGCCGTCCGAATTATGACTCTCATTTCCTATAGTGACACAAAGTTGCATCCAATTTGCCAAGCTTTTGCACATCCAAATACCCACCAGCATTAGTATTCACCTGATTATATCCAAGAAAGACTGAAAAACAAGAGACGCCAAACACTCATACCACACAAGAATAAAGCAAATTAATGCATGATGCTAGTCATGGGCCTTTTATCCATGTTGATCGTAAAACAGTTTGTTTTTAGATCAATGAAATCATTGACTTGAAGGATTTTACACTGTTCACCAGAAGAAAAAAAAAATGATATCCTTTTCTGGCAAAAAACCCGAATGTGCAAATTACTATTGTAAATTGTAGAAATCACCACCTGATTCATTGCAAGGATAAATCAAGTAAATCCACCACAAACATGAGAAAATAAGGTACTAAGAGATCCTACTGCCAATTAACTAAACCAACTTTTGGATGACTACACTAAATGAAATGACTGGTAACCTTTAATTCACAATCAGATACCTAATTAAACTTACATCTGCATAGGAATATGTATGGAACAGCAAACCAAACATGTAACAGTCTGAACTAATAGCTATTTAAGAAAAGGGAGGACTGACAGAATGATATGTAAAAGCAACAATATTTCTGCAATTATTAACCATCAGGTATTGACTTGAGAAAAGCAAAGCATACCTGCCATTGGCAATTTTGACATATTACAAATAATTTGAAATTTAGTTTCGTAGTCTCATCTTTGTTTATTATCATCATCCTTTTGACCCTTCATTTAATTGCAAAAGTTTGATGTTGGGATGAAAAAGCTTCTTTAACACTGCATCAGCACAGAAGTATTGTCCAAAAATGAATTTCATCCCCAACCAATTTATCCAACAGTCCATCAGAGAGACACAATGAATTCTATCTAAAATGTGTAAGGTCATAGCAGCAATAGAACGGCTGTTGGCTAATTGGCTTAGCACCTAACAACACAAAAAATTTATTACACTTACTAACAAAATTTACCCCATGGTCCTATATGCTCATTATTCCTTACCGAGCAGCATATGCTGATGGTTGTAACAACAATCTCAATTTTGGATGATTTGAGCGGATGCTACCAAATTTTCTTGCAATGATCATCACAGCAAGATGGGTTGACAATGTTTCTCAATCAAACTGACTGAACTACAGCGTAGCTTGCATTGAATACAATGAATTCAGTAATATTGTTGTAGGAAAAAATGTTGTGCTGCAATGGAAAAATAATTTTCAATTGCGTTACAATTATTGAAACAAAATAATTGAAATAAATTCACAAGGACGAATAGATATGTCAATATTAAATAGTAAACATGTACACAATCAATGAAATAAGAAACACGAATCAACAAGGCATGGAATTTGTGTAAAAAAATTTCCTTGGATTATATCATGTTAGTAGCATTCTTGGGGGTAGAAATTTCTTACCAATCTTTCACTTTATTCTCTAAAAAAATTACACATTGAAAATTACTTTGGAGTTGACGACGTACTTTTGCTGCAACTTCCATGGGGCCTTGGACCGCACCATTCTCACTAAATATGGCTTTTATATTACAATGATGTCGAAAATTGAATATTTGCAAATCTTGAGAACATGGATCTAATAACTTACCTGAAGAAGTAGTGCTTTCGATGCGAACTTTACTTCTTCTAGGATAAATTGATAACAGAAATACATTTTTCATAAATAATATGATGATTAGTCCACAGACCATATAGAACTAAATATTTAGGGTCATAAATATCATAATATAGTTCGCAGAGTTGCAGCCCAAACCTTAATTGTATTGTCCAGGGTACCAGATAACAAAAAGCTATCCCAGCAAAGGACAGACATCACAATATCAGCATGACCATTAAAGTATCTGGATACACTGTAAAGCTTGGAGGTCCCAGAACTGAAGAAAGAAAAAATATAATGGTATATAATGCTTTGGAAAATTAAGAACTTAAACATATTCAACAACTGAAGAAACAAGATATTTATACGTCAATTTGTGAACTACCAAATTAAGAAGCACAAAAAACGATATTCTTGACTCATCAGATTTATGCACAAAAAATTTTAGTTATTCTTTTCTGTTAGCAAGTTTTTCTTCTTATATTCCTTGATTTCAGTCAATATGATAATGTAGCCACAAAATATGATGATGTAGCCATAAACAGTAAAGGTGATCCAAAATAAGCATCAAGTGGCAAGGATCACTAAAACGAGGCTGTGAACAGTGTGCATCTATTACATGCATTAAATATAGAATTTGTGAGCAAATCAAGAACCAGCAGTTCAAAAAATGTGATATTGAGGCATGCAGAACCAAGTGCACTTCACACGCACAAACACACACGCATTCATATATGGTAGCAGACAAAGCCTCCACTCCTTAGACTGGTGTATAGACCAGAATCATATTAATTTGTACAAACGTACCATAAAAATGTAGAACACACTAGATTAGAGACAATAAATTAGGTTGAAGGTTGTCTCACACATGCTCTAGACAGATTGAAGGCATAATAGCAGGAAAAAAATCAGAACTGCAAAATACTCTTACCGTCTTGTTCATGGAACCGAAGTAGAGTCTATTGGCTCCAACAATGAGCGAAAGCACAGCGCGGGTGTAACCCATCAGTGATGTAGCCAGATCAGAGCAACTGGTTACAAAACTGGATTTCTAGGCGAGTATGATCTCATCCTGCAGCCACAAATGTGTAAAAAATAAGTGCCTAACCACTCAAGTTTTTTAGCAAATAAATAAGACATGAAGCAATTCAATAGTCCTGAAAACAGTTACCTATGTCGCAGCAAAAAGCAAGTCATTATCCACAAACCAAGGCGTAAATTTGCCCAACTAGTCCATTAAGAGTGTGTTCACCATTAAACTGAATGTCCCATGCCTACAATATCACCCACATATACCAAATGAAGGAAAGGTACCATCAACAATGCAATGGAAAAACTTTATCAAGACGGATTGGCTACAATAAAAATTATTTTTGTTAACAAACCAAAAGAAACTACCTTAACAGCGTTTCACAATCTGACAAACACCCATGGACATTCACTAATCAAAGCCCACTTGTGCTCTCAAGTTGAACAACAGCAGCACACTGCATTACACATGGAAAAATCATAACAAATATGTACAAAATTTTAAGAGAATCCATTCACAAAGAAAATAATCAGAACAGATAACACTGACATGACCAGTACTGCAGTCCCATAGAGGCACAGTTTTGTCATCGCTACATGAGAAGAGCTTTGTCGAATACAGAAGAAAGGGCGATCCCGGCAGATCATTTTGAAAAAAAGAAAAAGTAAAGATGTGTGAGCATGTATTTTGAGTAGATGGAAGAAATAGGAATATATGAAACCAAAAATAAAAGATAAAGAATATCAACAATACTAAGAGGTGGTGATTGATAGCATAGTTTGAATATTGTGCATATTGATAGAAAACCAACGATGAAAAACAGTTTTCCTAGTAATAACATTTTCCACATAAGGTTCCATAACTTTTTTGAAGACAAATTTACATTCTGAATATAGGATTAATGGGTTGGGCATGCGTAAAGATGTTGACAAGAGGAATTATATAGCCTAAAGTGTCAATAGTAACTTCTTGAACATTGTGACAAGTGCAATCAAAAGATATCCAACTATCTTAAACACACTTTATGTGTTATCTTGCATGACTCTCTCTTGCCATGAACAAGGCCAAAGAACAATTTCAGGCAAAATAGTCAATTATTGGTAAAGGCATGATTGACATTAATTTCAAGATATGTTATGACATCCAACAACTTTAAGAAATTATACATATTCAATCAAATTTTCTATTATATTTATAGGAATATTACCAGCAAGTGACATAAAAAAAGAGAAGGAAATCCCATAAAACACGTGCCAACAAAAGACGCCAAAGTTTTTCATTTTTTCTTAGAAGTTAATAATTTCCAGCACATTCAGGTCCTCTTTTTTATTTCATGTGGAACTTTACAACCAGTAATTTATAATTTACTAAAAACCCAATCTAGCCTAATCATGCAACCTGTGTTAAGCAAAGACTCCAATTCAATCAACTAAGTTCCAATTGTCCAATTAACAGTCAGTTAATTTGAGGTTGTAATAATGACAGACAGTTTTGCATCTGTATATATAGGATAACTACAAGTTGACAGAGAGATGGAAGGATATTCTGCAGCAATGCTTTGATCATCTTCTTCTAAGTTCTTTAATCATATTCTTGAATCTTTCATACTGTTCATTATTAGGAATAATGCACAAACAGGTCCCAAGAAATTTATGAAATATGAGGAGATTAAAAATACAAAAAAGAAAAAAAAAAGGTCCACAATGTCTTTTTGCACTCAGAAGAAGAGTTATGCAAGATTCCTTGATCACAGATATTAAATAAAGTCTAATAATAAAATTAGTAAAATCTGAAGTAAACAACCTAATTACATATTTCATAAATTTCTTGTCATTACACTGTGATACCAGAGTGAAAAGTTGTTCTAATGTTTTCCATGATTCTTGGTGTTGAAAAAATAGTAGATCATGTGCACAAGAAATACTTCTCTATGCTTTAGTGATGTTCCTTCAATTGACTGGAATCAGTTATCATTCGGTATAGAAAGAAAAATGTTTGCTTCATCGTACTTTAAACAAGCATAAAGATGCTTAAAACATATCAGTCATCTTTTTTTATATATGATATTAATTTCTTATTGAATGGTCGGTACTAAAATTTAGATTGAATTCATTTTTCTACCCTAGTGTGCTTACGGGCATGTAAGAAACATTATCATTTCAAAATGGAGTTGCTTAGTAGGCAAATGTTGGAACTTGGAACTACTGTTTTCTACTAGCTGCATTGGTGTTCTCCCCTCACTTCCCACCCAAAAAAAAAAACCTCTTGGGGTGAACAGAAATTGTATTCATAGCAGTTGGTTCTACATGTTGTAGAGTTGTTTTATATCAAAATCATATAACAGCTAGAGAGTTCAAATCGTCGGGAAATTCCGCTGTTCAACAATTAGGCTAAAAGAACTTGGTTATTTCCCTACAAATTTATTTAGCCATGTCCATGTTATATTTTGTGTTCATGCATAGTGTTACCCTCTTAGCTCATTGGCACGGCTATGACATGCGGGTACTAACCCAATGGTGCCCCATGCCTTAGCCAAATTAGGGGAGTACTTAGCCAAACACTTTCGTTGTGTGAAGATTGTTTTCTAAGGACTTGGTCGTGTGCTTGGTTTGGTATTGAATGTGTTTGACAAAAGTTCTAGGTGGTATGTAGCGACTATGCCCCAGGCTCTCGTCATTATGACTTCTTGGTACACCAAAGCTTGCCATGAATATGGGCAAGGCATTCCAAAGTTCGAAACCTGAGATGTGGGACCGATGTTCAGTGGGACTCATTTTTGGCAGAAGCCCCATGCATAGCTAAGGAAGGTAGCACATGCATGGGTACGCTGGGCACAATCAAGTAATCAAAGCTAGCCATGTGAGGCCTTGTGGGCTCGAATTGTGATTCATTGTACGCTTGAAAAACTAAGCCATGGGCTAGACATGGCTTGGCATGTGGGTAAGGGAAAATCATATGTTGTGGGCTATCAAGGATGTCAAGTGCACATCATGTGAGGCGGTTTCGAGCAATTAAGGCATGTACATAACATGTGAGACGGTTATGAGCTGATGGATTCTTTGTAGTTGTTGGCATGTGCTCAACATGAAGAGCATTTTCAAGCAGTTGCTGGTGGCATGTCCATAGCATGCGGGGTAGTTACGAGCAATTTCTGGTTGGCTAAGTCAAACAACAATTACAATTGCTCCAGCCATGCTCAGTAGATCCAGTTATGTTCAATATATTATGGGGAGTGGTAGAACCCCATAATCCTTGTGGGAGAATTTGATTGGTGTTTGCAATCCTAGAAGTTAGGGATGTCAACTGCATGGTTGAGTTAGCCAAAACTGGTTGGTACCAACATTGCCTAGGCAGTATAGCTATAACTGTCACGTATAGCTTTATATATAGATTGTTAGGGTTTGCAATGAAAATAAAGAAAGTCTAGTCATGTTTTTGTAAGTAGACGAAAATCCTTTAAGCTTGTTGAAAAGAAAAGGTTGGGTCATTTGGCCTATAATCTCATTTGCCTCTGTGTGTGTTTGATTCTTGCCCATATTCTATAAGCGATTATGTGTTTGGCTATGACTTAGTGTTGGCTCTCAATGCCATCGCAAGACAAAAATTTGTGTATAATTTGACCCTTGTGTTGGAACAGAAATCTTAAGAGCCGTTGACAGCATGTATGTATTGAATACAAAAAAATTTTCTTTAAAACCATATAAGGAGGAATTAGGGTTTACCTTCGAGATGGGGATTGATCTTGTCTCAGCACGAATGCAGAACAGAACAATGACTACAGCTCGACGAACCTCGTGGCCTTCTATCGTATATCTCCCAACGTCAGAATCTGGATGCAGTGTGGGCTGCTAAGACCTTCGAATTCTTGCTCTCTCTTTCAGCCTCCCTAAAAAACATGAGCAAAGATAAGATGCTAAAATAGACAAAATAGACATCTATATATAGGCTACAACAAAGACCCTAAGGAGAAAATAAGGATCAGGCTTCCAATGGACTTAGGATTCCTATGTTCAACTCAGAGCAAACACTCTACAGCCCATTAATAATCAGTTAGTCCACTAAAAACTTATTATTGATCTTTTGAGCCTTAGCTTAAAATTATATTCGAGCTCCTTATTATTATATGCTTAATAATCTCCCCACTTTTAAGATTACAGATGTTCATCAATTAAATAAATCATTGACAATTATATTTAATTAACTTCTTTTATTTCTTAAGACCTTACCACTTAACTTATTTGTCATGTCGAATAATTAAATACACCTGTAGGGTTTGACATGGATAAAACTTATGAGCTTCCTCAGGAGGACATCATTAACCTATTTAAATACTAGGACGTGGTTTCCTTTAATATTTAATTTTCGTCATACAAATAACATCGTCTCCCAATTCATTGAGCTTATTGACCCAATATGAAGCTCACTCTTTAATGAATTAAAGTGACAAACATTTTATGCATGTGGCAATTAAATATTTAGGGATTAAGAGCATAAGCAATCATAATAATCATGAGGTATTTATTATCTTATTAAATCAGTAAAAGATAATAACCTCAACATGAGTCTGTTCAATACACAAAGTGTACTAGTGAAATAATCCGAGATATCAAATAATCTCTTATAGTCAAGACATACTATGCCAGAATATTACATTACAATAATACCGATGGCGTGTCCAATTATATCTACGATTGTGAACATATACTCATATTATATAAAGATCCAATAATTTGGTCTTCTGTGTATAAGCCGACCTCTACACACCAGATTATCTACAATGTAAAAAATAAGACACACATGCATATCATGTATAAAATATAATACAAATATTTTTCCTATATAGATTCTCAATAAAATGGTAAGAACAAACTTTTATTAATTAATAAAATGAGTTTCACTAAAAAAAACAAACTTTTAATATACTACTCTGTCACCCTGTGACACCTAGCTTCATAGATGGAAGACATTTTTTTTTCTCGTCTATGTTGATTTTGTTGTAGAGTTAGGATGGAGTTTGGATGTTTGTTACTGTCTCAAACTCAATCCATCTTGATGTTGGAGTTTGTTAATCATAATTCGGTTGCTTGTTGACACAACACGTATATGCATTCTACTCCTAAAGGCTTTTGGAGGGATAGCAAAACAGAAAGAAAAAAGTTTTACGGTTCATTTGAGTTTGATTTAGGACATATGGTGGTTTTGAGTCATATGCACATTTGTTATGAGGGGTACCCCTTTGTGTACAGACACATGGTATGCAAACTGTGTAGAAAAGTTATCAAGTTTGGTATTCATTGAAGTACAACTGCCTTGTCTGTAGTTGCACTCTTTAATGTGATATAGAATGCAAAGAGTCTAATTGGAAATTGCAATGTTTAGACGGAGCTGAGGTTTATGTGGGCAACTTTAGAGAAGTTTTCTGATGTGAACTGACTGTTATTTTTTAAGTAATGGTGCTGTTTTAATTTTTTGTGTTACTAATATAAACTTTTCACATGGAGAAATCTTACTATTTTTAAAGAAGTATCTCGTTGAAGGACTTAGTGCAGGTGAGATGCATATGGAATTTGTACTATGCTTATAATTTGGACGATAGAAAACTTTGATATTGTTAGAGTATTAATACTAGGGGTAGTTTAGGTATTTTTTTTATGTTGTGTTGCTCGACTATATACGATTTTCTTTGTGTATTTCTAGGTTTAAAGTATATTACAGACTTGCTTTAGTCTAATATATTTTCTCTTTCTCTTCTCTATTATCTTTATCTTTGTTGATCAATTTTATCATGGTATCAGAGCTATAATAATTCAAGACCTAAGATTACAGAAAGCAGAAAGATGGAGAAATTTTTTTTGGGCTGCCGGTGATGACGCCATGGTGATGTCATTCTTTTTAGACCTTGAAGACCACCATTAGACTCAAAATTTCGCGGGTTTTCTGCTGGTATGGTTCATTTTTGATTTTGAGATCATCTCGTAGGTGTTTCTACTTTTTGAATATTTTTGACCCAAATTGTCGATTTTTTTTTGATTTGTCAAAATAATGGTTTTTTGTTGCAATTTTTGGTTCAAATCTTCTCTAAGAGGTGTGACTAAGATTCCATGATCCTCTATTGAGAGACTCGAATCTTTTGAGGAATTTTTTTTTGCTTGATTTGGGCCATCCGAGGGTTTTGGTATCACTATCGCCACTAGTTTCTGATGCTGGCGTCTGCTATTGTGGGTTGTCTTCTTGTTCTGTGGATTGCTTTGAACTTCAGTTGATTTGTGGGGGTTTCTTTGGCAGTGGTGTAATTGCTATTGTTATAGCAGTAGTGTTATTTCGTTGGGTTGTTGCTATTTATTATTATTTGGTGTTATTGCTATTATTTGGTGGCTGCTGGGCTTTGATTGCTTCAGTAATGGTGTCTATTGATAATTGTTACTACTAATCCTTTATTACTCAATGGCAAGTGGAAACTCTGATTCACTTCAAGTGTGTGAGACTAACTAGTCGAAATTATGTTTACTGGGCTTATGTTATGAAAAAAAATTTATTAGGGAAAGACATGTGGAATTATATTTGTGCCCCAGCACAGGCTCTAACTAATACTAAGGCAGAAAAGTATGCTGATTTGAAGAGTACTTGAGAGATCAACAATGCAAAAATCATCACCTGGATTAATAGCTCAGTTGATCAGACCACTAGGGTTCATATATCCAAGTTTAGCACAACTAAGGAAATTTGGGATTATTTGGCCACACTTTTTGTCCAATCTAATTTTGCAAAGAGGTATCAGCTAAAGCATGAAATTCAAGATACGCATTAAGGGGACAAAAATATACAAGAATTATACTCAGTTGAGATTGGATTTTGGGATCAGCTAGCACTTACTCAACCCGCTGAGTTGAGCACTAATATGACATATCGCACTTTCAAAGAGGAGTAGAGGCTGGTGCAATTCTTAGATATAACTTCAAGAGAATTCGTGGTTCCATTCTTCCTCGTCACCCATTCCCCCTCAGTGGATGCAGTTGTTAATGAGCTCTTAACAAAAAAGGTTCGCCTTAAAACCCTTTCTGGAAAGGGTCTTCTTCCATTGCCAAATTAGACTGTATTGGTTGCTTTTCCAAAGTGACCTATAATTCCCAAAACAAGTATCGAGGTCGAGCTGCTTCTGATGAATGTAGCTTCTGTCATGAAAAGGGTGATTGGAAGGCTCAATATCCAAAGTTGATGAACAAAAGAATACACAAGGGTCTCAAACTCATTCATTTAAGTTTAGAGATTGTCATACAGTGGTTGTTGCATCGCTAGTGAATGAGTTAGCCTCATCAACTCCTAACTATGCTTATAGATCAACTGCAGAAATTTCTTTCTCTTCATCAGTCTGGTGCTCTCACAGTTTCCCCCACTATTGGTTCATCCAGCTCAAGTCCTTCAAGTATATCTCGAACTGCCTGGGTCTTTGACTCAAATGCCACACATCATATGATCAGTCACTCTTCTTTATTTGCATCTATTGTTTCTCCTCCATCTTTATCTGTATTTGTTGCCAATAGTTCTCAAATGTCATTAGCTGGTATTGGTACAATTATTTATTCCAATCTTATACTTTCATATGTTTGTTATATTCCTCAACTTACTTTAAATTTATTTTTAGTCAGTCAACTATTTGACTCAAGATTTTTCCTTTATTTCTCTTCCTCTGGTTGCAATTGTGCAGGATCCACGGTCCAAGAAGCTAACTGGAACAGACCATAGAAAGGGAGGGCTATATATGTTAGAGGAGCTTCATGTCCCAAATGTTGTTGCTTCTACTATTGATTTATCTTTTTGTTTGAGTCCAAAGTCATCTAGTTTTTATTTATGGAATTTATGCCTTAGTTATGTTTCTCATTCTTGTTTAAAATTTTTAACTTTGACTGGTAGTTTGGGTAGTTTAGGAAGTCATGACATTTTTTATTGTAGTGCATGCAAGTTGGCTAAATTTAGTGCAATGTTGTTCAATAAAAGTGTCACTTGTTCCCTTGTACTATTTGATCTTGTTCATTTTAATATATGAGGATTGGTTCATATTCCTACACAAGGAGGGTCCAAATATTATGTTATATTTATTGATAATTACACGAGGTACTGTTGAGTATTCTTGATGAAACATCAATTCTTTTCAATCTTCACTACCTTTCGTAACATGGTCCGCAGTCAATATTTTGCAGTCATTAACTGTTTTCGATGTGATTAGGGAGGTGAATACACTCTTACTTCTTTTCATAATTTGTTGAAATTTGATGGTATACTTTATCAATCCTCTTGCACTGATACACCTGAGCAGAATGGTGTTGCCGAATGTAAACACCATTATATTCTAGAGACAACACGTTCCCTTCTATTATCATTATATATTCCTAGCTCATTTTGGGGGAAGTGGTTCTTACAATAGTTCATTTGATTAACAACATTCCTACTATCTCACCTCTAGAGTCTCCTCATTTGAAAAATTGTGTGGTACGCCACCTAACTATTTTTCTTTACGTGTGTTTGGTTGTACGTGCTTTATTTTGCTCCCTAGTATTCTTCGTACCAAACTTTCTGCTCATTTAGTTTTATGTGTCTTTCTTGGTTATGGTGAGGGTCAAAAAGGATATCATTGCTATGATTCAATTACCCGTAAACTTTATGTCTCTTGTCATGTTGTCTTTATGGAGCATATTCCATTATTTTCAATCCCATCTTGTTCTTCCTCACTGAATAAGTCTGTTCTACTATACATTGACCCCTTTCCTGCTGATGTTCCTCATGACACATATGTGTTGTGATTTACCTGTGTCAGATTCTTCCCCTTCTGAGTTGACTATTCCTTGTTCCCCTATTATGCATACATATGTTCGTAGGACTCCAGTTATCTCCTCTATAGATATAGTGCCTCCCTTTTCTCCTCCTGCCGCTCAATTAGGTTCAGACATTGTGGATCATACCTCACACTATCCTCGGCTCTCTCACAAATGTCCAGACAAGTTTGGTTGGAGTAATACTTGTTATTCTCCTGACTTTTGTTCTTTTCTTCTATTCACTCTCTATCTGAACCCACCTACTACAAGGAGGCTTTACTTGATCCACGTTGCAAACATGCTATGGATGGGGAGTTGTTGCCTTACAAAAGACCAAAGCTTGGAAACTAGTGTCTTTACCACATAGTAAACATACCATTGGTTGTAAGTGGGTTTATAAGATAAAAATCAAGTTTGATGGTTCTATGGAATGGTATAAAGCTCGATTAGTAGGCAAGGATTTTGCGAGTATGGTTTAGACTATGATGAGACTTTTGTCCCTGTTGCAAAAATGACTATTGTTCGCAGCGTGATTGCAGTTGCTGCCATTCGACAATGGAGTTTGTCTCAGATGAATGTGAAAAACACATTTTTTCATGGAGATTTAAGTGAAGAGGTTTTTATGACATCTCCACCTAGATTGTCTTATAGTTCTGACCAAGTATGTCAACTTCACCGTGCCTTATATGGCCTTAAACAGGCTCTCAGGGCATAGTTTGCCAAATTTTCTTCGGTTATCTAAGTCTTGGGTTTTCGCACTAGTGACCATGATTCTGCCTTCTTTTTATGGTCTACTTCATCAGGTTCTATAGATCGTAAGTCCACCACTGGTTTTTGCCTTTTTCTTGGGGATTCTCTTATTTATTGGAAAAGTAAGAAATAAACTATTGTTTCTCTCTCCTTGGTGATCTTGACATTTCGATATCTTCTCTCACTCCTATGTTTTGTGACAATACAAGTGCTATTCAAATTGTTCACAACTTGGTCTTCCATGAGAGCACAAAGCACATTGAGATTGACTGTCATTTTGTGCGTTATCATCTTTAATAGGGCACCATCACTCTCCCCTTTCTTCCTTCTACCATGCAGATAGCGGATATTTTTACGAAGTCTCATACCATAGCACATTTTCGATTTTTTCTTGGTAAACTCGTGATGTTTTTTGCCACATCATGAGTTTGAGACAGGGTGTTAGAGGATTAATACTAAGGGTAGTTTAGTCATTTTTTATGTTGTGTTACTCTACTATGTAAGACTTACTTTGTATATTTTTAGGTTTAACGTGTATGAGAGACTTTCCCTTCTCTCTTCTCTTTATCTTTGTTGATCAATTTTATCAGATGTCACAGATACATACCATCTGATATGTATGTGTCAGAATGTCTACAAATAGAAACCTGTTGTTCATGAAACATTCGGAGGAGTTTTTTTTTTTTTTTTTGAGATAGCGAAGATATATTTTGTTCATAGCCCTTTGAAGTTGTCTCATCTTCATTAAGCCTTTTTGTCAACTTAGAGTTTGGCAATGGAAGAAAGAAATGAATGAGGTGTTTATGCAGTTTATATTGCGTATGCAAAGTTTTTTTTTTTTTTTTTTCTCAAAATTTTTTTTTTGGATTTTTAAAACCATTGTTGCTCTGCAGAGTGTTGAAGATGCCGAGTGTCAGAGAGCATATGATTTGACTGTCGAAGTGTATATGTCTTCTTTTCATCGTTCTAAGCCTCCAAAGGAAGTAAGTTTTATTTCTTCCCAGTTCCAAGATTTTTAATTCTACTATTTTCTGACTTCCAAGGGGTTGTAGGCTGCATTGAGAGAACCAAATGAAGAAGCAGTTCAAAAGTCAGTGACTGCATTTAATGCTATAGCTGTAGGGGTTGGTTCAACCAGGCAGAAACATGAAAAGCATTTGAGGTGATCTTATTATTTTCATTTCCTATTCTCCATTTGCAGTTTTATGAAGAAGAATGAATAATAGTAGATTTATGCATATGTTTCATTCTTTTTGGTGATATTGCAAAGTGGTAAGTCATTCTTTGTTTTCCCATCTTCACTTTTTTAATGTGATAATCAAACTACTCCATCTCGTTGAAGATTATTTCCTTGAGTTTGTTGTGTGGTCTTGAATTGATTGGTTGTCAAATTGTGGATCATATTGTGAATCAATTTGCGGAATAGTGCATTGTGAATCATATCAAATTGTGAATTTTGATATGCACTTCATTCTTATAGGGAAAGTTTAGTAATGGATCCGTCTCATTGTGGTCCTCATTTTGTTAATTTTTGCAAATTAGCCTTATAGGTTAACATAGAGTTACAATGACACCCTGTTCTATTTTTGTTTTGCTAACCCACCCACACCCTGAACCACCATGCCATCTACCATTGCCAAGGTGAAGTTGCAGCAACTGGTGGGTGGGGGTGTGGATTGTGGTAGGGTAGTGAGGGTAGATAGGTTTGCAGCTTGGGTGGGTGTTAAGTTGATTTACTCTTGAGGATGCCCTATGAGCAAGCGTCAGGTGAGACACACTTGACCAGTTCCATTATGCAAGTTAAACAGTTGTCTTTGTTTAGATCATGTGGTTAAGGTTATCCATACATTAATGTTCTTGCTAATACAAAGAGTGTCCATTGACTTTCCGAATAGAAGTATTTGTCCATCAATTTCCAGGCTCTAACCACTAATTTGTTTTTGAAAGTTGATGGAGTCCAGTCAAAACCATGATAGTACTATGGCGTAAAATGGAATGAGTATATTTTGTTGTCCTTTTAAGTGGAATTGAAAATTTGCGGTATAGTAGAGCGTGCGGGATAGGTTTTGTTTTTTATTTTTATTTTTCTGTGCTCCATGACTTGAAATTACTAATCTTCCGTGTCCTTGTGAAAGAGCATACAGTATGTGGTTATTTTTGGCAAAAATTAATATTAGGCTCAGTCTATGGAGTAATATTCATGCTTAAGTCTATGGAGTAATATTCATGCTTGACTTCCAACATTGATTTTGTTGGATATTCTTGTAGGATTATAAAAGGGCTGCGTTCAGGGAGGCTTACCTACAATGTTCAAATGCCATACAAAGCATGGAAAACAAACTGAGAACTGTAAGTCACACTCCTCATGCTAAAATAGACAATGTCCTTAAGGTATGCCTGCATGGTGATTATTGTTTTTTATTTCACCTAGATGTCCTCAATATGTTTTCTAGCATCATACTTATTTGAGGGTCTATATGGAAGCATCAAATTTGAAATCTTATAGTGATGATTGGAAGACAAACTCCATAAACAAGTTTCATCAAGTGTTGACTGAAATCAAGACAAACAAAATTATTCAAAAAGCCGATTATACTCCTCACAATGAAAATGACAGTTATACTTGACAAAAAATGAATCGAGCTAACCTTTTGTGCATTGTTCTTGTTGGAACCTCATCGTTTTAGCACCTCTAGCCCCAGATTGAGGATTTGGTCAAATCTGCTTCACTGTTTGAATGACTTCAGGCATCAAATTGGAGGCTTTTTTGTTGGCATTAGAGCGTACAACTTGACATAGCATGTAAAACTATACCTTGATTCCAGTCTATGTTGATATTTAGCTTAACCTTTTAGGACTCTTGTCCGGCAGGTAGTTTTTTTTCTATTTTTTTAGACTGCCATGGACTTTTATTGGTTGGAATATGTCCTGAGGTTTCATGTAATTTATCTATTGATGGTTTTGTAGCTGTATACTGCATGTCAATTCTTTAGATTTTTCAGCGGGAATATGTAAAACTATACATAGAGGCTAATTATCATGACATTGTTTTAAGTTTTGCTGCAAATTTGCAATATTAAAATTTGTTGGTTATGTTGTTTTACTGTTTTTTTGCCTTAGTTTTTTTACTAAATGGTATTTGCTTCCTTTGAGCAGCAACTGCATTTCTTGTCTTTCATTGCCCTTTATGTTAGATGATGGAATCATAAGGTTTAGGGGAGTCATCACCATTAAGTTTTTATATGCAAAGGGCTTTGTTATGAACATATCTTCTGCTAATCCATCAGTTCATTGCTTCACTACGGTGGTCATCCTATTTTTTGAATGAGTTCTAGCTGGACAGTTATGTGGAACCTTTCAATGGGTTCTGTAGAACTAATCAATATGTGGATTTGTTTTGGGTGTGTGGTGATTATGGTCATCGATTAAGTATGATATGGTCCGAAATACGTCCATGCAGGTTCTTGATAATCTTCTATCCAAGTATGAAGTATCATCCCATGGTCCGGACAAATGGCAAAAACTAGCTGTGTTCTTGCAATAGAGGTTTGTATCTTCATTTTTCAGTTGATCAGGTTTTGGTTTTAGTTTTCATCTAAAATTTTGAACAACTCAGTTGGAAAGGTCCAATCTTTGACCTAATCAAGAAGCAAATAGATCAAGCTGGAACTGAGAAAAGTTTACTCATGTTGAAATGTCGCTCAATTGAAGATAAGATGGCATTGCTTTACAAGTAACTAGAAGCTAGTGAAAGTATAAGTATGAATATTGAAGCGTTATGAAGATACTATTAATGACAAGAAGAAGCTTGTAGATGATTATATGAGCCACATAATGAATTTACAGAGTAAAGGTAGCTCACTGGAAGAGCGATGTTCTAGCTTGTCAAAAACATTGGATTCTGCCCGGTAGGACTCCATGGAATGGAAAAGAAAATATGAACAAGTTTCATCGAAGCAGAAGGTTGAGGAAGACCAGGCCAGTATAGAAATAGCAATTCTTAAGTTTAGGAGCAGTGCTGCTGAAGCAAGGTTGGTTGCTGCTCGGGAACAAGCTCAGTTTGCTCAAGAGGAGGCAGAGGAGTGGAAACAGAAGTATCACATTGCTGTTAGGGAAGGCCAAAAATGCCCTTGAGAAGGCAACAGTTGTTCAAGACTGTAGTTAAGCAAACATAACTGAGAGAAGATACTTTGAGAGCAGAATTTGCTAATACTTTGGCTGATAAGGTGAAATCTCTCTCTCTCTCTCTATATATATATGTGTGTGTGTGTGTGTGTGTACGTATTAGCTTAGTTGTTCAATGTACTTATCATCGTAGTAGTACTAGAGGATGCTTGAATGGTTTTGGAGATTCATTTTGTTTGTTTATGGAATTGTAGGAAGAGGAAATGAAGGATAAGGTAGCAAAGATTGAACAGACTGAGCAGCATCTGACTACTCTAAATTTGGAGTTGAAGGTGAGCTTTGTGTGGATTTCGCCTTGTAATTTAGGAATGGACTTTGCACCCTACTACACACAAAGAGATGGAGAGTAGGGCTACTTTTACGATGACCACTCTCCTAATTCTCTTATGCTGCAATTTATAGATAGCTTTACAAACTAATGGATGTGATTTTGTAGTCATAAAACCTAGCAGCATTCCTAACTAATGGATAAACATAAATGTGGTGGGGCAGTTATTTTGTGGTTATAGGCAACTGTAATGTTGAATGGTAGATTGAATCTAACTCAAATTTTCAAATTAAATTTTTCAAAGAACTTTTATTATTACTCCCATAAATACTCAACTCAACTCAAAAAAGTCTTGGTCCAATATTTTTGGGGTCGACTACATAAATTCTATTTTCCCCTTATGCTCTATTAAGGGCTTTTATTAAACCATAAGTTATTATACCTATTAACAGTTATTTTTTTGGTAAGTCCTGTGAATTGATGCAAGTGCTTAAAAAGATATAAATTTAAGTTGCAAGATGTGCATATTAGACTGTACCCTTGATATATGTATTGTGGGTGCTTTACTATGTTTTGTACTTTTTGCAGGTTGCCGAGTCAAAGATAAAGAACTATGATATGGAGATATCAACCTTAAAGCGTGAGATTAAGTTGGGTGAGAGGTTAGAGAGTGCAAGCACCACCGCACAATCATTTGAAAGAGAAGCTAGGATTCTGGAACAGGAAAAAAATCTTCTGGAACAGAAGTACCAATCTAAGTTCGATAGGTTTGGAGAAGTCCAAGAAAGGTGTAAAATTGCCGAAAGAGAATCAAAGAGAGCAACTGGAGCTTTTGACCCATTCCAAGTGTTTTTGAAAAAAAATTTCCAACTAAGGGTTGGTTTGAAAATAATTTTCTAACCAAGAAACTTTTAAAAATGTTACCTTAAAAACATTATTTTTGAATTAAAAACGTCAGTTGTACTAACATTTTTAATTAAAGCCTGAACCCCTATTTTTCCCTCTTCTCTTCTTTCATCACTCTTATTTTCTCTTTTTACCCCCATTTGAGCCCTAATGTTTTCATGCAAGAGACTCACCATTTGCACCCCCCATAGAAGACATTCAATCAGCAGCCACTATTGGTCATCGCACCACCACCATTGCAGAACCCCCATCGTAGCACCACCCACCAACACCCAGGACCATCCAGCACTACCCAACACCACCTAGCACCACCCAACCATCAAAGCCCCAAATCCAAGCACCACCACCACTATCGAAGCCTGCCCTATCACCACCTAGCACTACCTGAAATGTCCAACCCCAACACCACTATCACCACCACCTGTCCCAAGCCCAACCCCAGCACCAAAATCCCCCAATCTGCACTACTGTTCCTCCATTGCACCATCGACAGCGCATCCACCACATATGGTGAGAACTCTTTGTTTATTGAAAGAAAAATATTGAAATTATATGAAATGGTTGAAATATTGAAATTCTATGAAAATATTTATTATTGAATTGAGTTGATTATTGATTGAGTTATTGAGTAGATTATTGATTATTGATTATTGAATTGAGTTGATTATTGATTGTATTATTGAGTTGGGTATTGAGTAGATTATTGATTATTGAGTTGAGTTGATTATTGATTGAGTTATTGAGTTGGGTATTGAGTAGATTATTGATTATTGAATTGAGTTAATTATTGATTATTGAGTTGAGTTGGTTATTGATTGTGTTATTGATTTCGGTATTGAGTAGATTATTGATTATTGAGTTGAGCAACTGAGTTGAGTTAATAATTGATTATGTTATTGAGTAGATTATTAAAAACTCATCTCACATATATATTTGTATTGTGGGTGATAGTAGGGTTGGCTTGTTCTGGTACTAGTAATTCCTTAAAATTGCAAAAGTTATAATTTAATTACTCTTTTACACATGCAGTTGAAAATGTGTTGAAACGGGTGTTTGTGATTGGCTTCTCAATCATAGTCTTTGGTAAATATACATCTTTGCCTCTGCTTGATGATGTCCTATAGATATCTTTTACCAAGTTCATCATACCGAATAACAAAAATCTAACAAAATAATTTTGCATGTAACAAGATTTCTACTCAAACTGGCATCGGAACATGCATTGCAATTGCTGGAGTGGCTATCTACTCATTTATCAAGGCCAAGATGGAAGAAGAGAAACGAGTGAGTCCAATTTAGAAATATAGCATCTAATCATGGATCTATTTAATTTAAATCATTTCAAAAATAAAAGCAGTGTTACAAAGGCGGCCATTCTTTAAGCTCCTCATTTAATTTATAGTGGTATGCACCATCCTTATACTGCATTACCTAGTATATAAGCAACATTATAAACAGATCAACCTTTGAGACTGCACTAATTTATCTAACATGAACCTTTTTTCGGGTGTTTTTAGCAAATGAAAGCAGCATGAGACAAAGAGAAGGCATCAACATGGGAGGAATCTTTCATGTAGATTTCAATATTTTTCCTCCAAAGGCAAATGGTAGATTAAATATTTCTCAATAATTGTATAATTATTTTTTCAATTATATTTCTTGTGATTCAGAGTACAGACAATTGCTAATTTGCAACTAGAATAATGTATTGAGATCATCTCTCCAAACCTATTTTTTGCAATTACAGACAAGTGTTGTGAGATGGACTGTGTATCTTGTTAACGCTTCAGAGAGAGATATTTTCTGCGTGACAACCAGATCATTGTCATCTCTCGTGAATGTGCTATGAGGTTTTTCGTCGATTATGAATACAAGATCTGCAGGAATAACGTTTGGTTATTCATTCCCTTTCTCAGGGAATATGAATTTTGTTCCCTTTTTCCAACCAGGCTTGATTTCTATGGCTATAATCTCCTCTATTGGCAAGGTCTTCTTGTTTAACAAGAGCAACAAAACCCCCAGCTCGGGTATGATCACTATAACAACTCGTGCCTTGTACAAATTTCTCATCTAAGTAACACCCAATTTACAATAGACAATTAGACATAGATAGCTATAAATTTAACAACATTATAAGAAAGGGAAAAAAAAATAGATAACGGTAGTTGGCTGGCCGAGATAATAATATTTCAGAACCATACTTGGAAGTTTATAGAGGATTGAACAAAGCATTTTTAGAATAGTGGCTCAGCAAATGCCCCAGCAACCAAGACAATGAACTGGTAAAATTCTAAAAGTTAATTGCCTTGCAATGTATTCTTAATCGGAGGCGCCTTTCGGGGACTTGAACTCATTGGTCTGCCATCCCCAAATGAATTGAACATATCATCCCCAAACATTCCACCAGAAAACCTTGAATTTCCCCTCATGCCACTACTCCCTTCCATTCCTCCAAATGGGCTCGAAGACCCAAAAAATTCAACAACAATGTCATTGGCATTTCTAGGACTAAATGTAAACACATTTGGTTCATCCCCCTGTTGAGAAAAATGTTGTCCCACCAAGTCCTCCATCTGGTGGTGGCACTTTCCCTTTTAGCCCTTCTTCACCATACTGATCATAGATTGCTCTCTTTTGTGGATCACTTAGAACCTAATAAATCAACTTTCAAAAAAAAAAAAATCAACATCAGCTACCATTACACACATAATCCTAAAACCTTATAAACACACTCATACATACACAAATTTTGGTTGTTCTGCAACACACACACACACACATATATATAGAGAGAGAGAACGAATCAAAGATGAGATTGTGATATGTTCAGAGAAACTTATTAAATCCAGATTAGATTACTCTGAGTGAGCATGGAAAAAAGTTACAATCTAGGAGACCCAGATGGAACTAAGAAATTCAACACAGTAAGTTCCTAAATATAGATCAAATATATCACATAAACATAGAATTTTCTGCAATTAATGCTCAGTACCCTTCAGATATTGCAGATATTGCAAATATTCACACACACACACACACACAGATAATGAATCAAACAAGGGATTGTGATGTGTTCCTAAAAATCGTTACAAGATCATATCTATCACATAATCATTGAATTTTCCGCAATGCTCAGTACCCTTCAAATACTGCAAATATTCATTCACACACAATTACACACACACACAAAAGAAAATAGAGATGGATACCTCATAGGCTTCAGAGATCTGTTTGAATTAGGCCTCGGCTTCTTTCTTGTTATTAGGATTCTTATCAGGGTGCCACTTCATGGCAAGCTTTCTATAGCTTTCTTCAAATCTTCATCTTTGGCATTCTTGTCAACTTGTAATATCTTATAATATTCCACACCCATATGATGTTCTCTCATCTTCAGCAACTTCTCTTCTTCTTAGTTCTCTTTATTGTTGTTTTCTACTGCTTCTGCAATGGTGGTTCTGCAATGATGGTGGTTCTGCGATGGTTGTGCTGTGATGACCGATAGTGGCTGTTGATTGAATGTTTGCTATGGGGGGTGCAGATGGTGAGTCTCCCACCTGAAAACATTAGGGCTCAAATAGGGGGAAGAAGAGAAAATAAGAGAAAGGAAAGAAGAGAGTGGGGAAAAATGGGGGTTCAGGTTTTAATTAAAAATGTCAGTAAAATGTCAATTGGACTGACGTTTATTATGTTTCTGGAATTTAACTGGAAAAATTTTAAAACATCAGTTGGTCTGACGTTTTTAGGCAAAAAAATGTTAGACCAAGTGATGTCTTTAAGCCTAAAAACGTAAGACCAACTGACGTTTTTAAAAGTCCTTGAGTTTGAGAATTATTTTCAAACCAACGCTTAGTTGGAAATTTTTTTTCAAAAACACTTAAATGGGTCAAAAGCTTGGGTAACTGAGATGGTTGACAAAGCCCGAGCAGAACCAATTACTGCCCAGAAAGACAAGAGTGAGTTTTAGAGAATAGCAATGGAAAGATTGGCCCAAATTGAGAAGACCGAGACCCGAGAGGCATGTTGAAAGTCAAGAGAGGTGAAAAAATGATTTGGTGGTTGAAGTAGAAAGGTACCGTGCATCCGAGATGGACGCCCTATCCAAAGTTCACAGTGCAGAAACTTAAGCAAGAGCTCACAAAATAATTTTGGTGCTAAGCTGCTCCAATTGAAGAATCCCAACAAGAAAGATATTGTAGCTTTCTACAAGAGATGTGTTCTCCAGAAGTCATAAACTCTTATGTCAATTACTTGAGGAATGATGCCTGCAATCTGCTAGAATGTAGTAATAGCCAGCTTGTCACCTATTGAAGTCACAGAGTGGGTTCATCCTTGGCAATTAGCATCGGCTCTGGTATAGAACTCGATTTGCCTTTTTTATATTGGTGGAGGTTTTGTTTTTCCATATAGGATGTCATCACTTCATTAATCCTTTGGCTCTGGTGTCTCCCATATTGTATCTATTTTATGGTCGATTGGTGATATTTCTTTGGATTTTTTTTTTAAAAGTCCTCTACCTGTTCATGTGCATTTACCTGTTGTACCTTTTGTGTGTTTATTTACTAGTGGCAGATACTTCCAATTTGCTAGTGGCATACATCATCTTCTTATCGGCCTTTGATCAGCTTGGCATAGAAAGGTCCAAGCTTGAACCCGTAAAGAACCACCTCCTTGGTTTCTCGGGTGAAAGAGTCCTGCCAATCGGTTCTATACAGCTCGTCCTCATAATAGGAGACCAACCTTGTTAGGTTACAACCACCGTCTGTATCCTAGTCGTGGACGACCCCTCTGCATACAACATCCTATTAGGAAGACCGTCTCTCAATTCCATCAAAGTAATAACCTCTGCGTACCATTTGGTGATGAAGTTCCCCACTGAGAATGGGGTCGGCATGGTCAGGGGAGACCAATGCCTCAGCAGATAGTGCTGTGTGGCGTCAATGAGACATAATGAGGTAGAGCTAGTCCAGTTGGAGGACTTAGACATGAGGGACGAGCTAGAGACTAGGCCTACTCCCAGAGAGCAGCTGGACGAAGACCCAAGACACGTGGTCTTTGTCGGGTCCACACTGCTCCCCCTTATTAAGGAGAGGCTCATATTGCTCCTGAAGGAGAATGCTGACATTTTTGCCTAGAAACAAGAGGATATGGAAGGAATAAATCCTGCAGTAATTGTACTCAGGCTTAGCGCAGATTCGAATAGCAAGCCAGTGCGGCAAAAGAGGAGGAGTTTCGCGCCAGATAGACAAAAAACCATTAATGAGGAGGTGGCCAACCTGTTGCGGGCCAAAGCCATCAAGGAGGTAGACTATCCGACCTGGCTGGCTAATGTCGTGCTCGTGAAGAAAGTAAATAGAAAATGACATCTTTGTATCGACTTTACCAACCTGAACCGGACATACCCCAATGACAGTTTCTCTCTACCTCAGGTCGACCTGATAGTCGACGCCACTACTGGCCATGAGCTCCTCAGCTTTATGGATGTCTTTTCGTGATATAACTAGAACAGAACGGATCCAAACGACCAGGAGAAGACTTTGTTTGTCACGGAGCAGGGGATCTACTGCTATCAGGTTATGCCTTTCGAAGTTAAAAACGTCGGGACCACCTATCAAAGGCTAGTCAACAGGATGTTCCGTGAAAAGCTCAGCTCAAATATGGAAGTATACATAGACGACATACTAGTAAAGTCACTTAAAGTAGAATATTATATCCAACACCTGGCAGAGTCGTTCGAGATTATGCGATAGTAGAGGATGAAGCTAAACCCGACAAAATGTGCCTTTGGAGTATCAACAGGGAAGTTCTTGGGGTTCATAGTCAATAGCAGGGGCATCGAGGCGAACCCGGAGAAGGTGAAGGCCATCCTTGAAATGAAAGCCCCCATTAGCACTCAAGAAATACAACGCCTGACCGAGAGAATAACGACACTCAACCGATTTGTATCATGCTCCAACGACAAATGCCAACCTTTCTTCAAGGTTCTGAAGGCAGCCTTTCGGTGGGACGAAAAATGTGAAGAAGCTCAAGGCTTATTTGGCTTCTACGCCAGTGCTGGTGAGTCCTCAAGAAGGGGAGGTCCTGACCCTTTACCTAGTAGTATCAGACTTATCAGTCAGCCCGACATTAGTAAAAGATAGGGATCGAGTCCAACAACCAGTTTACTTCGGTAGTAAGGCCCTTCGAGGAGCAAAAGAGAGATACCCAAAAATGGAGAAGCTTGTGCTAGCCCTCTTGGTAACAGCTCAAATACTGAGACTGTACTTCTAGGCACATACCATAGAGGTCCCAACGGAACAACCAATGAGACAGGTCCTGCACAAGCTAGAAGCCTCAGGAAGACTTATGAAATGGGTGATGGAGCTTAGCAAATTCGACATTAAATTCAAACCTAGAACCACGAATAAGGGACAAGTCCTAGCAGACTTTCTTGACGAGTTTACCTCGCCACCTGAGGGGAACGTCAAAGATCCAGACTGTATCCCCGATGTGCCAACATGGAAATTACATATGGATGGAGCTTCAAATGCCCAAGGATGCAAAGCCGACCTCATCCTGACCCCCCGGAAGGGTACGACCTGGAATGCGCCTTGAAATTCGACTTCCAGGCATCCAACAATAAGGCAGAATATGAAGCCCTCATAGTCGACCTAAACTTGGCCCTGTCGATGAATGCACAGCAAATCATGGTCCACAACGACTTGCAGCTGGTGGTCAGGCAAGTCAAGGAAGAATATGCTACAAGAGAAGATAAAATGGTGCTCCACATGGCAGAAGTGAGTAGACTGCTGAAGAAGTTTGTCTTGGATGAACTGGTCCAAGTTCCCCGAGAAGCCAACACTCGAGTTGATGCCCTAGTCAAGCTAGCCAACACCACCGAGCATGACTTATCTAGGCAGACACCCATCGAAGTCCTGGCCCTGCCCAGCATACAGCTCGGTGAGGAGTTAGTTAGGAAGGACTTGGCTATGCCAGTGGAAGAAAGAGCTTCATGGATGGATCACCTTGTGTCCTTCCTAAGAAGTGGGGCCCTCCCTGATGCTCGAAGGAAACATCGAAGCAGAAATCTAGAGCAGTAAGATTCACACTAGTTCAAGGTAACCTATATAAAAGAGGTTTCTCTTTTTCTCTAATGAAATGCGTGTCTGAACTGGAGGTAGATTATATCCTGAGGGAGATCCATGAGGGCATGTGCGGAAACCATGTCGGGATAAGAAACTTGACAAACAAGGCACTATGACAAGGTTACTTCTGGCCGACCATGTCCAGGGATGCCAAGGAAATAGTGAAGAAATGCCAAGCTTGCCAGATCCACGGTAACTTGCCGCACTGCCCACTTGAGCAATTCACTCCTGTGGTTAGCCCCTGGTCCTTTCAACAATGGGACTAGCTATTTTGGGGCCCCTACCAATCGGGGTTAGACAATGCACGTTCATCGTGGTCGCAGTGGACTACTTCATCAAGTAGGCTGAAGCCGAACCCCTGGCTAGGATTACAGCACATAAGGTAAAGAATTTTGTCTAAAAGTCTATAATATGCCGTTTCGGTGTCCCCAAAGCATTAGTTTTGGATAACGACAAACAGTTTGATAATTCCACGTTCATGGGTTTTTGCACCGAGTTGGGTATCAAAAACTAATTCTCAGCTCCCGTGCACTAGCAATCCAACGGGTAGGCTGAGGTGACAATTAGGACAATCAAGCTCACATTGAAAACTAGGTTGGAAGCATCTAAGTCACAGTAGGTGGATCACCTCCCGGTGGTGTTGTGGGCATACCGGACGACTGTTCGAACCCTGATTAGCGAGACGCCTTTCACTCTTGCATATGGGACAGAGGCGATGGCTCCCGTGGAAGTTGGTGTTCCCTCTGCAAGAGCCAAACTCTTCAACCCCGAGCAAAAAGAAAGGTCTTTGTTGGTTAACCTCAACCTCCTCGATGAAAGGAGGGATGAAGTACTGTAATGGATATTTTCCTATCAGAGGAACACAGCTAGATTTTACAATAAGTGGGTGAGGAGAAAAAGCTTCAAACTAGGTGACTTGGTGCTGAAAAAGCTACTCCTAGCCAGGAAGGACCCAACCAATGGCAAAATCTGTCCTAACTGGGAAGGGCCCTATATTGTGAAGAGGGTAGTCCGACCTGGAAACTATGAGTTACAAACAAAGGAAGGGAAAGACCTACAACACTCATGGAACGGAGATCACCTGAAGTGGTACTATCAGTAGAGTTTCCTGGGAACCTTTGTAACAGCAAGGCAGAATAGCTATTGTAAAACCCCATTTTTGAGATCAATGAAATTTGCAAAGTCCTCATGAAAGGAAAAAGTTTGCGATAAATCTAGCCAACAAACACTCCGACCACATGGACCACTAGGCTCTTCAGCCTAAGTGCTAAAGAGCTCATAAGCTCAGGAACAACTAGACTTTTTAGTCTAAAGAGCTTGTGAGCTCAGGAACGACTAGGCTTTTCAGCCTAAAGAGTTCGTAAGCTCGAGGAGAACTAGGCTTTTCAACCTAAGTGCTAAAGAGCTCGTAAGCTCTTTTCAACCTAAAGAGCTCGTATGCTCAGATCTATTGGGCTCTTCAGCCTAAGTGATAAAGAGCTTGTAAGCTCGAGGATGACTAGGATTTTCAGCCTAAAGAGCTCATAAGCTCATAACTACTGGGCTCTTCAGCCTAAGTGATAAAGAGCTTGTAAGCTCGATGACAACTAGGCTTTTCAGCCTAAAGAGCTCGTAAGCTCAGGATGACTAGGCTCTTCGACCTAAAGAGCTCATAAACTTAGAACTATTGGGCTCTTCAGCCTAAATACTAAAGAACTTGGAAGCGACTAGGCTTTTAAGCCTAAAGAGCTCGTAAGCTCAGAACAGGTAAGCTCTTCAGCTTAAGTGATAAAGAGCTCGAAAGCTCAAAAACCACAAGGCTTTTGAGCCTAAAAAGCATCCCAGTGCGGAAGACAACAAAACTTTCAACATATTATTCAGCAAAAAGTCACTGAGAGACACGAGGTCCATAACCAAAGGATGTCATTGCAAAAAAAAAGGGGTTGACATTTTGAGCGATAGAAACAAGCACTAGGTACATAGAAGAAACATAGACGGACACATCACGAGCCTCCGCCTCTTCCCAGGTCCTTCTCTGCAACCCCTCCTCCAACAATCCCCTTTAATTTACGGTCTCCCTTCTCTAGCTGAGCTTTCACTACCTTAAGTTGGACATTCTCCTCTACCAGGGCATCCCTTTCCTTCTCCACCTCTCCTAACTGTTTCTTAAGGGTCTCCACCTCAGCATTCCTCTCGTTAGATGGATCTGGTGATTGAGACTCTGAGTTGGCCTTTCGTCTCTTTCTGTTCGAGGTGGCTCCTCTGGCTCATCAGAAGGGTTATCTGATGCTTCTTTTTCATCTCTGGGGACTCGTGGGAGTCCACTGTAAGGGAAAACTGGTGTGTCTAAGCCCCCTGCTCTTGGAGGAGCTTTTGAGATAGAGGTAAATATCTTAATGGTCATCAGTTAGCCAAACATCCTCGGCGAACGCTATGCTAACCCTGTTTGTGTTGGCATCGTGTTGTGCAGGTACTCCCATCCTTACTCTGTTGGAGGCAATTAATGTCAATATGGTGGAGAAAACCCCACAAATCCCATACTCTGCTATTGTTACTCCTCAGAATCTCATTCGGTTCAAGATAGGGGGGATATCAGCGATCAGCGGGGGGTGGAAAAGCCATTTCCAAGAGAAAGTGTTGAAGCAATGAGGGAAGTCGAAGGAGAGGTCAAAGAAATAGAAGAATTTGGTGACAGTAGGAAAGTTGTCGAAGCCTTACATGCACCAGAAGATGAAGAAGCTAACTAGGACAGCCCATCCCTTAGGAGAGAGGTGAGAGGGACACAAGCCATGGTGGGAGAGAACCCAGGAGAAGTCTCGATGGAGGGGGAGTCGGAGGCCGCTCTCGAATGTACCCTCAAAGAAAGTGACCCACCCCAAGAGGACATGCTACAAGGCTCATTCGGGGTGGGGCTCTAACCCCAGATCCTTAGGAAGATCATATCAACTCTTTATATCGTCGACATCTGCGGCGTTAAGCAAGGAAGGAAGAAGGAAAATAGTGCACCAATCGCCTTTCAGTGACTCTCGAGCATGCTATTTGAACAGTGGGGAAGGTGCCATGAATCCAAGAGGTTAAGAGCATAAGCGCTAGAAGGAGGCAAAGAGTTCAAAGAAAGAAGATCTTTGGAGGACAGTGAGAATTCGGAGACTCGAAATACTTGGGAATAAATAGCACACATGGACGACTATTGGAATCCCGCAATCAAGATAGCATTAATTAATGGCACAAAGTTTGGGGAAGTTGTTGAGCCACCTAAGGATTCACTTAAATGAACAAGCTGCATCAGATCCTGCACCAAGAAACAAATAGTCGCCAGGAATCTTTTCTGAAATAAAATCACAAACGTATGCGAAACCGAGCAAACCAGACTAAAGGAGCCCAAGGCACAGGTTGGGAAAAGGGTAGCACAAAAAAGAACACTACTCCAAACAAGCCAAGGCCTTCTTGGAGTAAGGGGCAAGGGAATATAGCATCAACAAACACATCACCACAAAAAGAAAGAAAGCTTCATTGCAAAAGGAAAGCATCTTCATTACAAATAGAGGACATCTTCAAGTGTAAAAAAAAATTGAATGAAAATGATGGTGATGAGCATCTAAAGAGGGGCTTGCTCTTCAAAGACGGTTGGAAGGTGGAGCTGAATGAGCAGCATCAGGAGGATCACCACCAGAAAGGCCACCTGGAGGGGAGTCGAATCGAGGCACAAACTGCTCAAGACTTGGTCCAGGAAATTTCTTGATTGCCTGGTCAGCAAAATTGAAGAACCCATCAACAAAGGCCCTAGCAGCCTCTAATTGGACCTTCTCAATCTCTTTGTGTTGATCCTCGACCAATCGGCGCTCAGCAGCAAGAAAGCTATTCAGATCGGTGATCGTAGCTTGGGACTCCCTCAGTTGCCTCACCATAATCGCCTGGGCAATCTCAAAATGGAAGAGGTCATCAGCTCGAGCCTCGTAATCCTATCACGAATGAGCAAGCTCTTCTCGAAGAGATGCCTCTGAGGTGGTACTAGCAATCAACTATCGAAAGACCTGAACCCGAGCACGGAAAGAAAGGTCGACAGAGCGCCACAGGTCAACTTATGGGATCAACTCCATTAGCGCACGACTACTCAGACCCACATCCCTGAGCAAGCTCCCCTCAAGATAAATAACCAGAGCCAAGGAAGCACTGACTGAGCTAGGACCCACTGCCGTAACCCGAGAAGGACCTCGCCAGATTGGTTCTCCCACCAAGCTGACAACCACGGTGTCCGCTGTGGCTTCCCTGACGACCGTCCTTGACCCCGACGCCTGCTTCCCTTGGTCATAGGCGTAATTTTGGATAGTGGAACGCCAGACATGCCAGGAGGAAGCGAGAAAATAGAGGCAGAGCTCGGCGTCGCTAGTGTCTCGCCAGCGACAGTAGGGACCTCGGTCCTAGCGCTTGGGTCTAAGGTCGTATCTGAGATGCTCACCTCCAGCCTTGCCCTCTTCGCTGGAGGCTCCGAACTCCTAGCTCACCTCCTCTCAACCATATGCTCCATAAGTGTGTCACGTAGGGTGACCATATACAATAGAATTGAGCATGCAAAGCAGAAAAGGGCATAAAACTCATGATAACATTAGGGAGGAGACGACAAGAAAGCAAGAATTCGGTCACTTACGACCACCTCGAGCAGAGGCATGCTCAGGACAAATTAGCTCCATATAGGAAAATGACGAGTGGGCTCGGGCGTGGTTGACCTTGGTCAGCTCCTCGCCAGTTAAGGATCGTAGCTTGCCTGCAACAACACAAGAAAATAAGGACGTCACCAATTCAAAAAAAAAATTATTGTAACAAATGTTCCAACGAATACAAACTCACCCAAATTCTTGTGTTGTCCCCACCCCGTGTGAACCCTCACTGATGTTGGAGCATGGGACCCAAACTCCCAACTGTCCCTAAAAATGAAGAAGTATCTCCTTCTTCATCCTTTAGGCTCTGGAGGGAGGTCCCGGATGGGAATTTCACCCACCCGCCTGGGGACGAAATAATAGAATTTAGACACCTCTTTCGGGCAATAAAAATGAAGGAACTCCGCCACAGCGACCCTAGATTGGGGGAATAACTTTTCCCACACCGCCGTGAAGGCTAGCAAGATCACCCATCCTGACGGAAGAAGCATAACGGGACAGAAACTAAAGAAGTGTAAAAACCCCTGGATAAATGGGGGAAACAGAAACCGAAAACCCAATAGGAAGGGAGCCTCAAAGAAGCATGCCTCACCCCTAACTAGGCAATGAAATCGACACAAGTCCACGTGATGCACAACCACCCCTAGAGGAAACTCGAAACACCTGACAATGGATTGGGCCTTTTCCTCATTGATTTTGTTGGTTTCAATGTCAAGAAAGAGTAGCGTACAGAACGTACCTTGGCTATAAGAACAAAAGGCAAACATATTTTCTTAGCAACACTAGAGAAGTGCTGTCACACTAAGGAGAAAAAATTTTGGCACCCAGAGTAAGGCAATCATTTTCCAAGAGCACCTATTTATAGGCCTAGCAGACATGCGCCCATCACTTTCGCCAGGGGCAGTTAATGCACGTTCCTCACATTTAAGATCAGGGACACGTGGCACTCTAGGGGCATTTTGGACACCACAATTGAGGAGCCACTACCCCCACTGACGGCGCACGTTCTCAAAACAAAAGAAACTGTCAAGTTTGGAGTACGCAGAAAGAAACAAAAAAAGGCCAAAATAGCCCCAGAAAGTCCAAACAAAGGTGCTCGGTAAGGGACAGGCTCAGCTTAGTCTAACCCAACTCAGTCACACGAGGAGGTCAAATCAGATAACCTCGTTCTCACGCCCATCCTAATTACATGAAGACAACTCAGGAATTGAGGCCAAAGGCCCCAAGTGTAGCAACAGATTCAACCATGCCATAGTTACAAAGCATTTCCACCAGACGAAGCCGAAGGAGATCACAATGAAGAACATATTATTCATACAAACCCTAAGAATAACAACAACATTCTTAATAGAAGAAAAGAGTATGAATACATTGTTCAAGGATCTACAACGGGGGAAAAAGAGAAGAAACAATGACAAAGCAAGTTCATGCAGTTGACCCCCTACCACCAGTCAACTTAGTATTTTTCTCAGCGTTGGGCCCCTCGGTCCCAACCTCGGGACCTTTCTAGGCTTGGGATGACCCAACAATTTTACCCACTTTTGGCTAGGGGACGAAACAGTCCAAATCGAGGTCTGGATACGCTGTCTCTACCTACTCTCAGAAATTCAAAAATTCGTTCACGAAGGCAATAACACCTTCCTTGAGCAACTCCGTCATTCTAACCCTTGAGGATGCCAACTTGACATCCTTGGCAGCCAGCTCGGCACTCTTGGCTTTCAATTCAGCATCCCTGGCCTTGAGGTCAGCGCCCTTGGCCTCTAGTTCTGAATCCTTCAGTTTAGAAAGATCCTGGAATTGAGCGTCCAGCTCGTCATTTATTCTCTTCAACTCAGCAGCCTCAGTCGTCAGAATCTTCACCTTCACCTTCGCAGCATCTTGGCCAACCACCACAGCGTCAGCTAGACCCCAGACCTCCGCCAACTCCTGTTCGTAATGTGACTCCATCGTCCTCACACTAGCGTCTGGCAAAAGGGATGGTTATACAGTACGAAGAAGGCTATAAAGTACCTAGAAATAATGCATTAAGGGAAGAAGACTAAAAAGAGGGCTAGGGGTAGTTCAGCTAAACCCCTGACAGCGTGATGGGCCTTGTCCCTGAAGGCAACGCGTTTGGTTGCTGAAGGATCTGATGCGAGAATCAAATCAATTAGAACTGCCACCGTGGCCTCGGGGTCACGAAGAAATCCTCCCCCTGCCTTTGGACTTAGGAAGGTCGGATACTCCCCTGGCGGACCTTTGGGTAACAGGTAAGGGTCCCTCAGACGCTGACTTGCCAATGGGAAGCTCGGAAGGAGAAAAGGCTGAGCCGGCTCCTACAACAGAGGCAAGGACCTCGTGTTTCTCCTCCAAGCTAATTGATGCTTGGCCTGACACCTGCCCATCCTTGGAAGGCAAGTCATCATGTTTCACTAGTTTTTTTTTCTTCCTCGCCCTCTCTATGTCTAAAAAAATAGCCATAATTAGGTCGGGATTGATGGGCTTGGGGCTAAGAGGCAAGCGGAGGGATGATCTCTAGGGCAGTCTCTAAAGGCAGGCCGATCTAGTGCTTCACAAGGTTTTCCTCAGTTACAAGCTCAGGGAAAGCCTACAACCTAAAGGCTTTTACTTTGGCGATCCGGGTGGTCTCCTCGGCATTGAGTGTTAGGCAAAAACCTACAAAATAGATCAGAAGTTGGCAAGACACTAATAGGAATGAATACATGAAAGAAGGGCGCAGCTAGCCAGCCGGCCTTACCAGTGTTCCTTGGGACCCCCCAAGACTGGGGAATGCCAGGGACGTCATCGGGCTCCCCTGACAGTACCTAGGAGTCACCTCTGACGAAGAAAAACTTTGACTTCCACCCCTTATTAGAGGAGGGAATCCTAGAAATCAAGAACTTCGCCTTCACCCTCTTGGCAAAATACAAGAAGCCCAAGGAGGGAAAGGACTTGAGCTGAAAGAGAGAAGTAAATTCTCAAATGGAGGAAGGGGAGTCGTTCCCGCTCTCAAACCAATGAACTAGGAAATCGATCAGAAGGCCCCAACCGTTTGGAGAGAGACGAGCCTAACAAACATTATAAAAACTAAGGACATTCTAAATAAAAGGATGAACAGGGAACCAGAGACCTGCCCGAAATGCAAATTCATAAAAATAGGTCAGCCCGAGAATGGAGGAATTGCACCTCTCATGCTTTTAAGTAGAATGCAAGGACACAAAATCAGGGAAGTGATATTCCTGCCTCAGCTCCTCCAAATCCTCATCGTCAAGATAGCTGGAGGTCGAATCAGCACAACAGGTCAGGTCAAAATGATCTTGACAAGTTTTCTTCCTAAGAGTAGGAGGCGGAATCGGTTTGGACTTCTTCTACCTCGACTGAATAGAGGGAATAGGGGGCAAAGACAAAGGAACTTGAGTCTCTGCTAAAGGAACCGCGGAGAAGACTCCAGGGGTGGACCCAGAAGCCTCTTTACTAGTGGTAAAAGAACGGTCAATAAAAGAAGCCAATGTGGTATCCTCAGCCCCCTTATCAACTTGCTCACCAAACTCTGACTCAGAAGAAGAAACGACAAACTTCTCCATATGAAGCTCAGATCGTAAACTAGAGTGTAGGGAAGGTAAATGCAAGGTGCAATCCGTCAGAAATAAAGGTTTCAAAAACCAAGTCCTAAGAAAGAATATCCTTGCTGAAGAAGAATGATCTACAAATTGCGGAAGGGAAGAGAGATCGTCAGAGTGATCCTAAAGTAACTGAACCTCCAGATTCGAAAACAAACCCTAAAACCCCACCAGAAAGGGTTGAGTGGATCCTGGTTGAAATAATAGGAAAAAGGAAGATAAACGTACCTAGTAGGGCGCTAGAAGCATAAAGGAACCAAAATTTGAGAGACTGAGTCACCGAAGAGCCTGGAATGAGACGCCTCAAAAGCCAAAGGAAGGGAAGGAGCACAAAGTAAAGAGATTTGAAGTCACAGGGTGAGAAAAACAAAGAGATTTTCCCCTTTTGTATGCAGCATTCATTTCCTGACAGGCGTATGGCAGTTCACGCAAGGAAAATTGTACTTACAGGGCTCTCCCGTAGTTGACACATGTACATAACTGTCTCATCACAACCAACGGATAGTAGCACAACCCAATCTGGGTCAGAACCAGTAATCAAATGTGACTACCACTTGAAACGATGTCAAGTTAAAAAAAAAAAAAAAGACGCTTCTAAACCCAGATCAGAGATGACATCATCCTCATGACTTGGAGTTGGGGGGCAACTGATGAGGATGAAATCTGAGTCATGGGCCTTCATGAGTCCACTATAAAATGATCTGAATATGAGACCCATAGTTAGGCCACATCTTTGGCCTAAAGGGCTGAGCCCAAGGGGGAAAGCCCAACATCAGTAGAGGGCTTACTATACACACAACCCCAATCTAGCCCAGTTGATGAGTAGCCCCAAAATGGAAGCCTGACCCAAATGCTCTCCTTGAATCATTCTCATTGCACCACGTAACCCAAAGACCCAGAGACCATCCCTGACACCCATGACAGTTGCAGTGCAGAGAAAGGGTGGAACACATAGCCACCAGAGATCGTGGTAACAGTAGCGTCGAATGAACAGTGGTGCCGAATGACAGAAGAAGCTACAGGGTGCAGAGGAGAGGACCCAGGAGATCAGCACCAAAAGAGGTGGAGTAGCAGGAAACCCTAAGAGAATCATTTATAAATAAAGAACTATAACTTAACAAAAAGAGAGAGAGTGAACCTGGGGGATCTTCCCCTTCCTACCCAACCTCTCAAGCAAAAAAACCTAATAGTTAGAACAAAGTACTCACCTCCTGTAAGGAACTCAATGCCTATATCATCGTTGTACTCACCAAAGATTATGTAATATCCAACCCCGAGAAGCAAGAGACTCCCTTGATAGTGTACGTAGCCTTAGTCCTTCGGCTAAGGTGAACCACTTAGCAAGAGACTACTTGTTGGGCTTGGGCCGCAATTTTTGAGCATCATCAATTATAATTTATATTTTAATTCACAATATGTTCAATTAAATTTGCAATTATAAGGTAGGCATACTTAGAAACCTTTAATTCTGCGAAGAGTGGATCACTGGTGAATCCACATGGATATATTATTTTGTAAATAAACTCGTCAGCCATTTGGTGCTTTTTATGTTACCACAATGTCATTCTGACAAGCCCTTTTGGTCAAACGGCGTTTTTTTTTTCTATTGAAAAAAAAGGTGGGGACAAAAGAATGCGTGCAGAAACCACTTTGATACACCCTCACTAATGGGATTATGAAACCCCTGATCCCGCCCGTTACTCCTGTCGGGAATGAACATAACTAGGTTAATATAGCAATCAACCACTGAGCCCCAATGTAGACTCCAAGACTCGAACCACAAACCTCACAGTAAAAAATTCAACTGATACGGTGGTAACCCACTGGACCACCTCGGTGGTTGGTTAAACAGTGTTGGGGGAAAAAATAAATTTCTATATCTGTGCTTTTGCTAGTAGATGATAGAATTCAATATCTTATCACTTTTTATTTTAGCTACCATTACTCGTAAAATACTATGAAATGAAGAGTTAGTTTTATGCTTATCTTGGGATTGTTGTTTTAATTTTTAACACAACGTGGCACCCAGATGATGTGTATAGCAGAACATATTTTCATGTTCATTGAGCACAATGTCCATTGTTGTAGATTACTAACAGATACAAGTAGATCTAAATTTACAGACTCCCCCTCCTCTTAAACTCAGACTAGGGGTCATATATCTGTCTACCTTGCTCGAAACAATTCCAATCTTCGAGCACCAAATACTCTCTCTGTACTCTTCTGATTCGTAGTCTGGTAATGAGTGTAGCCTTGTGATATATAATCACAAGGATCGAAGATTGGAAGTTTTTTTCCTCTTGCATTGTGAACCGAGGACTCTCTTTTTAATACTGCACTGACCTTCAGACAATGTTCTATAACTGTTGCCTATTCAATAAATCTAGCTCTAACTTCTTTAATACATTGCATCAATCTTCTATTAGAACCCTTTGATTTTGTAGTTCTCTTGCTATAAGGGTTGCAGATTGTATGTGAAATTCTATTATACGCCATGCAAAAGCTATTCTGCTGCCTCAGTTAAAAGCTGCTCTTCTGGTATTATCTGAAAGACATGCATATGCCTGTAAAGAGAAAGAGAAAAAACATATTGAATTACTATGTTGCACAAGTTATCTATTATGAATCTAGTTTTTTAATGTGTAACTAATACACTTGTACATAAGCAAATGTGTAGGATTAAACATGTGATTAAACTTGGATGAAGAGCGCAAACCCAAACAAAGAAAGAAAAAGAGTAGTGCAAATGCGACCATTTAAAAAAAAAACTTAAAATGCATTATGAAAAAAAATCTACTTTGTTTGTGCCATATTTGTCTATGTAAGCACCCAAAGAAGCACTCCAAAGAGGAACAAAAAAAAGAAGAAAAAACAAAGGTAGATAAAACACAAATAGTCCATCTCTGAGACAAGCTTAAAGGCAATATCAACCTTACGATGCTTGTTTTTATCAGGATAAAGTTGCAAAGCTGTGCATAAACAGTCCCCAACCATCAAAAGCATGAAACGAAAGCAAATCTATTCATATTTCCATTATTGAAACCTGCCAAGTTTGCAATACTGCTTTTGAATTTTCTCTATTCCTGCACTCTCTCCAACCTATCGTTATCCATTTGCATCTATTCAAAAAAGTTATATAAAAAAAATTACAACACAAAAATTGGCATGAATTTCTAATCAAGTCAAGGCTGTCCTTGTAGACTTACTCTAAGAAGAAGATACCAATCTTTGAATGGAGACTTGTTTGGGTTCTGATGGTACCAACGAGCACAGGATACGACACTGGCTGATATGCTACAAAAATTTTTTACTAAGATTTAGTGTCTGCTTCATCTTCTACTCTTCCCATTGATAGTAAACTAGAGTTACATGTGGTATGGAGAGAGAGAGAGAGAGAGCAAATATATATGCATACAACTTTTAGGCCATGCTTTTAAGAATGGAGTTAACAGGGAGGGTGGAGAGGTTAAGAGGAAAAAACACATCTTGTGGGAGAGAGAATTTTGAAAGTGGATTAGTTAATGGGAAGAAGATGAGTAAATCTTGGGTGTAATGGTAAGACAACGTCATCAGTTCCACGTGGTGTTATCAACTAATTAGTAAAACAATGAAGCCCATTAATTCCACTTGGTATTCTATAAGTGGTTGGAGAGACCACATGACATTGATGATGTGGTGTCACCTTACATCCTATATTTTTTTGAAGAAGATAGTAGCCGGAGAGGTTACCATTAGTCTTGACACGTGGCATCATTTTGAGGGTATTTGGCCATGTGGAGTAAATATTGGGTGTAACAGTGATATCATGTTATCACTATCACGTGGTGTCACCATTCAATAAGAATTCTATAAGTGAATAAGGTGAACTCCACTTGGGTGGTTATCAAATAACATGGAGGGATGATTACTCTAATATGTGGGATCCTCTTGCTTGTTTTTCATTTTCTAATTAGATGGTGATACCACGTGGCAATGATGACATGGTGTCATCGTTACACCCAATATTTTCTCGGTCATAGATCTCCTTCCATTGCATAGAAGAATCAATTTCTAAAAACATTATTTTGATCAAATAAAAATCTATGGTGCTAATTAGCTGAGTGCACTACTATGAGGTTATTAGGCAATCAAGTTGCTCAATCTACCCATTGAGGCTCATCACATGATACAATTTACAGTCTTCAATGTGCCAATCTCATTCACTTTTTCACGATGTTTGGTTGATTTACTTTAATAGTTTCATACAATTTCGGTGAGGTTGCACGTGAAAGTAGGGCTTTCATATAATACTTAGATGTTGTTGGTCCACTTAATTATATGAATGCTTTAAAGGGGGCCTCTAAGGGAATAATTACGAATTGAACATGAATTTACATAAAGCACAAGGGGTCCAACATTGCATGAGGAGGTTGAACTAAGAGGCATGAGGAGGTTGATCTAAGAGGCAAGACGCAATAATTGAGCCTAGTTACTTGGGTTTGGCTAAGATTTGACTCGTATAGGACTCAACTCGAGCTAGTCTCATGTTCTAAATGAGCCGAACTTGAACAATTTTTTATCCATACCAACCTAAATGAACCAAGCTTTTACTCGAACTCGGCAAGAAGAAGATCAGAAAGACACTTCCAACTAAATAGAAAATGATGAAGGCAACACTCACCACCAACTATAAGGGAAATGGGTGGATGAGATTAGAGACCAGACGAGACATGTTAGGCTTTGGTTAGGAACTTAGTTATGGCACCGCTAAAGAGAGGTGGTGGCAGTGATGCACTTGGTGGTGAGGGAAAGTGAAGGTGGTGGCAATGGCGATTAAGATGAGAGCGAGGTGTGAATGCCAACGGGTGTATTTTCATAATAAATAAAAAATAAAATAATTAGTTTGGATTTAATGACTTAAAAATTTATTGCCTGAACTTATTAACAAAAAAGTTTCCAAAATTGTAATTTTCAATAATTTTCACTATAAAATATCACACAAACTTGGTGGATTTTAGTATTTGAATGACTTCCAATAACTACCCCATATAATCTATCTATCTATCTATCTATATATATAAAACAAATATTTTTTGGGTAACAGGGTTGAGAAGTCTTGCCTCCCAAATTGCTTGATTTCTATATTTTTGAAATATTTAATTAACTCCCTTCCAATCAAATTATTCACTTTCGCTTATCTAAGGACTTTTTCAGCAAAAAAAAAAAACTACTTCATCCATTTTTTGTAACTACTATCACTATCTTTTTAAATTATTTAAAATTCAAAATTTCACTCACCTTTCTTTATTTTTTCACATTTCACTATCATTTTCACTTTTTCACAATTCCTACAATCTTATTTTATGACTTACAGAATAATGGGTGGGAGAAAATAAACGGATGAAGAATGGGAATGGGAGAAGTAGGAGACCCGTGTATGAACGAGGTCAGATGGTAGTGATTTCTATGTTGGAATAGTGAGATTCACCATTCCAATTTGGTATTTTATTAATATGTTGGAATAGTGAAATTTGCTAATCCTATGTTTATTGTCCGGTTGCCATTGTTACAACTTATTAAACCTTTATGTATAAAATAAAATCAGCCTAAACACAATATTTTGAGCAATCGAGAAAGGAACAATGGCCCAACTTTATCAAGCTGTTTGCATCTACATCTGTCTAATAACTAAAAACCTCTCAATGATGATTCATCCTTTTGAAAGGGGATGAACATTGTGGTGCGTGATAGAAATATTGTCTTCTCCTACAAATTTCTATACATTCATCCAGCTAAATCTGTTAACATCAAAATGCTTTTTATATATATACCAAACCATACAAAACTTACCTAATATAATAACTAAGGGAGACAAGGATATCAATACCTTGACTTCCTATAGAACTTTTTCAAGATCAAAAGCCTAGCAAGTCAAGTTTAAGTAGCCAATTCATATCACCTACACATTTATCAAACATCTAAATCTGTTAACATCAAAATGCCTTTTTGTACCAAACATTATAAACACACCCAAAGAAAATAGATAAATAAAAAAAATGTCAAAAAGAAAAACAGTTTCACAAAAAAAGCAATGAAGACTTCAATACAGTGTGCCTTCTAGCGTCTACGTTTACTTACCAAAAAAAAAAGCAATAAAGTTTGCTATTTGAACACATACCTCTATGACATGAAAACCTGTCTAGTTGTGTCAAACGCTATCAACACCAGTGAGCATAGGAGAAAAATCTATAGATTGCAATACACATTCCTCAATTAAAATTCTAAAACAAAAATTAAATAAAGGCTTCACCAAACACAAATGCATCTACCACAAATATTTCCATGTCCTTATATTTGAATTTAGAACCCTTGTGGACTAAAGATATTTTACAAGTTCCAGCACTTGTTGATCGCTAGAAAAATTGGAATCGAGTGATTTTACTAGGATATCTAAAGATATTATTTGAATTTAACATCAGGGAAAAGGCAAAAGAGATGAGGAAGGTAAAACCATAAAGGTAGTATCTTTAACAATATAAGGAGAGCAAACTACTACAACAAATGGAAATATTGCACTAGACAAAGCAATGGAAAAAAAAGTAAGAACCACTTTAAGTGTGGCAGTATGTGGAACCCAAGGAAACCAAGTGCAAACCACTGTCATCAATTGTGTTGCAAGCATCGTTATCATGGATTTAAGAAATGTGTTATTATTAACCACACCTCTTAAATTTAAGATGAGCACAGATTTTGTAACCAAACAATGTGCATTTTGTGCATATAAGACATTTACTTATCCATATCAATGAAGTTTGTAGCAAAATTTCCATGCATGACACCGATCCCAACCCAACCCAAGTATTTCCTAATTTATCTCATGAAAATGGACATTGCAATACTCTTGATTTTTACAAGGGTAATCAAAAAATTATAACATAATAATAAATTAACAATCTTTGCATTTGCCAACCATATAAGAAATAAACTAGTGTGTTAACCTCATCCGGACATCACCATCAAGAATCTTATCTCGGGAGTTACTACTATATGTCTATACTTAACCAACCATTATCACAATTCCTTTTTCATACAATTCTCATCCAATGGGTTATTATATATCATACTTATTGATCTATAACTTTACACTAAATTCCTCTAGTTCTTTCAATATCCACTATATGAACCTCGTTCATAGCATCTCAAGCTCACAAGCAACAATATTAATTTGCAAGTGATCCTTCATCTCAGTTATAGAAAAATTGAGTCTTCCACTTGAAAAATATACAATGATTTCTCTTATAAAAAGACAAGACAAACATTTTCTCACATCAAATAGGGAGTTTAGATAGGGCAACAAACATATGGTAGAGAAAACAATTCCAAAATTAAACAACCAAAAATCAGGATGCAGAGTTGTAAAAAAATTCAAGAAAACAATCAGTTACGAATCAAAGAATATAAAATCACCTTGAAAGCAGTTGTCGAAGCAATAGAAGTTCAAGCAAAAGACATTCTTTCTTACAGTGTTTGCTCATGGTTTGCTACCCAGAAAGACATCAAGTAACCATTTTTACTCGACCTCTCACAGGAAAACATTAACTACCACCCTTGCAACACAACACCAAAATAGACAACTCTAGGTATGCAAGATATCGTAATTTATAGTGATACACATACAAAGAGACACATTACTAAAATAGAGGAAATGAAAAACCCTAGAAATTTACCTGTGTTGAAGACATTAAAGGTTTTGGGTTTCGACCCATCTTTTGGAAAGGGTAACATGAATTGGTCTCGGAGCAGCAATAATTGACAAGAGAGTATTCCTGAGTTAATTTGGCCATTTAGTTCTGTATTCAAAAGTTCTCTCAGCCATTTGGTTAACTTATTCCTCCAACTTCTCGACCTCACCCTCAAAATCATTGTTGTGGCCTAGGTCTTATGGTTAGTTTGCCATTTGTATTCAGTTGATTCGGTTAACTATTGGGTGTGTTGGGTCTATTAGTTGATAGAGAAAACGAGTAAGGTACCTTTTACATTTCAAAGTTCGGGGACTAGATTGATGATGTGGTGTAAGAACGAGGAAATGGGTGGTAGTTGGGAGGTAGTCACCTCTATTTACAATGCCACCATGTCAGCTTGTTGCAAATGGGAAAAGCATTTTTGTTGTAGGAAAAAGGCCAAGCACGGTAGTGATTTTTGTTGGATATGGGTTCATGGAAGGTTATCTTAACCATATATGCCACAATTTCAGGGTGGTGCTAATATATTTGAGCACACGGGATGCCAATACATTATTACAAGTCTGTGAACTTCTTTTTCCTCCTCAAATGAAAATGTTAATATTCTCTCATCTTCAAAATTAGCATGACATCAGTCCATGCGAAAACTTAAAACCTTAAAACACCTTAAAAAATTTATTTGATGACATGTTTGTTAGACAATCATCTACACCAAAAGTTTAAGTTGTTGGAAATATTGTAACTTAAGTATTTATTCCTCCACACACCCCTCACGTACAAGCTAGATTTTGTACCTAGTACATGGAAGTATTTTAGTAATTAGAGTGGCGGCAAAATTCGAACGCAAAATTTCCTTCTTTGGTACCATGTTAAAGAACCATTTTCTCTGAAAGCTTAAGTTGTTGAAAATGGTGCAACTTAAGTATTAATCCTTCAACAATGGTGATGAGGTGAACTTGACTTTTGAGGAAGCAATTTAGTTGTACTAGATTTTGCAGTTGGTCTTGGATCACTAAGCTCTCCAATCCCCCAATGATAGGCGTATTAAAGCCCATGGTTGAGGTTGAACTCTTAAAGAAGTGGTATAGCTTGTCAGTATTAGTGGTGAATCTTAAGAAAAATGATGGGTTCTTGGTATTGAAGTCATGGAAACGCAACTAAGTAAAAGCGCAGAGTGCAAGCTTGGAAGCAAGGGCTCTTAAAGAGTGGTAATGCGATGAGTCATAAAGAGCAATAAAAGCTTGGTTCTTGGAAGAATAGACTCTTGTAGAGAGTGTCGGATCAAACTCAAAGGGGAGCTAAGTCTGATGTGATTCAAATTTGAGGGTATTACATGTGTAGAGAATCCCAAATTGGATAAAAAATTAAGTTAAAGTGTTTTAATAAATTGTTGATGGGCTCACCACCTATAGGTTTAGTATTAGGTGGGTATGGGTTTCAAACATTTATATTGGGTATTGGATGATGGGTTCCCAATATCCCAACAAATGATATCAAAGAAATGATATCAGAGCCAATGATTGACAATCTTGAGTGGTATCAAACACACATCCCACAACTCAAACTTTCAGTTGTTGTACACAAGTCCCACAACTCAAAACTTTTGCTTATCATGATAGTGGCAGTATCCTTGAAATGCCACCATTAGTACAATAGAAACCTTCAAAATTGACCATAGGTAAGAGGGTGGAACCCGCACCAACTAGTGGTTTAGGGGCAACTTCTTTGGTGGGAAAAAGTACAACTTTCGTAGCATCAAATAGAAAGCTATATGTATTCTTCCAACCATCATGCTTCACATCTCAATCAAACTCCCCAATAACATTGGCATGCATCCATTGTCACAACATCACACCATACTTTATCCTTATATCTAGAGTCAATATAAAAAGATATCAAGCAACACTTAGTAACAGTTACCTCATTTCTTTTCTTCAGCCATGATAATTTGTAGGTGTAAGGTGTTGTTCCATCTCCAATCTCAGTTTTTGAATAACTTCATTAGAAATAACATTCTCGTAACTACCAGAATCAATGACAAAGCGGCACACTTTCCCATTGATTATACGTGTAGACTGGAAAATATTATTGTGCACCAATCAACCCCCTTCACCCCTTGTAGTGTGAACCATACTCTACGGACAACGAGTAGTGGTCCATGATCACCCGTTACAAACTCCTCCTGGAACTAACTTTTGTTAGTATCACAAACACGAGATCCTATTCAAATTCAACAGCTTGATCCTCTACGAGGTCTCCACTATCAACAAACAACCCTTTCTCAATTCTATCATTCTTCTTGCATTATGCCATCATGTGGCTAGTCTCGTTACACTTAAAACATCGTACTCTCGTTGCTCCTATCGTGGGTCTATTATGTTGCACCCTCGTAGGTTGTTTTGCAGTCACATGACAGGTGAGGCCCATCACTTCACCACTTTTGATGAGCAGTTATATACACAAGTTTAATTAGCATATGAGACACATACCCCTATTATTAGAAGAGGTACAATTCGCCTTCCAAATGACTTTACATATCGTTCAATTTTTCACGCACCAAAGCTGGCTATGAATATATTATCTGTACATTAGTTAGCCATAGATTTTCACTGTGCGACTGTGTTCTTATATGATTCGTGTTATTTGCAAGACTTGAGCACCAGAAGGATTATTATCAGGGAATATGATAGAGATGAACTGTATTATCTAAACGATCCATCTCCAGTTTCACAAGTTTCTACACCTACGCCACCTGCACCTACTTTATCTTTATCTATTCCTAACTTGCATAGTATTTTACCTACTACTTATCGTTATGATTTTTTGTCACAAACTGTTTAGTTGAGAGGCATGACCGTTTTGAGCATACAAATTTTAAATATTTATGTATGTCGTTTCCTACTTTGAGTAATGCCTATGTTAGTGGTAAACTTAACTGTGTTACATTTTCCCTATCTAAACATGTTAGGACTAGTTATATTCCTCGCATACACCAGTCACCCAGGGCATTTGACCTAATACACTTTGAAATTTGGGGACCCTCTCCAGTTATTGCTCTATCAAGTGCTCGATACCATGTAACATTTATAGATGATCGTACCCGTTGTACTTGAGTTTACCTTTTACATAGGAAGTCTGATGTACTCCTTATTATCACTTAGTTTTTATAGATGATTAAGACACAATTCAATGTCATTGTTCATGTTCTTCGTTCGGATAATGTAAAATTATATGTGTCTGATTCCTTAGTGTATCACCTTTCTTCTCAGGGTATTCTATAGCAGCTCACTTGTCCATATACTCCTAAGAAAAATAGAGTTATTGAAAGGAAAAATAGGAGTCTGATCGGGATGGTACGTTGTATGCTTAGAGGTATGGGGTTACCAAAATCTTATTAGCATTTTGCTATTTTGACTTCTACCTTCTGTGCAATCATACACCGAGTCATGTTCTTCAACATAAGAATCTTTTACAGGTCTTATTCCCTGAGTGGACACTTTTTTTAGTCCCCCCTCGTGCTTTTTGTTGTATATGCTTTGTTTATGATCAATCTCCTACTCGCCATAAGCTTGATGATAAAACGATTTGTTGTGTCTTTATAGGCTATTGTTATTAATCTAAGGGGCCTTGGTGTTATGATCCTGTCAGGCGTCGTATGTATTATAGTCTAAATATTACTTTTCTTGAGCATATTCCTATTTTTCTTTCAGTGTCGTGTCTGCCCTTCTAGTTGATGATACTCCCTTTTATTTTCCCTTATGATAGACGCTAGAGCCACTAGTCACTGTCCCCACAGAGTCATCAGTCTCTTCTCCTCCAGAGCCACTCATACCTGTCACTATAGAGTCACCAGTCTCTCATCCTTTGTAGATTTATGTTCGTCACCCCCGCTCTTATCCTCCTACTAATATCCCTTCTACCTCAGGTGAAGTAAGTAATATTTCTCAGTATGTTGAGCATATTGACACACCTGTTGTCAGTACTGATGAGATTACAGGTAGTGAGACAGTTAATTTACCTAATAAGGCATTGTCAATAGAAGATGATGATTTAGGGCATCAGTATCTTCGGTGTGATCGCCATCCAGTTGTTCATTATAGTTTGGCCGCCAGGACTTTATATTCAATCTCTAGTTATATTTCTTATGGTGATCTGTCTCCTATATTTCGAGCTTATAATATGGTCTTATCAGATACATTGGTTCCTTACCCTATTTTTGAGACTATGCAGGAACCTTAGTGGGTTCTCACTATGTAGACAGAGATGGACACTCATCAGCGTAATCATACATGAGATCTTGTTTCTTTAACTTCAGGGGTGAAGCATGTTGGCTATCACTAGGTTTACACCCTAAAATTTCTTACGGATGGTACTATTGATTGTCACAAGGCTAGGCTTATAGTGAAGGCCTTTACTCAGGTTCCAGGTCGTGATTTTGGAGCTACCTTTGTCTTTGTGGTAACGTTGACTACTATTAGGTTGATTATTTCTCTAGTTTCCTTGTACTCTTGGCCCCTTCATCAGTTGGATGTGAAAAATGTATTCCTTCACGGTGATCTAAAGGAGATTATTTACATGGATGCACCACAGGACTTTTGTGGTAAGGGGAGTATGTTGGGAAGGTGTGTCAACTGCGTAAATCTCTTATGGACTGAAACAATCATCACGAGCCTGGTTTTATCAGTTTAGTTGTGTAGTACGCTTAGCGTTTACTAGATGTTACTATAATCATAAATATTTTATTTGGCAAAATACTTTCAGACATCGTGTCATCCTTTTGGTATATGTGAATGATATTTATAATTTCTGGGGATGACATTTCTAGGACTACACAAGTCAAAGTTGAACTTGGGAAGACTTTCCCTTGGATGTGAAGGACCTTAGATTTCTGCGATCCTTTCTTGGGATTGAGGTTGCCCATAGCAATAGGGGTATTGTTCTTTCTTCGAGAAAGTACGTTGTGGATCTTATCATGGACAATGGAATGCTAGTGTGCAAACTAACATCATAACCCATGATTCCCTAACTTGAAGCTTACTTCTGAAGGTGAGGAGTTGAGAGATCCTAATGTCTATCAGAGGTTGGTACGTAGACTTATCTACCTAGCCAACACTAGGCCAGACATTTCATTTGTTGTTAGCCGAGTTAGTTAGTTCAAGCACAAGTTGTGTCAGTCTTATCTGGATGCAGGTTATCATATTCTTCGGCATCTTAAGTCTTGTCTTAAACTTGGGTTGTTCTATGCATTAGGTTCCCAGACCAATTTTCTAGCATGTTATTCAGATGTACATTAAGGGGGAGCTTATGACGGTCGATCTACTATGGACTTGTGTTTTGTTCAATGGACTTATCTTATCTCTTGGAACAACAATAAGTAGACAATTATCTCTCACTTGTCAGTAAAGGCAGAGTATCGGGTACTGACACTTAGCAGGTGTGAGGTTATCGACTATGATCGATTCTTGGCGAGTTGAGATTTTTGGTGAATTCTCCATTCACATTGTATTATAATAACTGATCTGTTATTCAACTTGCTTCTAACTTTATACTACACTAGAGGATGAAACATATAAAGATCAGTGTTCACTTTCTTCAGGAAAAGGTCAGTTGTGGTATTGTCACTCCATCATTTGTGGGGACCAGTGATCAGGTTGTGGATGTTTTAACCAAACCTGTCATTCTTTTCATTCTCCAAGACTCCATTGTCAAGCTTGATTTAATTGACTTTTATGTCTTACCCAAACCAGAGGGGTGTTTGGTCATTTGTACTCTTATTTAGCTATATATCTAGGGTTCTACACTTAGTTTGTGTATCACTTTGACTCTCAAATAATTCTAGTAATAATAATAATAAGTAGTAGTGATATAAGGCTTGGTTTGGTTTGATAGTAGTAGAAGACTAAAAAGAAGATAAGAAGGCTGGAAGAAGAAGAAGAAGAAGAAGAATATGAAGACGAAGACTAAAGAAGACTATAGCTAAGAAGAAAAAGACTACTTTGACGTAGAAGCTAATGAGAAGAAGGAGAATATAGAAAAGAAGAGAAGAATACTAAGAAGAAGAAGTAGAATATTGAGAGGAACATTCAGAAAAAGAAAAAGGATACCAAAGTAGTAGAAGAAGAAAAATACTACTAAGAATCCTACGAAGAATAGTAGAAAAGTATAAGAATACTAAGAAGAAAAAGAAATAGAAAACTGCGAAGAATAATACTACAAATAAGAAGAAGAACAAAAAGAAGGCTACAAAGAAAAGAATAAGATGACAAATTAGAAGAATACAAAGGGGAAGATTATGAATAAGAAAACGATGACCATTTGAATGAAAAAAAATTTCTAAAACCATTTTTTGTTTTTGAAAGCATAGTTTGAGCTATTAGAGAACACCTCTTGAGCAACACTTTTTAGTCCTATAGAGGACTAGTTTTTTACTTGATTTTAGACTTAAAAAACTAGCAGGGGCCACTCTATGCTTGCTAACCATTGCTAGATCAATCTCTTTATGACTTAGGGAAGAAAATGGAAAAAGACTGAATGGATAAGATCAAGGCTCACCCTCTAGGGTTGCTCGAGCGGTCCCAATGATTGCTCAAGCGGTCTATTCTCCTAGGTTGGTTTGAAATAAGATTTTCATTCCAGTGACCACCACCGTATGATTACCCTCCCACCAATCGAGCTTTCATTCACGAATTTGAGTTTTCCTATTAACCAAGATTGCCCTTATTGTATGCAGATAAATATGGAAGGCCCTTCCCAAGCTATGGTATCTATTTTGTGAGCTGAATTTATGCATCTTACATCTTAGCAATCACACCATAACCCTAGATCCCTATCTAGAGATTCTACCCAACCTCAAAACTTGGTGTTGAAGATCTTGATTAGCTGAAGACCAAACCCATTGGTGTGTGTATTTCGAGGATCATTGGTGCAACTAAGATTGCTTGAGGTCTAGAGAATTTTCGAAAAGGTGAATCCAAGTGAAGTTATCCAATACGTCAAAGAAGGACCTTCAATGAAGAGGCTTATTGAAGAAAAGAAACATATAATCATGATATTGGTTGAGGTATAAGACTCAATTGCTTGTAAGTTGACTTGAGATTAGTGGATTAGGTTTTGGTAAACCAGTAAAGGTTCTCTGCGATTTTTTCAGATGAGGGTTTCCATGTCGACAAATTGCATGTGTTAATCTTTGTTATTTTCATATAACTTCCAATTTGAGCACGCATGCGCACTATTTTTTTGATTGAATGAATGTTTGATTATCATAATCATTCATAGTTATGCATCCAAGGGTTTGTGTCATTAGGTTGGGATCATTGTAGAAGATTGAGTGTTAATCAATAAATTGATAAAACCAATACATCAACCTATATGGTTATTTTGGGTTATGGTGATTAAACGGGGGTTATCACTATTAATTGATTAATATTTATGAGAAGAGGTAATTATGATAGTAATAGGTTTTAATTTGTGATTGTTTAATCTTAAAGTTTAAAAACCTATTCATCCCCCTAAGTAGTGCTTGCACTCCACGGGTGTAATCGTGGGGGAAGATCCACAACATTTCTCCCCCTCCCGGAACAACAATTGCAATCAGAGCATGGTTGCCCTAAGTTGCATGTAGACATTTCTTGTGTTTACTTACATACCTTGATTGTTTTGCCTCAAAAAGATCTATTGTTACTATTAGTTAGTTTCCAATGGAGTCTTATAAAGAAGGCGATTTAATTTGCATGGCCACCTCTCCTCGACAAGTCTAATTAATTTTGCGTATTAGAAAGCTCGCATGAGAGCATTTCAAAAATAGATAGACGATAGAGTATGGGTATGTGTGCAAGAGAGTTGGAGCCCTCCCATCGCCACCATACGGGTAAAAGGTGGTAAAGAATTGGTTGAATTGAAATCCCTGAAGTCTTGGACTAAGATCAAGATTGAACCAACCGGGTGAAACTCTAAAGGTTTGAATGCAATATTCAATACCATGAAACCAAATGAGTTACGGAGGATAGCAAATTGTGAAACCTCCAGGGAGGCACGAGACATTCTTGTGGTATCTCACAAAGGAACTACAATAGTCAAGATGTCTCATATCCAAAGGTACACCTCTTAGTTTGAGACTTTGTGGATGCAAGAGAATGAAACATTTAGTGATTTTTATGCTAAATTGTGTGATACAATGAATTTTTCCTTTGCATTAGGTACCAAAATAACAATGCCGCCATTAAATGAAAAATATTGAGATCTCTACCGGAGGGATTTCATGCTAAAGTGACCTCAACTTAGCATTAGTGTTGGTCGAAGACCTAGTTATGTCAATTTTGACTTCAAGATAAACCTTTTTCCATCCAAAAAGGTGAAGGGTCTTGCTTTAACCTCGACTAAAGAAGAAGGGGATAAATCCAAGTCACCCCGTTTAGGAGAAGATGACATAACCTACCTCACATGGAAATTCAAAAGATATTTTAAGACTAATGTTGTTGAGTCCTCAGGTGGAAACACTTCTCGACATGAGGTCGAGAAGAAAGGGCAAGGTCTCCAATGCTATGAATGTCATGGTTTTGGACATGTAGTTGCAAAATGTTCAAGTGCTAAGCGGAAGAACATGCAGAAATAAAGGAGGAGAGCCTTGAAGGTTGAGTTGAGTGAGAGTGAAAGTGAGTCTACAACAAGTGATAACTTCTCATTTCACAGCCTTCATAGATTCCCATGCCTCCTCTCTAAGAAAAACTTCCAATGATGAAGATCAGGAAGTTGAGTCAAGTCCTACCATAGAGGTAGATGACTTAGAAGTTCAAGCCTCTACAAGTGAGGATGAGACTAGAAGTGTGGAGGGACTCTAAGATGCATACAATCAATTATATGAGGAGTTTCTAAACAAAATGAGAAGTTACTTTCATTGAGTATGAAGCTCAAATCGACTGAAGATGATAAGAAAGGATTTCATGTGGACTTGGAGAAGTCCAAGGCCCATATTTGTGGGCTTAAGGTGGAGAAGAAGTCTCTCCAAGACAGAGTGAGCTTCCTTGAGAGTGAGCACAAAGGGCTTTTAGAGTCAAAGAAGGGTCTTGAATACAAATTGATTAAACTTGATAGAGACCTTCATGAGTCGCAAGAACTCTTAACATAACTTTCCCTTAGCACTGAGAAATTGAATAAGCTTTTATCTATAGGGAAAAGTGTTGGTGACAAGAAAAGTTTAGGATACACTAATGAACATAACACCACCACTTCCTCCAAGACCATGTTTTGTTAAGGGTAACCCTAACCCATCACCCCCACAAGTAAGCACAAGTTTTAGGTCTACACACTTCCGGAGAGAAGAGAGTTAGTCCTTCACCCATTCCCCAACCAAACTCGAATTCTTGGAAGAAAAACAAGTATGGGTGATTAGGGAGGGCTTTGAGAGGCTCCTTCTCTACCAAGTTGGATGCCTCTAGTGCTTCCAACAAGTTCATAGCACCTAAGAGGTAGGTGAGGTGAGATAGTATTAATCTAGGTGATCATTCATGCATTGCATCAAATACCTTAGAGTCATACTTTGTATATACTTTTTCTTTTGTTTATTTTTTATTTGTTTTCTCAAATGAAAATCCAAAAACAAAAGAAATTGAAAAACCCAAAAAGAATTATGATGTAAAATTTGACATTCCTTTTAGGATTTATTGTAATAGATTTATTTTTCCTTTGTTTATTACATGTTTATACATGTTTTTCCTTGTATATGCTTATTTGAAAAATTAAAAAATATTGATAAAGGAAAAGCTAAAAAGATTTTTTTTTTATTGTTATTGATCATGTTAAGTCACACTTTAGTTTATTTTATAATAATTTCATCCTTAAATCAAAGTTGAAATGTATATTGCTAAAAGTCATATTAGGGGATTGAGAATTTAGTGGCATAAATCTTACTACTTGATTCATGAGCCAAAGTCTCTTTCATCCTAACGTGCTTGGATAGTGTTTACCTTTGAAAAATTATAAACCAGGTACACGCCAACCACACACCTTCATTCTAAGGAGCTTTGTTAGTTTAAAATATTAATGACCTTACATGACTCTAAGTGTTGATGATAGGTGAACACATGACTAAATGTTAATTAAACCCTAATCCCTTAAAAAGATGCCAAAGGCCAAATATGAGAAAAGAGCCCAATGTGGTCAATCTTAAAAAATGTGAGGTATAAATAAATGGCTAAAAACAATTGCACTTAAATTGTTGAGAATACTTATGTTTAATTCAAATTGCTCAATTGTAAAGCTCATGCTAGACATGTGTTAGAAACATATTGATAAAGTACAAAATTAACAATTGTGCTAATTGAAGCCATAAAAGAATAAGGGATAAAAGAAAGGGGGAGTTGTCTAAAAAGAAAAATTATTAGGAAACTCACTAACCTGTCATGTATTCACTTAGAAGATGCATTAGGATTTCATGTAGAGATTATTATTGATTTGAACTAAACGGAATCCTAATAATGTTGGAGTTTGGTTTCACACATGTTGCACTTGAATTAGTCAAAGTTAAAAACAAATTGAACATATGTGAATGAAATTGAACTATGTGGGGGAACATTGCTCCAGGATGCATAAAATTAAGTTCAATATTTTTTAATATGCATTAGAGTAATGTGATGAAATGATGAAATTTGAATGAAACAATTATAATATGAATATGTAAATTTCATGATAAATGACATTGTGCATTTTAATGTTTAATTGAAACTTGCATTGCATTTAGTTCCAATTTAATCCATGCATGTGTATTTAGTGATATTTAGGTTGTATATACACTCATGCATGCATTTGAGGATTCAATGGTGGATTGAAGGAGTGAATGAAGGGTCAAATTGGTATGAGGAAGCACCGAGGTTGACCTGTCAATTTGGACAGGATGCATTACAGACCACTCGAGCGACCCTCACACCACTTGAGCGATGCATTTGAGGCTTCAATGGTGGATTGGAGGAGTAAATGAAGGGTTAAATTGGTCTGAGGAAGCACCAAGTCTGATCTGTCAATTTGGACAGGATGCATTAGGGACCATTGGAGCGACCCTCACACCACTTGAGCGACCATGCAATCAGATGGCACCCTCTGTTTTTAAATCTAATTTTGACATCCTCCCTTCATTCCAAACACCTCCAGTTATATCCCAAGCCACCCAGAACCCTAAAACCTCATACCTAATCACTCCAAACACATTCTAGTTCGTCTCTGGAGTCGATTTCTTGAATTTTGGAGTATTGGTGATCATGGCTCCAATGAGAGAGAAAAATGCTACGATTGTGGAACCACAGGAGGAGATCAAGGTTGATTTTGATGAGAACATTCAATTTTAAGACACCATAATTTTAAGGGAGATACAAAACAGAGTATCCTTGCAGGCCTGTCACAATTGAACAAAGAATGGATCAAACATAGGTAAATTCATCTATCTCTGTAAACTTTGCCAATCAAGAGTGGACATAGCTATTCGAGTGCCTCGTGGCTTCGAATGTTGGCATCATGAGAGAGAGTTACACTCACATTTGTGATCTCCAAGATGATCACTTTGTCACATATATTTGAGGGGTTAAGTTCGTGTTTTCTGTAGATCTCATAGCTACCACTATTGGCCTTAGTGGAAGACCGATTGATGATTTGCCTCATCTCCATGTTGTGGCTACAAAATTGTATAGTGTAGAACATCCTGAACTTTAGGCTACTTTGAATTTTTTCTAGAAATATTTACCCCAAAATATAGGATGTTAAATCTCATAGCCAACTACAACATAGAACCGAAAACCCACATCTCAGATTTTCTGGTTTAGAGAGCACACTTGTTATATTTTATAGGAATAGGGTTAGATCTTGATTTACCTTTGATGATATTTCAGTATATTTGGCAAGCCTAGTTAGGGGGAGAGTATCAGATGGTCTATCTTTTGGATCATTGATAACTTGTTTCTACAAGGGCAAACGAGTTGTTATTTTTCCAAGGGATCAATTGTAGTACCCCATGAGGCCTTTGAACAAGTTCTATGAAGGAGAGCAAGGCCCAGGCTAAGTATATTGAGAAACCTAGGAGATTGCTGAAGGGCATGTAGATTGATAGGCGAGCCAATACCAGACGACGCTGATTCAAATTTGGAGCTACCTTAACACAACAGTGGAGATGATGCAGCCACTAGAGCTACTTGTAGACTTTAGTATAGAACCATATGGGAGTTTAAGTATTTTATTCATTTATGGTTTGTACTTAAAAGTACTTACGAATTTGTATTTAGTTGGACCCCAAGACAAACCTAATTGTAGAAATATGTAAAGGGTAAGCCATTTCAAACTAGGGTATCCATTATGAGCTAAAATTCCACCTCCTAAACTTATAGAGATCTAAGGACAAACCTAGATCCCTAAATCTTCAAAGGCCACCAATCTTAATTTTTTTTTATTCAACCTTACGTATTGAAGAAGGATATCTTACTTGGAGTTTAGCAAAACCCACTTTAAAGAGGTGTGCATTCCAAGGATCTTAGGAGAGAAGATCAGTTGAAGAACCTAAATGCTCTATTGTTGTGGATGCATTCAAGTGAAACTACTCATAACTTTGGTGAGATTCTGGAGGAGAGATTTGCAACAGAAAGGAGCATTTAACTATAGAATTTGTTGAGGTATAAGACTTGAATAATTTTAAATTGACTTTAATTCAGTAGATTAGGCTAGGTGAACCAGGAGCGATTTTGCAATTTCTCCCAAATTGGGTTTCCGCATCAATAAACTACTTGTGTTGTGAGTGTTTTTTTATTGTTGCTCTTTGTATACACACTTGCAATAGTTCGCAGGTGCAATATGTGTTCGATTAAATGATTGTTTAACTTTCTATTCATCGATAAGGTTTTTGTGAACAATTGGTTTGGTGGTGGAATCATTGATTCGTGCATAAAGTTAACATGTTTACTATGCCTTGTTGGACTAATTGTACTTTGATGGAGTTTAAGTAATGACATTTCAGGTCCTAAAGTGAACAAAGACTCAAGAACAACAAAAATCACACTTGAATGTAACACCAGCACAATAGGGAACAAAATTGCAAAAGGTTGGGACAAAGCAAGAACGTTCGAACGTCAACCCACGTTCAAACGTCCTCTGAAATCCTACCAAGACCAGCTGCTGAGACATGGCATGTTGTAGTCAACAAAGGGAAAATGCTGAGGTACTTGAGTACCACGTTCGAACGCCAACTCATGTTCGAACGTGCTCTGGAATCCTGAGAAGACTACACCACTAGAACCAGGGATGTTGCAGTAAAGAAAGAAGAACCACAGAATAGAAGTACTTGAGTACAACGTTCGAACGCCACTCCACGTTCGAACGTTGTCTTGAGTGACAGAGGACCAAGTTGCTTAGTGTAAGGTCAAAGTTGTTCAAGACGTATGGAAGTGGTCATCATAGAGACCACAGGCCACTTGAGTGGAAGGAATCAGACCCCATTTGGCGTTCGAACGCCCTCAAAGCAAAGACACGGACAACGTTCAAACAAAATCTCACATTCGAACATCGTTAAAGAAAAGACAGACTTAATGTTTGAATGCCAGATCACGTTCGAACGTCCCCCACTGACTGGCTGTAGAGTTGTTGGCTTTTCACTTGGACTTGGGCGAAAAACACTATTCTTTCACCCCCCCTCCCCTTCCTTGCCTATAAATACTCCCATGTTGGGTAAAGGGGGAGCAATCCTCTTTCTTGTAAAGTAAGAGAGTGTTTAGTAATCTAGTTCTTGAACATTTCATGTTTATGTTTTCATTTTGCATTTATATCAACCATGATGGAGGCTTAGACTCCCCTTGTAGTTGAAGTCTTTTATTTACTTATGCTAAGTCTTTACATTCATGTTGTGACAACCATGATGGAGGCTTAGACTCCCCTTGTAGTTGTACTTGTTTTTATTTACAAAGTATCAAGAGAGATAGTTCATCTTTTGGTTGTGGTGAAAACCCTTCAAAAGTAACTAGCTTTCTTCTACTTTTATTGTTCATGTATTTCACTTCCATTGCTTGAGCATCCTTCCTTCTTAGAAAAGTGAAACTCTTCCACTTTTCTAGAGCTTTACCAAAGCCGTGCAGGGTGGAAAGTGATTCACCTATTCTTCATTGAAGATAAGCTATTTGTTTAGTTTGCTTCACTTAGTAGCTCCTCTACTTAGAGGGATGAGTAGCATTCACTTTTCTAGCTTTGTCAAGGCTATGAAAAGTGAGTAGTTCTCATTCACTCTTTAGTAAAAGGTGATGAATATGTAAAGATTATCCGGAAGCTATGTTTGTGCAACTCCATGCTTTAATGCTTTATATTCCACCTGTTTATTGGATGATTGAATGCATCTAGCAAAGTTGAGGTACTTTGTATAACCAAGGGCTTCCTCTATGATACAGATGACTCCTGCATAGAAAGACCCGGTGGTTCAAGGCAAACATCCTGGCTAGCTCTTCATAACAACCTTTCAATCTCCACCATTATTGCGCTTTATTCAAAGAATGAACCCTTAATGCTATGGTTGGATGCCTTGTAGAAACACTTGTTTGTTTGTAGACGGGTTAAGTCTCGGTACAGACAATTCTTGTAAACTTCTAGAAAGGTATAATCCGCAGCGAACCACTCAGGGTTCACCAAAGCCTAATCCACTATTTTGAGGTCAATCTATAAGTACTTGAGACTTATACTTCAACTACTTCCTATGGATAGATGCTCATTTCCTTCAATAGATCTCTCTACCGAATACACCCACCGATGTTATGGATAGCTTCACTTGAACTCTCTGTTGCACGATTCGTTTAGGTCTCACACAATTTTCAAGGCTTTACGATCAAGACTCTTAGAATATACACTTCTCTAAGTGGGTTTTAGTTTAACCATGACAAACCTTATTTTTCAATGTGTGGGGTTGAATGCAAGAATCAAGATGGTAGGCCTTTTAGAACTTAGGAATCTAGGGTTGTTCTTGAAACTATCTAGAAAGATTGAGATATTTTATAGCTCATACAAGCTTGCCCTAGGTTGGGAAGATTCCCTCTATTTATAGGATCGAAATAAGGTTTGTTTTAGGGACCAAGAAAACACAAACTCACGAACAACCATCCGAGCAGTAGGAGAGTGGTGAGAGGGTGGTGGCTGTTGTAACGAAAAAGGAATTCAAACCAAGGCAAGAAAACAAGGGTCGTTCAAGCGACACAGATAGCAATCTCCATTGCTCACTTATTCGGCCTTTTCTTATTTTATCCCTAAGTGTTTAGAGAGCACTCTAGAGAAGTCTAGCGAACATAGGGTGATCCCTTTTAGTTTTTAAGCTAGAAACCAAACAAAAACTTATCCCCTAGAACACTAAAGGTATTGCTTAAGTGGGGCCCGATTAATGACTCGTTTATATTTTCAAAACACATTTAAGGTTTATAAAAAAATTTCTTGAAACACACTTAGGAGTCAATAACAGATCAATCATTGATTCTATTTTACCTAATCAACCTAAGTCTAATGAGGGTGCTAAGGTCTTTAAGCCATTACCTTCGTCCTAAGCAAGAAGGTGCATGCATAGAGTCTTTTGATGTAGCTTGAAGCAGAATCTCTTCCCTTCTATTATCACTTTTCGATCTTCAACATTGTAGTATTATGACCATGAAATAGGTTGATATTTACAAAAATACTTCACAATATTAGTCAATTACAAATGTGATCCTAACACACATCATGACGTGTTCAGGTTGTTGAAAAAGGGGTTCATGCACTCAATTTACACATTAATTAGTCAATTGGTAATTGAGGTCGATTAACTTTTTAACTTGGTTTTTATCCGAGCATAATTTTAATAAACCTATTCAACCCCTATAGGTTGTGTCTAGCAATTCAACGTGTAAAATCATGAGGGAAAGATCCACTTCAAATCTCCCCATCTCCCAGCAATGACCTAAATTGGATTTAGGAAGAAATCCATGGCATGGCTCTCATAGATTAAAAAAAAAGCTTTTTGAAATTGAAAGGATGTTTTGAAAACACTATAAGAGTCATAGTAACATCCCTTGATAGTGTTAGTTTTTGCTTAGTTTTGGGCTTAAAACTAGTAGGGACCGTTGGATGGTCTCTAGCCTTATGACTCAACCAGTCTCTTAACACTTAAGTAAAGTTGTGAAGCAAAACAATAGGGACAGTTGGTTGACTAATCGAACCATATGACTTTAGCAGTCTCAAGATGATTTGAGTGATCTCCCCTACTGAGGTCTGGACAAAATCCTTTTCTAGTTCAGTAGCCACTACTCAAAGATTGCCAGTTGACGGCTCAAGCGTTATTTCCTGAAGCTGAGTTTCCTTAAGCCTCTGGTAAACTCTATTCTCGAGACCTATATGCATGGGACGGTTTTTGCTCGCTAAAAAAAGTCTCATTAAGCCTAAAAGACTATCTAAAGAGACAAGAAATCCTAGGAAACAAATTATAGACTCCCTAAATCTAAAAGGTCTCGCATTTAAATTGATTAATCTTGAGCTATTTCAATATCCATCTTTCAAGAGAATAGAGATCTAGCAGAAAAACTACAAACCCACAGAGGTGGGAAAATCTAAGGTGGATTCCAAGTAAGGAGAAGATGGAGAATTCCACGAACAAATTATGGAGCACGATTCGCCACCTATTGAAGCTAGTGCTCGAGCTTGCAGTGGATTCTGAAGTAAAGATTCGAGGGAGAAAACATCTAACCATTTTATTGGTTTAGGTATAAGACTTTGAATGTGTAATCTTAATTTGAAACTAGTTGATTAGGCTAGGTGGACTACGGTTTTGTGGTTTTTCCTAAATTGGTTTCCATGTAAAAATCCTCATGATTGTGTTTGCTTATCTTTACATACCTGAAACTTTGCTCACGTTTTCCATGTTTTGATAAATTGCTTGTATGAATCCAACTTATGGGTGTTGGCCCAAGAGTTTGGGAATTGAATTAGATTATTGGGTTTGTTGAATTTGGGGGTTTGAGCAATAATTGACATCATTAATCAATTAGGTTGACCTAAGTTTTAAATTGTTCATCAAATTTTGCATTGAATGATAAGATGTATTCAACGCCATCTAGGTCATTCATATGTTTGATTGAAGTGTATAGGGTCGACCTACCCGCACTATTAGAACCAGATTGATCTTTTGGCTAATACTACCGGAGGGTGACCTTATGTAGTCAGCCAAGTAAGTTCTTCCCTCGAGGATATGGACTTTCGGAGAAATAGCCCTACATCTTCATGATTTCGCTTTGGGTGATCTATCATTTGTGTTGAACTTAGAGCATCTCCAACCCTTACAACTTTTTGGTATTTTTTTAAAAAAGGGTAAAAAACTCTTAAAAGCCTTCTTCAATGTTAGACTCATACCCATATCAAATGAAGGGAACACCTTTTTTAAAATCAAATCAAGGGACACTCAATTCCTTACCTTTTTCACCAAGATGAAATTATACTATCCTTTAAAGATCCAATAGTCATATTTACCTTCTTTTAAATTTGGTTTATCATCATTTAAATTTGGGTTTCTCCATCTAGAGAGATCTATACCAAATCAAGATCTCAATTGGAGATGGTCATAGTAGAAGAGACCTTCTTTCTTGGAGTTCCTTCTCCACATTCCACGTCCCTAGTAAATTGTTCCTGCTTCAATGGTCCCACCGTTGCCTTAGACATCTATTCATGCTACCATAATTATTCCTTGTATCCCTCCACTGCAAGCTTATCCGTTTTCTCTTATCAAGACCCATATCCATCCTAACGACGCATAGGTAAACCATTTTTGGTCTATTTCCATTTATTCCCCATGTGCTGCCTTTTCTTGTAACACTATTGCAACTTGCAACTATTTGTGGGTCCCTTGGTTTCTACCATTGTGGTCCTGCTGAGTTTGCACTGTTGTGGAGGTCGGCAAATCATACTTCAGCAGTCCTACTAAATATGAAATGCGATGTTGGAGTGAATACATTTTAAGAAAAATTTCATCCACACCCCCATAGTTAGGTCTAAATTTAATGACATTTTTCCTTAATTTTGAAACTTCATTGCATCCCCTTATGGTTTATACATTCGAATTAATGTCACCCCTTTAACGGTAACTGATGAGCCCGAAATCAATTGGGCCAGCCCAATTGATCAAGAAGGCCTAAGGTACCAGTGCTTGAAGGAGTCGCCCAAGCCCCTGGCGCCGCCCAATGGGGTCACCCAAGCCCCTAGTACCACCCAAGGGGGTGCTGCCCATGGACCCTCCTATCTCTCCTGTCGCTCCACGCTCTCTCTTCCTTATACGGGCGCCGCTTTTGTGGTCTCCCTCCTTATTTTGCCACTTTGACCCAACTTAGGATCCAGGAAGCCTGAAGAGATAGGAGTACATGGGAGAGATCTAATCCTACCTTAGTTGTACTTACCAAAATAGTAGAGCCCACTCCCTCACATCGCCGCCTAACGGCCTCTCCATACCTATACAATGTAAGTCCTCTCCACATAGAGGGCATGACCAAGAGACTTCTATAATTTGAGATCCATATACACACATTACTTCTCTCTCCTAACATTGTAATTGTCCCGGAGTGTACTCTCCCGGTGACTTTTATTCTTCAATAAAGATCTCCGGCCACCGCTGCGGTTCCCGAGAGTGGAGTAGGTCACTCTGACCGAATCACTATAAATCTGCGTATTTGCTCTTATTTACTACTTTGCCATTGATTATCTTATTTATTACACATTAATTACACCCGTTCATATACTCGACTATTGATCTTACACGAGAAAACTTTTGTGCATCATCAGTTTGACGCCGTCTGTGGGAAAAGACTAAGTTTTCTATCCTTTTCCGATCCATGGTAATCACGACCAAATCGATAAGTCAACAACCGAGAGACAACAACTCGACCCACCAAGAGGAGGCCCGCCTCCCCTTGCACCATCGGAACCATCTGTTACAGTAGCCCTCATTGTCGGGCAATAACTCTTATAGACCATGCAACTACCGGTAAGCCAAAACCAATAGATCATATAATTGATGCTTGCCCAAGGAGGCATAGCCCTTCACCCTGTGTAAGGAGTCCCACTCCCTCCAACAGGAGAGAAGCCATAACCCATCCTCTCTGGGCGCAAAACAGCCCCCTAGCATGCCCCAAGGCCACACTAGGGTGCCCCTCGCCTAGTAGCCCCTCCTCAGTGCACAGGGCACTCACGTGTTCCCTCTCCACACGTACCTGCGCAGGAGGAGGACGAGGGAGAGAGCCAATATGGCGATCATGGAAGCTAGTACCACTACCCAACTAAGAATGTCCCCAATTAATGGGACGAGAAGATCAGAGAGGTGCAAAATCAACTTGGTGATGCCCTCAAGGCCATCAAGGCACAGGTGCCCGAGGCGATGGACTACCTGGTAAGACGTACTGATACACCTTTTGTTGCTGATATAGTTAATTATCTCTTACCCTTAAAATTCAAGATACCTACCATCGAGATCTTTGACAGTACCAAAGACCCCCTCGGCCATCTTGACACATGTAAATCTCTCATACAACTCCATAACGTGTCTAAGGAGATTATATGTAGGGCCTTCTCTACCACCCTCAAGGGATCCGTACGCCAAAACACCGACATTAGAAACCTATGACCCACCTGCTCATCATCGAGTAGGACAGGGATAAAAGCCTCAGAGACCATCTCATTCGCTTCAATGGGGAGGATCTCCAGATTGAGGAACCAGATGATAAGGTAGCCTTGGCTGCCTTTATCGCTGGTCTCCACTCCTCAAGTTTCATGTTCTCCATTCTCAAGAAGCCACCCTCCAGTATACTCGAGGTGTTGTCTAGGGCACAGAAGTACATGAACGCCGAGGATGTCACTAAAACCTGTAGAGGTGAGTCCTCCCAGGGAGGAGAGAAAAGGAAGGACATCCACGAAGACAAGAGGGAGGTAAAGAACAAGAGGAAAAAAGTTGAGAGAGTTTTTGTGAAGAACCGTCTCGATCCAATACCCCCGAGAGACTGACAGCCTTTCACGCCCTCAACGCCTTAGTGGAACACATCATTTTTCAAATACAGGATGACCCCACAAGCCGCTAGCCCAGAAAAATGAAGTCTGACTCAAAGCGCCGAAATCCTAACAAGTACTGTTGTTTCTACCGCGACCATGATCATGACACGAATGACTGCTTCCAGTTAAAGAGGCACATCAAAGAGCTTATTCAGCGTGGCCAGCTAAGACAGTATGTTGTTGGGCGAGGACCAGCTCCACCACACGAGGAACAAGAGCACCAGCAGCCCCTCGGTGAGATTCAAACTAACGCCGGAGGGTTAGGAGGAGGAGGTGACTCCAACTCTGCCAGGAAGGCGCACGCCCAGAATGTTAGACAGGTGGAGTCACATGACTCTCGCCCAAAGAAGACACCCCGACATGGGGAGGAGGAGGTCATCACCTTCTCAGACAGAGACCTTGAGGGGATCTAGGTCCCACATGATGACTCTCTAGTCTTAACCCTGATGATAGCCAACGACCAGGTTAGAAGGATCCTGGTCGACAGCGGCAGCTCAGCTGACATTCTATTTGCGACAGCTTTCACCTCCACAGGGAGAGACTACAGCCTGTCAGGACTCCTTTGGTTGGCTTCTTGGGAGAGAGAGTTTATCCTTTGAGATCTATCACTCTGGATGTGACAGCAAGAACTGCACTAAGGAGCTCCACTATCATGGTAAACTTTATCGTACTTGATTGTCCTTCTGCGTATAATATAATTCTTGAATGCCCTGCCCTAAACACCCTAAGGGCAGTGCCGTCTACCTACCACCTTCTCCTCCATTTCCCAACCTCCAATGGGATTGGAGAGATCAAACGAGACCAAGTCTTAGCCAGAGAGTGCAATGTGGCCTCTATGAGGGTCATGAGACAACACGTGACTCTCAAAGTCGAAGTCCTTGACCCAAGGAATGACAACACCTTGGAGATAAATGAACCATCATAAGAGCTTCAACCAGTGGTAATAGATGACAACCTTCCAGAGAGGAGAATATATATAGGCTCCTCACTCTCCCAGGAGTAGGCATCCGCTTTGATTGACTTTCTTAGACGGAACACAAATGTCTTCGCTTGGTCCCATGAAGACCTCGAAGGCATTGATCCTGAAGTAACCTCCCACCGACTCAATATTGACACCAGATACAAGCCTATTTGCTAGAAGTTAAGGAGTGTGAGTGCCTAGATAGAGCAGGTCATGGAGAAAGAAGTGGATAAGCTACTAGCGAATGAGTCAATGAGGGAGGTAGCCTACCCAGATTGGTTATCTAATGTAGTAATGGTGACAAAGGCTAATGAAAAGTGGCGCCTTTGCGTGGACTTCACATGACTCAACAAAGCCTATCTTCCCTCTCCTACGCATCGACCTCCTCATTGACGCCACCATTGGACACGAGCTCCTGAGTTTCTTGGACGCCTACTCTGACTACAACTAGATCAGTATGTTCCCTCCAGATCAGGAGAAAACCTCATTCATCACCCCCGAAGGGCACTTACTACTACAGGGTAATGCCTTTCGGACTCAAAAATGCTGGAGCCACATACCAGCCTCTCGTGAACAAGATGCTCAAGGCTCAGATCGGGAGAACCATAGAGGTCTACGTAGATGACATGTTGGTAAAAAGTATGGCAGCAACGGATCATGTGACACACCTCCAGGAAACCTTCGACGTATTGATAGGTTACAAGATGAAGCTGAATCCTGAAAAGTGCACTTTTGACGTCAACTCAGGAAAATTTTTAGGCTTCATGGTCAACAAAAAGGGCATCAAAGCCAACCCAGATAAAATCAAAGTCATCTTGGAGATGAAGTCCCTCGCCTCAACCAAGGAGGTCCAGCGCTTAATGGAAGGATAACAGCCCTCAACAGGTTTGTATCTAAATCAACAGATAAATGCCTGCCTTACTTTAAAATCCTCCGTAGTTCATTCCAGTGGGGCCAAGATGCAGAGGAGGCCTTCTAGAAACCCAAGGTCTACCTTGCCACACCACCTATACTCTCCCATGCTCTATCAGGAGAGACCCTCTACCTTTACCTCTCCTCTTCACCCTCTCCCGTAAGCTTTGTCCTCATCAGAGAGGATGGCGGCATCCAAAAGTCGATATACTATGTAAGCAGGGCGTACCGAGGGGTAGAGGTAAGGTACTCAGAACTTGAAAAGTTGCCTCTCGCCCTCATCCTTGTCGCCAGACGTCTACGCCACTACTTTTAGAGCCACACCATCGTGGTTTTCATAGATCAACCACTCAAAAGGATTTTGGGGAAGCCTGATGTCTCTAGACAACTATTCAAGTGGGTCGTCGAGTTGAGGATTTCGATGTGCAGTATTAGCCAAGGTCAGCCATCAAAGTGCAAGCACTCGCAGATTTTGTAGTAGAGTTTATGCCACCATAGGAGTCCCAGGAGGAAGTACCAGGCAACCCCGCACCCACCTACTCAGTACACATAGCCTTTACCCACCATGAGGTTAGAGAACATGATGACTCGGAGGAGGACTCCCAGCCTGAACAGCCCAGGGCGCCACCCACCTGGCCTAGGGCACCGCTTACCTAACCTGAGGTGCTGCCCACCATGGCTGGGGCACCGCCCACCCTACCTGGGGCACTACCTTCTCAGCTTGCATCACATCCCACTTTCCTTTCTCTCTAGGACTCGCCTAGTACCCTGTAGCCTCTTACCTCTTCGACGTCATTACAACTCCCCTCATCACAGACAGCGTCGCCCGTAGAATTAGCTTCCTCTCCACCACTTACTGTACTAGGTTGGAGACTCTACGTGGATGGGTCCTCCACCAGCGAGGACGGTGGTGCGGGACTCTAGTGCTGATCAGCCCTTATGGCACTCCGTTGAAGTATGTCATCTCCCTCCACTTTGCCACATCAAATAATCAAGCTGAATATGAGACCCTTATATCAGGCTTGAAGCTAGCGTTGGAGATGGAGGCCTTCTACCTAATAGCCTACAGTGACTCCCAACTCATAGTCAACCATGTAAATGGAGACTTTGAAGAAAAAGAGGAAAGAATACAAGAGTACCTCATAGTGGTCCAAGCCTTACCCAAAAAGTTTGCTTACTTCTAAATCCACCATGTGCCATGGCAGACGCCCTCTGCCAACATACTTATGGGCCCAACATTGACAGGACACCAGTTTGAACCTAGTACCTCCAAGATAGAGGAGGAAGATGTCTACTGTACATCCTTGGAGTCCAACTGGATGACTCCCATCCAAACTTACCTAGAGGAGGGCACTCTCCCAGACAACCTAGTGGAATATAGAAAGTTGAGAATGAGAGTATCCAGGTATGTCATCCTACAAAACACCATCTACAAGAAAAGTCATTCTCTCCCACTACTTCGCTGTCTCACCCTCAAGGAAGCCAATTACGCCATGAGAGAGATCCATGAGGAAATATGTGGAAATCATCCAAGAGGGCGTGTACTGGTTCACAAAGCAGTCAACTAGGGATATTATTGACCTACCATGATTAGAGAAGCTCGTGACTTTGTCAGAAAATGTGATAAGTGTCAACGATTTACGACTGTGCCTAGATAGTCACCTGAAGAGCTCACCACCATTCAGAGCCCATGGCCTTTCTCCATGTGGGGGATCGAAATCCTAGGTCCCCTCCCTATGAGTCAAGGTTAGTGCAAGTTCGTAGTCATAGCCATCGACTACTTTACTAAGTGGGCAAAAGCTGAAGCCTTAGCCAGAATAATGAACTAGAAGATAAAGGACTTTATATAGAGGAGTCTAGTCTACTGCTTCGAAATACCTCACGCCATTGTAAGTGATAATGTCAAGCAGTTTGACAACAAACTCCTCAACTGTTTCTGTGCAGACCTCTATATCAAGCAACCTTACTCCAGCCCTACCCATCCACAAGAAAACGGGCAAGTAGAGGTTATCGTCAGGACTATACTCCGTAATTTGAAAGCTAGACTGGAGAATGCAAAAGGAAGATGGGTAGATGAACTCCTAGATGTACTATAGGCCTACCGGATGACACCACGTGGCCCCACGAGTGAGACCCCTTTTTTCCTTAGCCTATGGGATAGAGGCGGTTATACTCGTCAAAATTGGGAAACACTCCCATAGGGTCCAGCACCATGACCCTACCAACAATGAAAAAGGTCTCCGCATTAACCTCTACTTGGTAGAGAAGAAGAGAGAGATAGTCATGCTCAGGAATGCAAAGTACAAGCGTCGTATGATCAAGTACTACAACTCGAGGGTAAAGCCTCACTCCTTCTTACCCGGGGACCTAGTCTTCAAAAAAGTCATCATGTCTACCAAAGACTCCCGGGAAGGAAAAGTGGGACCCAACTAAGAAGGACCCTACACCGTCACAGAGCAGTGAGTTATAAGTTGGTGGACGCTATTTATATTATTTACCTTTTAGAAGGACCCTACAGAATCCAAAATTTTGAAGGAAAGGTTCTAGCCCATCCATGGAACGCAAAGCATCTAAAGAAATATTACCAATAGCTAGGGGTAGTGAGTTATAAGTTGGTGGACGCTATTTAGATTATTTACCTTTTATTTTGTTCAACTTTTTTCAAGTGTTTACTTTGAATTATGGAATAAAATTTCACAATATTTTCTCAAAAAAGTTGTATTTCATTCAAGTTCATGAAACTTTTACAAAAAGATAGAATACCTATCAACAAAAAATACAAAAGTGCCATGCCACTACTGACACTCATTGTCTCTGCTCCCATCACTCGAGTCCTCCTCATTTTTCTCTAGAGCCTCATAAGGTAAAAAGCCAGAGAAGTCATAAGCAGGGAATGTTGCTAAGACCTTCCTCTTGAGCTCATCATAGCCGTCAATGAAGGCACCTGCCTTGACCCTCTCAGCAATATCCCTTATCTCCTCCATCTCTATGGAGTAAGCCTCTGCCCTTGTAACTCTCTCAAGTGTTACCTAAAGGTCAGCCTCAAGTTAAGTAGCCCTCTTGTGTGTTATCCTCAACTGCTCTATGGCATCCTATCGTGCCTGTTGCTCGAGCCCTAACAGCTTCGCGGCATCCTCTCGTACTTGCCGCTCAAGCCCTAATTGTTTTGCGACATCCTCTCGTGCCTGCCGCTCAAGCACCAACTGCTCTTCAATAGCCTCACGTGCCCGCCTCTCCACTGTCTGGCTATTGATTGCCTCCTTGATCTTCAGTGTACTTGTGAACAAGCAGGGCAAAATAGCGGCCACCTACAAGCAATCAAAAGTAAAATATAAAGAAGAAAAGTCAGGTACAAAGCCAAGAAAAAGTATAGGACATACTAAAACAAAGCCCTCCACAACAACGTCAACAACGCCCTCAAGACCCCGAGAGGCAACCTCCTCAACTTCAAAGTCTCTCCCTGGCCAGCCTCACGTCCCTCAACATAGATGCTGAGGCACTACCCAAAGAGGGACAGCTAGGTGGACCCTTTGTTTTGGTGGGAGACCACGTTGGAACCTCAGCCCCCGTAATAGTATTGGGACCATCCTTGGGGGGTAAGGAGACATCAATTAGAGAAGGACGAGGTGCATCACCAAGCTTCGCCTCTTTGGGACTAGCCTAACCGATGGGCCTTGGCTGAGAAAAACTAGGGGCGCTAGACTTTGCCTTCTTAGAAGGAAGGGGAGAAGACGCTGCCCTGGAAGCACACACCATCTCCACCACTGATCTATCAATGAGGGCACCAGCAGAATTAGAGTGAGATAAAAAGCCTACAAAGTGATGGCTACAAAGAGTCCGCTGAAGAAGTCAAGTACTTTCCTCTTCGACTTCGGAGAAGCCTTGGGATCACCAGACGCCGACATAATCCCAGAAAACTCCTTAAATAGATAGTCACGTACCATTTGAAACCTGTTCTCTTACTCAACAGACAACGTTGGTGGAGCTACAAGAAAGTCATTTGCACTATGAGAACAAATATGTGATGACTAGAACAAAAGTTAAAGGTAGGGTTCTTACCCAACTTGGTCTTGGGTATAGTATCTCATCTGGAGGGCACCAGTTTTATGCATTAATAAAGATCTCCGGTCACCGCTGCCATTCCCGAGAGTGTAGTAGGTTACCCGAACTGAATCACTATAAATCTGTGTGTTTGCTCTTATTTACTATTTTACCATTGATTATCTTATTTATTGCTTATTAATTATGCCCGTTCATATACTTGACTGTTGATCTTGCATGAGAACACTTTTGTGCATCATCAATAACTTTTGTTTCTATTAAGAGATAAAGTAATGATTTGACTATCTATTCTGTAAAAATGCCAAAATTACCCTTTTATGTAAATATAAACAAATGCCCTCAACCTTTTTCTCATTGTATATGTCTCAACTAGCCATTAAGCGTAATTTCTATCATTATATTATTCCAATGAATTTTTATCATTTTAAAGTATTTCATGATAACTTTATTGTTATATTAGTCATCATATTATCACTCATTTGGTTACATAATCAAGTTTTTATAATTGTTATAGTTAAAATAATTTTTCTATTATAAAAATTACAATCAATATCAAAATCTCATCAATTTCTAACTACTCTGCTACCACCGGTCCTCCATAATGTCATCTGACCACTTTTCACACATTACCTTTAATATATAAAATTTAAATATTATTTGATAAAATTTAATATTAATTAAATAAATTTGGTCTTACTTTGATAAATTTAAATATTAATTTGATAAAATTAAATACTAATTTAGTATTGATTTGATAAAATTTAATATTAATTGAATAAATTTGAATGTTATTTTAATGAAATTGAATGTTCATTTGGTGTTAAATTAAAGAAATAATATTAATTTGATAAATTTAAATGTTAAATTAATGAAATTTAATATTCTATTTAATATATTAAATTTTAATTTAATAAAATTAAATATCATTTTTGTGTTGATTTGATGAAATTAAATGGTAATTTAATGTTAAATTAAAGAAATAATATTAATTTGATGAAATGAAATATTAAATTAATATAACTAAATACTAATTTGATAAAATTAAATATCAATTTTGTGTTGATTTGATGAGATGGAATGTTAATTTAGTTTAAATTAAATAAATGGCATTAATTTGATAAAATTAACTATCAATTTTGTGTTGATTTGATGAGATGAGATGAGATGAAATGTTAATTTAATTTAAATTAAATAAAAGACATTACTTTGATAAAATTAAATATTAAATTGATCAACCTAAATGCTAATATGGTAGAACTAAAAATGGGTGCATTGAAATTTCAGAATCAGGAGAGAGTATTGTTAACGTTTGGTCTATTTACAAGAGGTGTGGATAAAATTTATCTTATAAAATACTCAAGTGTACTTCTATAAATTAACCATTGTGGTTAACGTCGTAACCCGACAATCACTGATAGGGGGGTGACAATGAAGTTTCAAAATCGGAAATGAGTGTTATTGAGTTTAAATCTAACTGTAAGAGGGTGTGTGTGAATTTTTCCCAACATTTTATGGGTACTGCAAAGGGTGGGGCTATTTTCATCCCACAAATCTCCATTTTCACCCCATTAAACTCTAAATTATAAAATTACTAATCACACCCCTTTTATACTCACCCCATTGGTAACTAAGTCCATTTCATTCTATACCCGCTTCAATAATGACTAAATTTATCTCAATCTTCACCTTTAGGATTTCTTTCTATACCATCTCACATAGTCTATACGAAAACATACTCAACTTGATTATTTACTATAGATCTCTCAAATAATATTCAACACCAATACCATATGCATTATATCTTTTTTAATTATTGGTTCATCTCTTATAGTGTATCTTATTTATTGTGGAATTGTCGTTATTGGCAATAAAAACCTATTCATTGGGTGGCGAGCCTTCTATTAGACGTCGAAGTGACTATCATTGAGGAAGGACCTCATAGTATTGATACCCACATATTTGCTCTCCATAGAATTAACGTCTTTGATATCTACAAAGTTTGTATACATATAGTATTAACACATATATAATTATGTGTGTGTGTATATATAAAAATATAAAAACTTAACTTATTATTTTTTTAAGAGAAATTCACATAGAATGATTAGAGTGAAAGCTTATATGTTTTTTTTGGTAACATTCAATACCAACTTGAATATCACTTGATATATCAATACTAAATAATCAAGTTGATTATATAATATATTTGTATAAACTGTGTGAGATAAAATATAAAAATAAACCCTAAAAAAAGATTGAGATAAATTTAATAATTAGTGGGGTGAGTATAGAATGAAGTGAACTTAATTACTAGTAACGTAAATATAAAAATGGTGAACTTAATAGTTTTATAATTTACAATTTAATGAAGTGAAAATAAAAATTTGTGAAGTAAGAATACCTCATCCTATTACAGAAGCTACCTCAATCCAAATGATCAATGGTTTTCTTGTGGTGTACCCTAATTTTTTTCTTTGGGTTATGTGGTTAGACGAAGAAAGGAAGTGTTGTAATTTTACGGATTAAAGAATCTTAGGAGAGTTGTAACTTTCTTTTTTTTTTTTTTTTTGTGTGGTAAATGACCTTCATTTGGCCATGACACTTTCGTTGGAATAATCCCCGCATAGAATCGTACTCCAGCCGTCAGTAATATCTCCATTTCAGATATGGACCCCCACGACACCTCCCCCCCTCCGAAACAAGAACCACCATCGAGTAGTACGACACCACCACCACTATCCCAACCACCAATCACCTCTCCTCACCACCACTGCACCACCACAACTTGCATCAACTGCGGTGGCCCAACCACTTTCCCGCCACCAACACCACCAGAGCCACCCACTTACATCCCCATTCGCATGCCGGCCCTCAACCTCCCACCCAACTCCGCCACCAACACCCAACAAGCCATAATCCTCACCCCTGTGCCACAGTCCCAAAGAGTCCCCACCATCTCTCTTTCTCACATCTTCCAAACACCCACCAAACGAATCCACTCCAAAAACGACATCGTCCGCTTGCACTCCTCCGACACCCTCAAGAACTTCCTCGGCTTTATCGTCGCCCTCTCCGAGTCCATTCGCACCCACAAACTCTCAGACCCCTGTAACCTTTCATCCACAGTTGATTCCATCATCTCCATCCTCCAAACCCTAATTCAATTTATCGATGAAATCCCTCCGATCCCACAATCATCGCGGTACGGTAACCTTTCCTACAGGACCTGGCACGATCGCATGACTGGCAATGCTGAGTCATTCATGCTACAATTTCTCCCACCCGATCTCCATTCTGCAACGATTGAACTCGTCCCTTATTTCACTGATAGCTTTGGCAATTCGAGCCGTATCGACTATGGTACAATGCAAAATAGCTGTATTATATTGTGTTGCATGTTAACTGTGAGTGAAATACTACTAAATTATGGATTTTTGGGTGTCTTTCACTCACAGTTTCCAGTTATAGATTGTAATATGATTTTTTGGAAGGTGGTGAAAGATTATGATTTGTAAGTAATCTCATCTATATTTTTTTTTATCATAGGTACTGGCCATGAAACCAATTTCACGGCGTGGTTATATTGTCTAGCTAGAATGGGAATTATTAAAGAAGGTGATTATCAAGCTGTAGTTTCTAGGGTTTTTGTTAAGTATTTGGAGTTGATGAGGAAATTACAACTGGTTTATTGTCTCGAGCCGGCAGGGTCACACGGGGTATGGGGGTTAGATGACTATCACTTTCTTCCTTTCATTTTTGGGTCATCACAGTTGATTGATCACAAGTATATGAAGCCTAAGTCTATTCATAATGAAGATATATTGGAGAATTTTTCAGATGAGTTTATGTATCTTTCATGCATCGAGTTTGTTAAGAAGGTAAAGAAGGGTTTGTTCGCGGAGCACTCGCCATTATTGGATGATATTAGTGGTGTGCCAAATTGGAACAAGGTGAATAGTGGGTTGCTTAAGATGTATAAAGTTGAGGTGTTGGAAAAAGTTCCTATCATGCAGCATTTCCTGTTTGGATCGCTCATCAAATGGTATTCTCTATCCTTTTCTCATATCTAATTACTAATGGGCAATTGTCTGATCAATTGTTTTGTGCTTCTTGATTTGACCTTACCGTGAAATAAAGACTTATAAATTTTATGATCTTTGAGTCATGGAGAGTCAAAGAATTTGAAATTGTTATGTAGTCGGCATTTGATTTTGGTAGACATTATCTGTGGTGCATGATGTGAGCTCATCTTAAGTTTGTTTAAGACTTTTCATCTTTGAGTTGGAAGGTTGCATTGTTCTCTTTAATTAATGAGACTAATCTAAGTCATGACTCTTGTGATAGAAGAAAGTGGGTCTATGAGTCGTTTGGTGTCTTTTCTTTTGAATCTTTGTTTGGCTTGTTAATGGATGATTCTTTAGGTTCTTTGTTTCCCGTCTGTGATGATTTTGAAAGTTAAAGTGCCCATTCAAGAGCAAGTTTTGAATGGACTTTAGCTTATGGAAGGAATAATAGCAATGACATACTTTGAAGGAGAATAACCCTAACTTGAAATTCACCACAGTGGTGTGTGATGTGAAGGTGTAATTGTGAGAGTGGTGATCATTTATTCTTACATTGTCCAATGGCATTATTTTTCAGTACAAATTATTTCAAGTGGCGGGTATGAGTTGGGCGATCTTTGAGACTTTATCTTCTATATTTGTTGAGGATTTCAACGGGTTTGGAAGGCACAATAAAGGGTCGACTCTTTGGAATTGTACAATGTTTGCAATTGGTGGAAGGCTTATGAGATTAGATTTACTTTTTGGCATCATTTTGGGCCTTAATTACTAAGGATTTTGAAAAAATTCCGCTCTTTTGTATTTTGATGGGATGGGAAAGGTTTATGTGACTCATAGTTATGTTTTGTTTTTTTTTGCCGTTTTTGTTCACGATGGACATCTCCATCCCAAGATTCTCTATGTACTATTTGCACATTAATAAAATCTTTTATTTCCCATGAAAACAAAGCCTCACCTCCCAATCTAAACCCCTTGACTAAACCCACTACATTTGCTATAATAAACATTCTACCCAAAGAGATCAACCACCAAATAAAAAGAAAAGGAGATAAAGGGGTCTTCTTGCTTAAAACCCCTCAAAGCATTAAACCACTCTTTAAGTTTCCCATTCACAAACATTGAGAAAGTATGAGAAGAAAAGAAATTCTTGATCCAATCTCTCTCTCTCTCTCGAATCCGCTTGTCTCATTATAAAATCTATGAAATTCTCGTTAACTTCCTCATAAGTATTGTCAAAACCCAATTTAAACAAAATTCCTTTCGTTCCTTTCCTGTTAATACCTCCACCACCTCATTTGCTAGTAGAGCTATATCTACAATATGCCTTCCCTTAACAAATGATTGATCCTAAGTAACTGGTTCAGCCAAAAGCTCATCGAGTCTTCTCCACACCACTTTAGTGATTGACTTCATACAAGCTAGTCACTGACCTTGCATGCCTATAATCCTTAACCTTAATTGAGTGGTCTTTCTCAGGGGCCAATCCAATGAAGGTAGAATTAACACGTCATCCCCCTAAATCTAGTTGCAAAAAACTTGTGGAAAAAATTCATTAGGTCATCCTTGACAGTCTCCCAACTATTATGAGTAAAAGAAATAGTAAAACCATTAGGTTCTCATTTTTTGAAAAAAAGCCATTAGATCCTGGGGATTTTTCATTATCCATGTCTAAAACAACCCTTTTAATCACCTCCTCAAATGGTATCTCAACCCAATTTTCTTACTTAGGTAGTATAGGACACCAATCAACACCTTCGATTTTAGGCCTAAAAAGGAAAGCTTTAGTATACCTTTTGTATAAAATCTAGTAATCTTCTTGGCAATCATCAATGGGTTTGTCACAATCCCATTTGACTCGGTTCTTAACTCTCAAATATTTTTTTTCTTCTCCCACCATTTGTTATTCTATGGAGGAACTTAGAATTAACATAATCTCAATCCATTTGAAAATATTTTGTATAAAACTAGTCTCTTCCCTCACTATAATCTCAATCCTAAGTTGATCAGTTGATACAACACCACTTGCCTCCTTGCTATTTTAACTTCTAAGTTTCCCTTCAAATCTTAGTCTTTTTAGCTATAAGGTCACCAAAAACTGTGTATTCCACACTTTCAATTTATTTTTCACCAGTTCAAGTTCTTCAGAACCTTAAAACACTATTCATTTCTCCTTGCAACTCGTCCACTATTCCCACAAAAATCGAAGAGATACTGATGAGACAACCATATAGTTTTAAATCTAAATTGTGGATCCTTGTTGCAAAAGAGGGGGCTTAAAAGCAATAGGAAAATGTTCAAACACTAGCCTAGACATGACCTTTTGCACATGATATGGAATCGGATCTTCCCACTTATGTGTAAAAAGGAATCTATTTAATCCCCATTGCAATAATGATGTCTGAACATCTAGACCATGTAAACTGAGCATTCTTTAGAGGAATATCTAGCAATCCATAACTCAGTATATTCATCATGCTACATGATGGTTCAAAGTATCTATTGATATCGATACGAGTTGGCCGAGTTGTATTCGAGACGATATCGTTACATGATACGTATAAACTCTAAGTCATGCATGTTTCTCCCGAGTCTTTCAAGTTGTATTCGAGTCGTCGAGTTATTGTCACCAAATCAGTTGATATGATTTTGCGACGCTGTGGTATGACTTGAATCTTTTATCATGTTCAACATTTTTTTTTAGGTCGCATTGCCCGATACCAAGTTGCGACACCGCAACCAATGTGTTTCAGAACCATAGTTATCAAATCGTGTATTGGAAGGCGTATTATTTTTTAAAATAGTGTATCGTATCGTGTATCGTAAGATACGGTGCAATTTTAAATAAATAATAAAAAAATATATATACCTTTGAAAAAAATCATACACATAAAAATATAGTATTTCATTAATACTCCACCACCTATTCAAGTCATCAACATAGTTTACTAATATTATAATGCAAAGCTTACAACCATAGTTCACTAATTCAAACTTCAAACACCAAAGAGACTTTTAATCCAAATTTTTAACATCCATTTTGAACTCAATCCATAAAATTAATCAAAATTCAGAAATTTTTATACAAAAAAAAAAATTAGTCTTATTTAGACAAAACGACGTCGTTTCAAAAAAAAAAAAAGGTTTTGCGCGTATCAGACATATCGTACCGATACGTATCGTATTGTAAAAATGTATCGTGTATCGGACAATACAACGCAAAAATGATACATAACTACGATCCGTATCGTTTTACCTCTGTATCGTAATGTATCGTACGATGCGTATCGCGTATCGTACTAACAACTATGTTCAGAACTCTCTAAGTTAGATAATTGATACGCAAGGATCAAAATATTGATTCGAAACGGTCGAAACATTTGAAACGTTTCTGTTTTCAAGGAGACCGAAACGAATCAGTGATGAAATCAAAATTTTAATACTTCAAAGTGTTTCATAATGTTTTGAAATATTTTTTTATATTTCAATGCATTTACATAATTATTTCGGAATGTTTCAAGATATTTGAAAATATTTTGGTATATTTCGATCAATGTTTTAAAAAAATAATTTTTAAATTTTTTTTTATTCAGTTTTCGAAATGGGTCGAATCTGTTTCTTAGGTGACCGAAACAATGCACCGAAACTAAATTTTGATCTTTGCTGACACGGCGACCTTGAACCATATGCTACCAGTAACCCTAGACCCACCCTAATTTCTAAGTTGAATTCCTGATTGCGTTTAAATACCTTCTACACCCCACCTAGAATTACACAAGACTTGCACATTATGCAAATCATCCCAAAAAGAAGACCTAGCCATAGACCAATTTGGACAGTGTAAAGAAGTAACCTAATAGTCCCCTCACCCGTTGAAATCAAGAAGAATCTAGACGAACAACAAACCAAAGACATAGTCAAATGCAGTAGCAAATCTAGTATTTCAAATCACAATAATACCCCAGATAGCCCACTTGACGGAATGATCTCTATCCTTAAATATAGACTCCAAATACTTCTCATTAATGTCTCATCAACTCACATTAACTTGGACTTTTGTAGCATAACTAAATCTGGAAAAGCCCTTAAAATCTTAATCATCTTTCTCTTCCCCCAATTTTCTAACACCTTCACATTCCAATTAACTAACTTCATTAAGATTCTTTGAACACCATCTCCCATTTTACCACTCCCTATCATATTTAATCTAACATTGTAAAGTTTTTGACTCCCTCTTACTCTTATTCTTTATCCTATTTTAAACTTTGAGGTAAGTTCTTAATTGTGTCGATTGTGTCTCTTATCAACTTATTTCCCACTGTCTTTTTTTTTTTTTTGATATCTTTCGTTGTCTTGAGGATAAATCTTTTTCTCTCACAACCTCTTTAGGAATGGATAGAATTAGTGTACCAGAGCTTATGATTTCCAATTAAATCGTAAAATTTGCATGTGCAAATTGTTAAGTGTGGAGAATTAACACAATATTAGAGAGAAACAGAGAGAAGTTAAAACTTAACCTAGCTCTCATCAATCACTTGTATTTATAATTAACCTATAATAATAAGAATTACACATATACCCTCTTACTATTAACAATTTACATATACTATCCTACTATTCTTAACATTCCCCCTTGAGCTGGACTATATATATCATATAATCCAAGCTTAGAACAAATAGCTGTAAGACGTGTACGACTCAATGCTTTGGTAAACATATCTGCAAGCTAATCTTCAGATTTCACAAATAGAGTTGTAATCTCCCCAGTTACTATCTTGTCTCGAATAAAGTGACAATTAACCTCAATATGCTTGGTTCTCTTATGAAACACATGATTGACAGCGATATGGATAGCTGCTTGGTTGTCACAAAACAACTGTAAAGGAAGTTGAACTGAAAACCCAATTTTCTTGAGGAAGTAGTAGCCAAGTCAACTCACTCGTCGTATGTGCCATTGCCCTATACTCAACCTCAGCACTGGATCTTGCTACCACGAGTTGTTTCTTCCTTTTCTATGAGACAACATTATCTCCTAATAAAGTACAATAACCAGTGGTTGATCTCCGATCAGAAGAAGAGCCAGTCCAATCAACATCTGAGAATCCTTCCACTCTAAGATGTCTATTAGCTTAATATAACAGTCCAAGTCCAAGAGTTCGTTTGAGATATCGCAGAATACGAATAACTGCCTCCCAATGTGGTACTCTAGGACATTCCATGAACTGACTTACTATACTGACCGTATAAGAAATATCCAGTCGAGTAATAGTGAGATAATTAAGCTTCCCAACCAATCTACGATACCGACCCGGATTCTCAAACAATACACCATCATCCATCAATAATTTTTGATTCGGATCCACAGGAACATTAATCGGTCTACACCCAGCAAACCTGCTTTCTCAAGCACGTCAAGTACATATTTTCTTTTAGATAAACAAATACCCTGTTTTGATCGAGCCACCTTAATACCCACGAAATACCTGATTTTTTCCAAATCCTTAGTATGAAATCGATCCTGTAAGAATATTTTTAACTTGGCAATCCCCTCAGAATCATTTTCAGTAATCACAATATCATCTACATAGACCACCAATAGGACATACCCAACATCTGTCTGTCTATGAAACACATAATGATTTGTCTGACATTGAAGAAGACCACACTCTAAAATTACATCTGAAAACTTACCAAATCATGCCCTCGGTGACTGCTTCAAACTAAACAAAGATTTTTTTAATCGACATACACTCTTATCATACTCTCCCTGAGCAGTAAACCCAGGTGGTTGCTCCATGTAGACCTCTTCAACCAAATCACCATGTAAGAAGGTATTCTTGACATCTAACTGAAATAAGGGCCAATCAAGATTAGCAGCCAAATAAATCAAGATACGGACAGAGGAAATTTTGGCAACAGGAGAAAAGGTTTTCTCATAATCAACACCATAAGTCTGAGTAAAGTCCTTTGCAACAAGCCGGGCTTTGAGATGCTCCACAGAACCATCGAGATGAAATTTAACAGTATACATCCAACGACAGCCAACAGTTCGTTTACCAGAGGGTAAAGGAACGAGATCCCAAGTCCCATTATGATGTAAAACATCCATCTCCTCCATAGCTTTTCTTTAACCTGGATCAGATAATGCATTTTGTAAATGCTTAGGAATAGATATAGCAGATAATTGAGAAGTAAAACAGGAGAAGACAGGAGACAATGCATCATAGGAAACAAAATGAGAAATGGGATGATTAGTAACACACGAACGAGTACCTTTGCGAAGAGCAATAGGTAAAGAGTCGAAATTACCTGATGGACCAGTATCAGAAGGCGGCAAGGAAGACGGTACGGGCACCTCAGTCGATTGGCGAGGACAACGAGAGTAGACATGGAGAGGTAAAGTAGATGGTAACACAGTGGACAATGGAATTTCTGAAGATGAGGAAAGAGATGGTAGTACTGGAGAGGATCCAAAGTCCAGATCCAAAGGCTGAGAAGGTGCTGGAAAGTTTGGAACAAATTCTTTAAATGTGACATCCGCACTAGTAAAGTATCGGTGCAGAGAAGGATTGTAGCAACGGTACACCTTTTACGTGTGAGAGTAACCAAGAAATACACATTTGGTAGCTTGAGGGTCAAGTTTGTGAAACCCAGGACCCAAATTGTGAACATAATAGATACAACCAAAAATCTTAGGAGATAGGAAAAATAAGGGCTTACCAAGAAAAATGACAGAATATAGACTTTGCCTATTTAACACAGAGGATGACATACGATTAATAAGATGACAAGAAGTAAGAACAACATTACTCCAATAATATCGGGGAATATTTATCTGGAATAACATGGTACGAGTGACTTCCAACAAATGACGGTTCTTGCGTTCAACACCATCATTTTGTGGAGAGGTGTAAGCACAAGAAGTTTGATGAATAATGCCAAGTTTACTAAGATAAGTTGAAAAAGTATCAGATTCATATTCTCGAACATTATCGGAACGTAAAGTACGTATACGACAACCAAACTGAGTTTTTATTTCCTTACGAAAAGTCTCAAATATAGAGAATAATTCAGACTGAGTTTTCATCAAAAATAACCAAGTCACACGAGAATAGTTATCCACAAATGTTACAAAATAAGAATATTTATTAGATGAAATATTCTTGATTGGACCCCATACATCAGAATGGATTAATTCAAATAGACTAGACACACGATTATTGACTCTGGACTGAAATGACACACGGTGATGCTTACTAAGTTGACAAGCTTCACAAGACAAAGATGACACATAAGACTGGGAACTTGACGCTTCAGATTCTGGAGAGAGGGATATCCAAGACGACAGTGTCATTGAAAAGGAGACAACAAGGTTTGTAGAGCTCGGGTAGGTGAATCAAAGTCAAGATAATATAGGCCACCAGCTTCATGCCCTGTACCAATCTTTCTCTTTGTCTTGAGATCCTGAAAGACACAATAAGAGGGATAAAAGATTACAGAACAATTGAGAGAACGAGTAATCTTGCTAATGGAAAGTAAACTAAAAGGAAACTGAGGAATAAATAACACGGAAGATAGGAACATATCAGGACTCAAGTGAGTAGTCCCCAGACTTGAAACTTTAGAACAAGTACCATTAGCAAGAGTAACACTACGTGTGGAAGTAGCAGATTGATAAGTAGAAAAAATGTCAGACGCACCAGTCATATCGTCCGAGGCGCCAGAGTCTATGATCCAAGGTCTATGAGTGGAGAACAATAAACATGTGAAAACAGTACTTGACTGGGCAAAAATAGCAATGGATGGAGATGGAACAGCCTGTTGCTGGGACAGGACCACTGAACTGGGCTGGTTTAGCTCACTGAATCACTGAATCGGACTGATTAGGCACGCTGGACCGCTGAACCGGGGTGAAAACTAACTGAATCGGTGCAGAACTATCTGAATCGGACTACAAACACTCACTGGACAGATGAACTGGGACCGAACCGGGATTGATTCGGTCTAGGCTAGACCGGGGGTTGGACCCGATTTAATTGGGCTGGATTAGAACCGGGTTGGATCGAGGTGGATCGGATCTGGACAAGGGTCTGGACCTTGTCTTCTCCGTTCGCTGATTAGGGTTTTACTGAACCCTAGTCTATACTGCGCCTCACCACAACTACAAACGGCAACCCACCACAACAGCTAACACCACCACCACAACTCCGGCAGTGAACCTTGGTCTTGACTGCGCCTCACCACAACTACAAACGGCAACCCACCACAACAACTAACACCACCACCACAACTGCGGCAACCACCACGATGAATAACAGACAGCGGCGAAGAACAGACCACCACAACGGTATCACCACCACCGATTTAATCGACATACACCAAAACCACGATGACAGTATCACCACCACCACCACTGTGCTTCGACAAGCAACGGTACCACACCAGTACCACAAACAGACCACCTCCTCTTATGCTTCAACAAACACCGGCACCACCACAGTACTCACAAATAGAATTAATTTATTTAAAATATAGTTGTGATCGTAATCGCTCTGATACCATGTTAAGTGTGGAGAATTAACACAATATTAGAGAGAAACAGAGAGATTAAAACTTAACCTAGCTCTCATCAATCACTTGTATTTATAGTTAACCTACAATAATAAAAATTACACATACACCCTCTTACTATTAACAATTTATATATACTACCCTACTATTCTTAACACAAATGAACTTGGGCTTTCTATTGCAAGATTTCATAAAGCCCAATTGGCTTTTGGGTCGTTTAATATGCTCGTTGAGGTTAGTGTTCGAAGTCCTTTGTGGGTAAGGCAAAAGGTTTGGATTGTTTTAAGGTATTGCCTACCTCGATCCATGCCCAGATGCCCCATGACCCTTATAACATCGCCTGTGCTAAGATAAAATAGATTAGGGCCATTTTGGCGTTAGAGGTAGATGCTTGAAGAGGGGTGGGTAAGGGTTCTTGGGTCACTAAAGGGTGTAGAAGAGTAAGCAAGATTGATGAATGCTTATGAATCAAGGAGTATAGAAGAGGGGGAAATCTTTGCGAGGTGATGGAAAATTTGGATATGTTGAAAGAGTTTGAACATAGATGGAGAATTGAAGATGGGATTTAAGGCTTCGACAATGTCAATAATGCTCTTTTGGGTTCTGATGGAGGCTAAGATGGTGATGATAGCTTCGCATCTAGCTCTCAAAGTGCCTCTTGGACAGCATATTAATGCTTTTTCTTGCAATCAAACTAAGCCTCATCGTATTACTTATTTAGGGGTTTTGGGATTATAGTCGAGCAAGGGAGGTTGAGCTTTTTTGTCCAATTCTTTAGAGGAATGAGGTTTCTGTAGCTGTATTAGGTGATCTTGCAGGGATTTCCTTGTCTTTTTATGATGAGTAGTAAGCTATAGGTTGTGGTGAAAATCGCATTTTAGATCTGGCAAGGGAACATAAAGAGGTGTGTAATTCATTGATGACTACGGAGGATGAGAATGCCATGGATAATTTAGTTCTCAAGGATACCAAAGCTTCGCTTACTGGCGATATTGATTGCTTTCATCAAGAGAGAGAGAGAACCTTATTCCTGAAGTGTGGAGGGAAAGGATGAGGAGAGTAATGGTGAGGATAGGTTTTTTCTTGTTGATGATGAAAAATGGTCTATATTGAAGAAATTTTTGAGAAGATGGATTTTTTCTAGTCCACAAAGAATAAAAGGAAAAAAGGGTTGACCAAAATCTATGAGAAAAAAATAAGGGAATGAGAGAACTTAGAAATTTATAGCCACGGATTAATTATGATCACATTATGGTAGGTCGAAGTAAGGGAGTGAAGAGAGCTTGTCATAAAGATTGTTAGATGGAATTTGAGTGGCTTGGATCGAGAAGGAAAAAAAGTTTATGTCAAGGAGATGCTTATTAAAGAGGGCGTGGGCGTATTTTGTAGCAAAAAAAGAAACGATCGAGAAAAAAATGATTAAGAGTATGGGGTTCTAGATGTAGGAATGAGGTTTGTTTGTCTTCTGGTGGTATTGTGATTATTTGGGACGAGAGGTTACAGTGGACAAATCTGTGGATGGTGAGTTTTCAATTTTGGTGAGGATTAGGTCTAGTGATGGAGTTGACTGGTGGTTAACTGCAGTGTACGGTCCAAATTGACCTAGGGTGAGGAATAGGCTTTGGGAGGAATTGGCTGGTTTTTATGGTCTTTCTAATCCTTGTTGGTGTCTAGGTGGTAATTTCATTGTCATTAGGTACCTATTTAAAAAATTGCATTGTTAAAGGGTAATGAGGAGTACGAGAGATTTTGATGCTTTCATTAGGGAAATCAGGCTTAGGGATCCTCTGTTGGCTAATGGAACCTTTACTTCAGATACAATCCGGCATGTAATAGATCTGATAGTAGATTTCTATTATCTGTAGAGTGGCAGGAATTTTATTCGGGAGTAAGGCAAGAGATTCTGTCTGGTTAGTGTCAAATCATTGGCTATAGTTCTTGATTCATCTATGGTTAGGTGGGGTCCTTGTCCCTTTAGGTATGAGAATATATTGTTCGAACACCATGCATTTAGAGGACAATTTAGGGAGTGGTGGGGGAAAGTAAGCTTTGTGGAGTAGGAAGGTTTTAGTGCATGACAGATTTAAATTATGTGAAACAGAATGCAAGGAGTTGAAATAAAGAAGTTTTTGGGGGTATGAGTTAAAAAAAAAACTATAAAAAGAATTGTTGAGATTGATAAGATTGAAGAGAGTGGTGGAGTAGATGAGAATTTGAGCAAAGAGAGGTGGGAGCTTAGGAATTTGGAGTAGATGAAAATTTGAGCAAGAAGAGGTGTGAGCTTAGGAATTAAGTTTGAGAAAGTGGTGTTCAAGGATGAAATTATTTGGAGCAAAAAGGCTTAAGTGAAGTGGTTAAGTTAAGGAGATAATAATTCAAAGTTTTTCCATGAGAAGTTTTATAATATGCTAGAATTAGAAAATGGTGTTATTATTGAGGATGAAGGAATTGATAGAAAGTAAGATTGTTGATTTCTTTACCCATTTATAGCCATCTCTCTCAATGGGATGTTAGATCGAGGCTTAAAAGTTTGGACCGGAACCAATAAATAAAGATAAATCAAGGTGGCTGGGAAAGACTTTTTGAAGAAGTGAAAAAGGATATTTTTATGTGGTAGAGAGAAGACTCCAGGACCGGATGGATTTATTTTGGCATTATATAAAGATCATGTTATTTAAGGCGTAAAGCGAGCTGAAGCAACCAAGGCTCCTAAAGCCTAGGCGAGAAGCGAAGCGAAACGAGCAGTTAATAAAAAAATAATATTTAGTTTAATTACTTCTAAATATCTAAGTTCTAATTTTATAAATACTAAATATTCAAATGCAATAAAACCATAAACATTTAAATTCAAGTTCAAATGCATTACAAAAAAATCATCTAGTTCAAATGCATTGCAGAAAAATTAGGATTGTAGAAAATAAGTATTCGTCATTACAGAAAATCAAAATTCAGCATTACAGAAAATTAGCATTCAGGATTACAAAAAATCATCATTCAGGATTACAAAAAAACAATCAGCATTACAAAAAAATAGCATTCAACATTACGGAAAATCGACACTACTATCAGCAAAATCAGCATTACAGAAAATCAGAATCAGCAGAACTAAGCTATACAAAATCAGCAGAAATAGCCGGTACATAATCAGCAGAAATAAGTAGTATAGAAAATAAGCAAAAGCATTACAGAACATCAGCATTAAACATTACAGAAAATCAATAGAAGAAGAAAAAAAGCAGAATCAACAAAATAAGCATTTACAAAAAATTAGCATCAAACACAGAAACAGAAACAGAATCAGAATCAGAAGAAGAGAAGAATCAGAATCAGAAGAAGAGAAGAAGAAGAAGCAGAAGAAGAGAAGAAGAAGAAGAAGCAGAAGAAGTAGCAGCACAGAAGAACTAGAACCAGAAGTAAAAGAGGAGAAGAAAGAGAGAGGATGCAGAACCAGAAAAAGAAGAATCAACAGAAGAGAAGAGGAGATGAGAGAAGAAAATGTACCTCTGTTGTCAAAGTAGAAACAAGAGAAGCAGCAGGAGAAGCAACAAGTATTGTATTTTCTATCGAAGAAGAAAAAAAAGAAGAATTAAAAAAGTCAAAGAGAAAAGGAGGAGAGAAATAGAGAAAAAGCAGTACCTTTGTGTGGTGTTTTTTTTGTCGAAGAAGACAGAGCAGCAGATGCAAAACTGTGGAGTTAGAAGAAGAAGAATTAAAAGAAGAGGAGAAATAGAGAAGAAGAGGAAAGAAAAAGAGGAGTCAAACTTGTGGAATGTGGACTAGTGAGGAAGGAGGCAACAGTCGTCTGACCTTTTAGGCAAATTTAGGTTTTAGGGTAGTATATATTGGGATAAGGGGGCAATTGGGTGTATGTACATCTTATAATTTTGTTCCTATTGCTTCAATGCAACAGTCCATAATAAAAAAAAAAAAATCTAACTGTCCATAATTAAAAGATAAAGCAACTTAAAAAACTTAATTAAGACGCTCACTTTTATCGCCTTTCGCTTAAGCGAGAGGGTCTCTCTTTTCTCACTTTTTAATCACTTCAGTCATGCTCGCTTTGCCTTGGTTGTTCAAGGCGAGACAACCTTGCCTCGCTTCGCTTCTCGCATAGGCGCTGGCCTAGGCGAGCTTTTCATAACATTGATAAAGATTGTTGGGATATTATCAAAGTGGATTTAAGAAAGGTTTTCAATGAATTTTTTGTTTCTTTCAAAATGGAGTTGTGAATGCAATACTCTATTTTTATATGCTTGATCCCAAGGAAAGACTAATCCATGCAAACGAGAAATTTTGAGGCCAATAAGTTTGGTATCTAGTATTTATAAGATTATTGTAAAATTTTATCTTTGAGGTGAAGGGAAATTCTTAACTATTTCTGAGTGTCTGGTGTCTATTCTTTATGTTGCTCTAGTGGCTAATGAGATTGTGGAGGATTATAGAGATAGAGGAAAGGAGGATTTTGTTTTTAAAGTTGATTTTGAAAAGGCATATAATTATGTGTATCGTGATTTTTTGGATTATGTCTTGGAGGTTAAAGGACTTGGAGAGAGATGGAGGAGTGGGATGTTATGATGTTAGCTTTCCATGAGCTTCTCTGCTTAATGGGAAGCCAGGGATAGATTCAAACCCTCTAGAGGACTGAGATAGAGTGATCCTTTATCTCATTTTTTTTTCTTTAGTTGTTGATGGGTTAAACAGATTAGTGAGGAGGGCGGAGATGTGTAATATTGTGGAAGGATTTAGTGTTGAGATATATTATGCAAGGATCAAAATATCGTTTCGAAACGGTCGAAACGTTTCCGTTTTCAAGGAGACCGAAGCGAAACAGTGATAGAATCGAAATTTTAATATTTCGAGGTATTCCATAATGTTTCGAGATATATTATAATATTTCAATGCATTTGCACAATTATTTGAAAATGTTTCAAGGTATTTCAAGATATTTTGATATATTTTAATCAATGTTTTAGAAAAAAAAATCTTAAATTTTTTATTTTTTTCATTATGTTTCCGAAACAAATTGAAATGTTTTTGAAACATGTCGAAACGTTTCCGTTTCCTAGATGACCAAAACAATACACCGAAACGAAATTTTGATCCTTGTTCTTAGGATACAATATTATTTTTTGTGAAGGATGAATAATTTTTTTTTTTTGAATCTTAAGAATATTGTGGAGGTGTTCAGCATTGTGTTGGGATTAGAGTTGATATGGATAACAGTTTACTTGTAAGTGTAAACTCACACCAGGATAAGATTAATAGAGTTGCATTACTTTTTGATGTGTAAAGTGAGAGAGTGCTCTTTTGAAGTATTTAGGTTTACCCTTGGGGGAGGGGGATCTATTGTTATTGTCTTTTTGGGGAACCAGTTGTGGAGAGAGTAGCAAAAAGATTAGATGGTTGGAGCAAAACATTTCTTTCTAGGGGAGGTTGGTTGATTTTAGTGCAATTAGTGTTAATTAGCATTCTCGCCTAGGAAAGATTGCAATGAAGATTGAAAAATAATAAGTGGACTTTTTGTGGGAAGGAAGTGGAGAAGGGAGGAAGGAGGATCATTTGATGGGTTGGGGGGGTGGTTTCTAGCATAGTTTTAAAACTCGGCTTGGATATCAACCCAGAAAAGGGACCGGGTCACTAATTGGACCAGTAATATAATAAAAAAAATAATTATTAATGATATTAAATAGGTTAAAAAATTACATTATTTCTAAAAATAACATTTTTAATGTATATTACATCAAACAAAAACCCAAAAATTATCAAACATGTATCTAATACATGCATCAATTAAAAAGTGCAAACACACAAATGCTCTTAATCTGCCATAAAGCAAATGCTCTTAATTGCATATACAATATCAAGCATCAACTAATTGACTAAAATAGCAGAGAGATAAAGAGAGAAAGGGGTGCGAAGAGATTGTGTGAGTGAAGCAAATCAGTAATGAACTAATGAAGATGGTTCTAACGATTCATTCGACACTTGGTTGATTTCTAGTTTGTCATTTCATTAATTCGTTTGACACTTCAAGTGTGAGAGAGAGAGAGAGAGAGAGGTTGAGTCGCTAAGGAAGTGGTGTAGCACAAAGTGCAAAAGATTAGTGCAAAATATGACCAAAATTTTGATTTTTATAGCTTTTAATTGACCCTCCCGGTTCAGTGGGTTGGGGCAAGGATTGTTTGGTTTAGTGCGAAAACGATCTAAATATAGAAACCACCCAATGTAGTGGCTGGTTCACCGGGTTAATCTGCTGGGCTGGGCTAGGCCGGGCCGGGTTTTAAAACACGGGTTCTAGATCCAATGGTAAATGTGGTTTTTCAATTGGAAATTTGAAAGGAAGAAATATTGCTTTAGTGGGTAAGTGGCTTTAGAGGTTTCCCTTGGCACGACATTCTCTATGGCATTTAATTATCAATAGCAAACATGGATTATAGAAGTTTTTGATGTCCCTTAAAATTCATATCTAGAGGATTGATAAGGTTTTTAAGACACCTTTAGTTTGTTGTAGGTAATAGGGTGAGAGTTCATTTTTGGGAGGATGCTTGTGGATAAGTCATCTTTTTCTTACTTGTCTATGTCATTTATCTTGTTATCATGGCGTGTCAACTGCTCATTTTCTCTAGTCTTATAATCAACCATATTCTTGGTATTATAAAGACACGAGGGAGGTGATGTCTTTTTTGTCGATTCTTGATGATTCTTTGTTGAGTCAAGGTTCATGTGATAAAATTAGGTAGATTAGTGAGTCTTTGGGTGTTTTCTCTTGTAAATCCTTCTATGAATTTCTTATTGGTGATTCTTCTGGTCCTATTTTTATCTTTGCTATGATGATTTAGAAGGCTAAAATGCCCTATTAAACTGTAATGTAAGTTTTTGCATAGACTATTGCACATGACAAGATTAATACCACTGACATGCTTTAAAAGGGAGGCCTCATTTTTGTCTTTCCCCTCAATGTTGTGTCATGTGCAAAGGTGATTATAATTCATCCACACCCTCTAACATTTGATCAAATAAAATGGACACCCCTTGACATTACAACAATAGCACGTCGACCCCCTAACGTTTATAACTTGCAACACAAACGTCCCTTGCTGATAACATACTGATGTAGGACAACTTTGTAAATTAAAAATAAGGATTGTTTAGGGGCTATGAACATAATCCGTGAACAGTAATGAGCTGTGAACAGTAATTTGGCTAGAATCACTCCTAGGGTTCCGTAGGCATCACACTTAGGGTTAGAATTGCATCACACAACTCAAAAAACATGTAATTGCTGAAAATTCTGAATATCTCTCTTTATCTATTATTAAAAGTAACACAATTATATATAGAGTTCTAAATAATCCTAATCCCAAAAGATTAGGATTCCAAAGTCTGTAGAACTTCAAAGACATTAGGTTCCTACAAATTAGAAAACTAAAATTAACTAAAACTAGGACTTTAAATTCTAGAATATTCAATACTAAAATTTGACCCAAAAATATGATCTATTCTAGAGATTCTGAAAATTACAAAAATACCCTTGACACTAAAAAATATTAAAATGACATAAAATATTAATACTAGCAAATTAACTTAAAATAAGAATGTAAGGTTCCATATGGATCTTTGTCTTGATGGAAAGTCAATTCCATTATCTTTCACATCTTCGAAGTTGTGTTTCCTTGAGCATCTTATGGATTGCATCATTCTCCCCTGGTTGGAGAAAACTCGACTTTGGGTTTTAAAGTGTTGCAATATAAAAGTCCAAAAATGTTGAACTTGTATATGTAGCTGTCTTTGAGAAGCGTTAAGATGATGTTTCCTTTTCTTCTCTAATTGAGGAAACAAAGAAAAAATTTGAAAATTGATCTCCTTGATTGTGTCGTTGAAAGTTTCTGGAATGATAAAATCAGTTGGTGGAGAAAAGTGGATAGAAAGAAGCATTAGTGACTCTTCATGTAGATCCTTGAAAGATGCAAACAAATCAGGCTCTTGGAACATCATTGTTGTTGGTTGAAAGTCATTAATGGGAACAATTTCACTGGGCAACACTTTTAGGACTATTTCAGAGCTCTTAGGTAGTAACATACTCATCTCTAAAGGCTCATTTGATTCAATACTAGTTGTTGGATTTTCCATCTTGTCAGGCTCCACAACAAAAAAATTGTCTGGATATTCACTTATTACCTTAGCCTCTGGACAAGTAAGTAGCGTAGTTGCTTGAGATTGTGTTGATTCTTCTACTTGATTTCTTTCGTCTTGAATTATTCGATCAGTTGTTATTTTGAGCTGCTTTTGATGAATCTTCTCTAGTTGCACAGTAGAATCTAAATAATTTTGAATTTTACCCCTTTGCGAAGAAGAATCCCTTAATGTACTTCGTTGGTGAAGGAAATTTAGGTACATCTCCGTACCAAGTGCTACTTGGAATGCATGCTCTACGTTGTATAGTGGCTGCCCAAGTATTTCTGTCTTTATATTTGCTCTTAAACTAGCCTTGAATCGAGCAATTGTTTGGCAAGGTTCTTCTACGATATGATTTTTCAACATTAGGTCTTCAAATCTTTGAATATACTCTGTAACAGATAGTTTACCTTGTTATAGATTAATAAGTTGTTTGCACAACTTGCTACTATAGTTTGAGGGCATATACCTCTATTGAAGCTTAGTTTTCATTTTTTGCCATGTGTTTATAGCAGGTTGTTCCAATCTTCTTATATCTCCTTCAACACCAAACCACCAAATTTTTGCCAAGCCTACAAGTTTCATCTTGGCAAGTCTTATTCTCCTCTAATCTGAGAAATTATACCTAACAAAATAGTTCTCCATAGAAACAAGCCAACTAGAGAATATTGTAGAATCATCCCTTCCATCAAAATCTTGGATCTCCATCATCATATATCAATATTTAAGCCGCATAACATAGGATTTTTCGGCTCTGATACCAAACTGATGTAGGCCAATTTTGTAAAATTAAAATGGGGACTGTTTAGGGGCTGTGAACAGTACCCTTGAACAATAATGGCTGTGAACAGTAGTGTGAACAATAATTTTGGCTAGAAATCACTACTAGGGTTCCATAGGCATCACACCTAGGGTTAAAATTGCATCACACAACTCAAGAAACATATAATTGCTGAAAATTTTGAATATCTCTCTTCATCTATTATTACAAGTAACACAAACTATATATAGAGTTCTAAATAATCCTAATCCCAAAAGATTAGGATTCCAAAGTTTCTAGAACTTCAAAGACACTAGGTCCCTACTAATTAGAAAACCAAAATTAACTAAAACTAGGACTTTAAATTATAGAATATTCAATACTAAAATTTGACCAAAAAATATGACCTATTTCAGAAATTCTGAAAATTATAAAAATACCCCCGACACTAAAAAATATTAAAATGACATAAAATATTAATACTAGCAAATTAACTTAAAATAAGAATGCAAGCTTCCATATAGATCTTTGTTTTGATGGAAAGTCAATTTCATTATCTTTCACATCTTCGAATTTGTGTTTCCTTGAGCATTTTATGGATTGCATCACATACGTTAAAACCCCTAATAGAAAATAATGACCTTATTTGCCTTAAACCCATGCCCAAATTCATACCCATACCCATATTAAAATCAAACCCATGATTTATGACCCAAGTTTTTGTTTCCTACCAAATATATATATATATATATATTCATGTCCTTACACTTTCAAAGGGAAATCATGAGTAGAAATAAGATTAAGAAGAAAGGAATCAAAATTAGAATTAGAGGATGGAACAAGATATGAAGAATAAGAAAAATCAGTGTTTCAAGCATCAACATTCTTGTTCTCATCTCTTGATTTTCGCACTAAATCCATATTTGTACCTCTTTGAATAGTCCCATTCCTTCAAATCAAATCAAAAGAGACTCGGAAACATGGGAAACATATGTGTTCCTAATGCTCATCGCGTGCTTGGTTTGATAAGTTTAGTGTGGCTATACTTCAATATGGCTTTCAACGCTCTAATTCATACCATTATGTTTTTACGTGCAAATCCACCGCAGATGTCATTTGTCTATGTCGATGATATTATTATTTGTGGTAATTACTCAGTTGGTATTGTCCATTTTAAGACTTATTTGGGAAGACAGTTCCACACCAAAGACTTAGGCCTTCTTTAATACTTTCTTAGCATTGAAATAGCTCGATCGAAGGAAGGTATTAGTTTGTAGCAAAAGAGGTATGTCTTAGATTTACTCTTTGAAATAGGTAACTTTAGTGCACGCCCAGTTGATACCCCAATGGATCCAACGGTTAAATTGGATACTGAAAGTGGAGATGTTTTTGACGATATAAGGTGTTATCAGAGGTTAGTTGGTAAACCGATTTATCTCACTTGTGCACATCTTGATATTACTTTAGATGTTGGTGTTGTTAGTAAGTTTATGTATATTCCTCGTAAACTTTATTGGGAAGTTGTTTGTCGTATTCTTCGCTATTAGAAAGGAGTATCAGATAGAGGATTGTTATATTAGTCGTCGTTCTCCGTAAATGTTATCGGATTTTCTAATGCTGACAGGGTAGGTAGTCGTGCTAATAGGAGATCTACTTCTGCTTATTGTACATTTGTTGATAGTAATCTTGTTACTTGGCGTAGTAAAAAATAAAACGTGGTGGCATGTTCTAGTGCAGCTGCCGAATATTGTGCCATAACCCATATTGCATGTCAGATGTTGGCTTGCTTTCTACTTCGTGAGATGGGTGTTAATGTGCCATATCCTATGCAGATGCATTGTGATAAACTTGGTGCCAATGCCATAGCCATTTTTATTGTCAGTAATCCAGTGCTACATGAGTGTACCACACACATTAAAGTTAATTGTTATTTTATTTAGAATCTCTTAATGCAAAAGGAGATTATTACCCCTTATGTCAAGTCTGGTGTCTAGTGATCAATTTGGTGATGTTTTTATTAAACCATTGGCACAGTTCACCTTTAGTAACCTTTGTTCAAAGTTAGGCATTTTTGATCTCTAAGCTCTAGCTTGAGGGAGAGTGTTGGAGATCTACTTTTTTATTATATTGCTTTCCTATTGTTAGAGATTTCCTTTCCTATTATGTTGTTTTCTTATTATGTTCTATTTTCCTAATATTGTAATTGTTCTCAGTATCAATCTAATATAAATAGGTGATAGGGTGTTGGTAACGTACATTCTATACTTGTTATTTTCTCAATCTCTTTCTCTCTTATTTTTCTTCTTCTTTCTCCTAAACCTAGACCTAAACCCTAATATTTGATTATTGAGTTTCAATTATCTTGTATTTAGGTAGGCTACAATTTTTATTCTCTATTTGAGTCTCTGAGAAAATCCCAAATTTCCAACCCTTTTGTTCATAGAAAGCCTCCCAATAGGTATAGTAAAGAAATTAGAGTCCAAATTGGTAACTAAAATCTACAGAAGCAGAACAAACCACTTGAGCCCTAAGAGGGAGCTTACAGAGTGCTAGTCTTTGGAATTGAATCTGTCTAAAGCCCAACTAACACGAGCGTTAGGCAAGGGCTAGGCGAGCGGTGGTCTTGGTTAGAGATTTTTGCTGCCTCCAATTTCATGAACCGCTAGAGCGCTAAGAAGGCGCTAAGAAAGTGGTGTTCATTGGTTTTTCTGAACAAAACCTATGTTCAATTTCTCTTTTGAGTACCCAATAGGTGTTACTCAACAATGCTCTATACCATGACCTTTATAGTGTTTCAAAAACATTTTTACCATGACCTTTATAGTGTTTCAAAAACATTTTTTCAAGTTATAAAAACATTTTCAAAGAACAATACAAGTGTCATGCTATGGATTTAATTAAAGTATCCTAAATCCAATTTTAAACCCAAGTCTGAACCATCCTAGACCCACCAAGGCGTCTAAAGTCTCTTAGCTCACCTAATAATGATGGATTCCAATAAGATCATAGTAGCAAAGCTTGAATCTCTTCTTTTCATTCGACGTTGGTCTACGGCTTCACAAGCATCATAACCTTTAGATGTAGTTGAGATACATAACATTGTGACTCACGGAATTTTACCAATATAACTATTTCCCAACATGGTAACCTCAAATCTCTCCCTAAGAATAGGCTCAATTCTCTTACAAGCCTTGAAAATAGGATTTTCAAATTTATAATCTTGGTCAACTTTCAATTTTGGTAATCTCGTAAAATCTCTCAATGTTTCTCCTAATTTTCTTGATCTTCTCTCCTCAAACGTCAATGGTTAACCACCTTGAGCTCTCAACTAGTGATATCGGGATGGCAGGTACTACAATAGATATTGGGATAGTAGATACCCCTAGTGTCCCACAAATTGGGATCGCACGACTTGAAATAGGGTAGGTTCGTGTTTCACCTAACCCCAAATCTAACATGCTTATTTGACATATGAAATAAATATTTTTATCTGAACATAGATGTATTATTATATATAAAAGTTACAAAACAAATCATGACCCAAAATAGCGTATCAACTACATTTACCTCCATCGTACTTCGTATTGAAAAAGTATCGGACCACGTATCCTTACCAGTTCCACATACCAAATCTACTTACGATTTAGGTAACATTGGGTACTACAGTCATCCCACGATATGTGATTGCATAACCCTTGCTATCCAAATCGTTGGTGATCAATAAAATAAATATGGAACCTTTATTATTCATAACCATTAAAGGTGTCAGATCATATTTGCAATTGGTTAATTTTGTAGAGTCCATTGCAAAATATTAACCTATTCCACGGTCATGAATCTATCAAGTTCAAAATTCGAAAGCATCATTGAAGATAAGAGATTAAGTTCAAAGTTACATCATTTAACCACAAACCGAAGCGAATAAGTCTCCTGAGGCCTAGGCGAGAAGCGAGAGGTGAAGTGAAGCGAACAAAAAAAAAAGGCAAATGTTTTATATCTAAACCATCATAGATGAAAAATCTGGTCATTAGTACTCAACCATCACAGATGACATCTTTTCGGTTACAAATGGGAAGCAACAACAAAAATTATGTGGTTTTCTACTAAATCAATCTATTTTGAGAGAAGCAATTGAACTAAGCATAACAAAGCTATAGAAAATCAGTTGAAGCATAACTATATAACACAGCATCATAGTAGAAGCAAAGGGGGAGGTTCCAGCAGAACTAGAAATAGAATCAACATCACATTAAAATCAATAGGAAAAAAAATAAAATTAGAAACAGAGTAGAAGAGGAGGTTCCAGTAGACCTAGAAAATCAGAAGAGAGGCAGAATTAGAGGAGAAGAATCGGAGGACGTAGAATTAAATAGTTCACTAAAGTGATCGTTTATTCGCTTTTTTTGCTTTTTCACTTATTTGCTTCTTCGCTACTGCTTGTTTTTCTCTTACCTCGTTTACGTTCGCTTCGTGTGGCATGTTTAAAGGTGATATAATAGGGTCGTCTCACTTCGCTTCTCGCCTAGGCTTGCTCTTCACAACACTGTTTAGGACAAAGGTAAAATGACTTGGACACATAAGATGAACTTAGTTATTTTAACTTACGATGAATAGGATGAAAATTGAATTGAAAACGATCCGATTATGACTCCTAGTGATTTTAAAAGAATAGTTTTTGTAAACTATTTATGAGTTTTGAAAATATAGTTTGAGTCACAATTGAACCCCTCTTTAAACAACACCTTTTAGTGCTCCAACAGATTAGTTTTTGTATGATTTTATGCTAAAAAACTCGTAGGGACCGATCTATGTCGCTAGTATTCGTTAGAGTGATTTTTTTATGACTTAGGAAAGAAATGGGAAAATGCCATAAAAGGCAGCACAAGGCTCGCTCGAGCGGTTGCATGGTCACTCAAGTGGTGCCCGCCTAAGTCGTGTTTGAAACGTTATGTTCACCTTAATGACAACCATCCTATGACTGTCCTCCCACTGATCGAGCGACCGTTCACGAATCTGAGTTTTCTTATTTACAAAGACTACCTTTATTCTGAACTTATAAATAAGAAGAGTCTTTTCCACATTTAGGTTGATTTTAAAGAGAGAAATTTATTCCTCTACCTTGAGAGTTTCCACCACAATCTAGATCTCTTATATCCAAAGGCTACCATTGGTGATTCTACCCAATTTCACAACTTTGAGAAGTAGAACTTGTTGGTTGACAGACCCATTGGCATGTGCATATCAAGGATTGTTGGCGTGCCCATAGTCGCTTAAGGCCTAGACGATCCGTGCAGCGGTGAGGTTCAAGTGAAGTTACACAAGATGTTGGAGAGAGACTGTTGGCGGAGATACATAGCAAGGAAAGGAGCATCTAATCATGCTATTGGTTGACTTATAAGTCTTGAGTATTTGTATGTTAACTTAGAGAGTAGTGGATCAGACTTTGGTGAAAAAGGAAGTTTCCTGTTGTTTTTAACAAGGAGGGTTTTATACGTCAACAAATCACTCATATTCTTTACTTTCTATCGTATATGCTTGTGATAGTTTTGCACACGCGCACTATGTGTTTGTTGTATTGATTGATTGACATTCATTTAACCATAGTTGTACATTTAGATTTGAGGTCGCTGTGAGGTTGACTTGAGCGAATTAATTAAAGATTAATTTAATTAATCGTCATGAGTAAAAGTGGTTGTGGTGACTAAAGGGGTTCTCACTTTGTTAAATCTTTGTGGAAAGAGGTAATTGTGGTGGGTTATGTTTTAATTAGTAATTGATTTGGGTTAAAATAAAAAAATCTATTCATCTCCCTCTAGGTATAGTGTCTTAGAGTCTACGTATATAATCGTGAGGGAAGATCCATATCGGATTATCCCTCCAGAAACACCAAAAGGTTTGTTGTTATTTTGGTGATCAATAAAATAAATATGCAACCTTTATTATTCACAACCATCAAAGGTTTGTTGTTTGGGATTACTTTTCCCTTTGTAACTCCTAGCACAATAATGACTAAAATATTCAATGATTGCATTTGTGGATTATAATGGTGGAAGCGATCTAGATAAAAGTTTCAAAATGAATTACTACCCAAAACAACGTACCATTTAATTCTACCCTAATCGCACTGAGTATCAAAAAAAAAGTTTTATACCATGTACTAGATTGACCCAAGACTAGGTAAAATTGCTTCAACTTTTTCTCTTTCTAAATTAATAACAATAATCAAAGTTTTAGTCTTAGAACCTACTAGAAATATAGTCTTTTTTTAATGCAATACACTATCGGAATGGAAAAAAAATTGAAGATTTACCAGAATCAATCATTACACCAAAGGTGTGTAGGAATACCAATCACTGTTATCTATTCTCCACTTATCACTGCCCCTCCTTGGATACCCGCCCACTCCATCCACCTATCAATATATAATGAGCAATCTTTATTGTACAATCTTGCAAAAATAATTGTTTCCCTTTCTGACTAATTGCTTTCTTGATAGCAGGTCCTAAGAGTTCAGTGCATCAAATCTATCCACCATAGTTCTTTGTTGGTTCTCATATTTTTTTGAATTGGATTCTGTAGACCCCAAATCCAATTTCTTCCTTTTAAATGCAGTCTTGTTTCATAGCTTCATCATCTTTGCTTGCTAGAGATGCCTGTCCATGGCGTATATGAAGCACCTTGGTTGGAGTTATTGTGGTGCAAAAATGGCTAAAATGATATGCGTCTTCATTTAGTAGCACATGCATTGTGGTGTTCTTGTCCACTAAACTATGAAGCACCTTAGTTGTAGGCAACTGGGACCACAGCATTGATTCGTGAAGGCACTTTTTTAGGCTATGTTGCTCAACATGGAAAGCTGAGTTTTGGATTTGAGTGTGGTTTCAGGCCCAAGGGCGGACCTAGGATCTTCTACTAAGGGGGCCGAACAATGGTACAAGCAAAAATTTTATTCCAAGTGGTTATTCAGTAAGTTGTTTGCAATGTCAAATTTTTAATAAATCAGAAGATACCTGTCCAATTACATGTGAAAATATACTAATCAATTCATCAAAGTATTATTTCATTTTTATTTAACTCCATAGTCATTGAGTTCAACGAAATTTCCATTCAATTTCATCACATCATGAATAGTTTAATACCACTTCATCAAGTACTCCAATAATTATAGTGGAATATGTGCCAAATTTTAACAAATAATTTAATATTTCTACTTAATTTCAAAATATTATTGATCGATTTTTTTTTTAAAAGTATGTATTTATCGCAGAGTTAGAGCCTCTCCAATGGTGATTCAAATTTTTACTCAAATTTGAGTAAAAATTTAAGTAAAAAACTTAATTTGATACATACCACTCAAATAAAGAAAATCAAATATATACTTAAATCTTTTTAAAAATTTTCATATTGTCTCAAAAGCTCATTTTTTTATAAATCACGGTAACTGGTTGTAGTATCAACCTCTTGGAGCATTTTTATATTTTCAAAATATGATGCCCTCTACCAATTGCAAGTAGATTTCCCACATACTTGCACAAAAATTCCATCTAAATTTTCTAAGACTTGATATCTACAGTGGATTCACACTGCAAAGGAATTCACACAACGGATTCACAATCAAGAAATCACTAAGGTGAAGCTTCACAGAATGAGCAATGTAAAGGGCCACAAATTCGATATCTGCAAAGGACTAATTCGTATGCCATCATTCTATACTTCGATGGGTAGGGTTAGGGTTTATACAAAAAAAAAAAAAAAAATGCAAGAACCAGTTATTCAGATAAATGAGAGAATGGAATAAAATACAAGATGAAAAGGGAAAAAAATAGAAGATGAAAGAGGGAAGAAGATTATCTTGAGATAGTCAACTGTCGTTCCTTTTGACAGAATCGCTGAAGTGAGGAAGTGAAGGGAAGCAGAACGTCTTGGCACACAGAGGGCTTCGGTGGAGATAAAAAGTTACTGTTAGATTTTGGTATAGAGTCTGGGGCTCCCTCAATTGGGATCCAATAAAGGTTTTTCTCTTGAAGTTTGAGTCAAAGGTTGGAACAAGTTTTTTTGATTTTTTTACTCAAATTTAAATTCGAGTAAAAATTTGAGTCAGTGTTGGAGATGTTCTCACAATCAGAACACATAGCCCTGTCCATTGTACCCTTCATCATTCTCGGAGACTAGAACTCCCTATGCATTAGTCACTCCATAACTCATGAAACTTGAACCCATGACTCCTAATCTTCTTGGGACAGTCATTACACCTTTGCCACTAGACCACAATCTTTTGGTTCTGCCCATGGTTACAGCCATGTGACCATGTCTGACCATGAAAGGCTTCGATATTGTAAATGGGATATGTATGATATATAACTTCCATATGTGGCTTAACCATAACTATATCTTATATTGAAGACAACACTATTTTGATAAGCCCTTTGTTCTAAAGTCATTGTGAGATCTGCAGATCTTCAAGCTTTTGCTACTGTTTCACCTGAATTCTTGTACCATGCTTGTAAGGGTACTTATCTTTGTGTTCTGTTAACATTTGTAAAGTTTCATTTTTATTCTGGATTGGAATTAAATTTGACTCTTAAAGCAGTTGTACCATCAAGTATTCAACTGATGCGGTGACAGGCGCATAAGATGATTCAGGCAAAAGTTATTGGCAAACTTCTGCTAAATTCCCTCTCTATTGCACTTATCTTATGACATGCTAGCATATTCAATTTTTTGACCGGCTGCTTTGAATTTATTTGTTGTACATGTATATTGCTCTCAGCCATTCATGCTACATCCAGAAAATTGTTGCTTTTCCCTCTTCTAAATCATATATTTTTGCATCTACAGGGAAGAATATGGTGTTTGATGGGCGCTTTGGAAGAAGTAAGTATCCTTCCCGAACAGATTCTACTAAAATGTTAAATTCTAGGTTGTTGGAAACAAAATATAGACTTTTTTGGTCCCACTTGTTTGAGAAGTTGTATCTTTTTTCTAATTTGTGTCTTGAGTGGTATGCAGACGCAGTACTGCTGACTGCTGTCTTCTGTTTTTAGATATTGGATATTAGTGGGAATTTGGTAGTCTTGCTTAATGCACTGAAAAGTTTCAGTCTCTGAGTAATTGATTACATGTTTCTACGAATAAGCGGTGTTTCGCCCATAAGATTCGTATGTTGGCATAAGCTCAAGTTTTTGTAATATGTTAATACTTGAATTGATGTGGTGGTTAAGCTCGAATGCCAAACAAGTTTTCAGGTTTTGTAGCAGGGGGACTGCTATGGGGAAACTGGGCTCTGAATCCTGTATACAATGGTAGCTTGCTTGGTCATTGCCTAGTGCAACGGTGAAATGCTCAACCTAATGGAAGGAGTTTTCCCTGTTGTCAAAAGCCGAGTCTGCTGAAACTATTATTGGACCGCATGATTTAGGTTCAAATCTGAGGACAACAATTTTGTGTAAATAATGCGAAAAGTTTCAGCATGAACCTAGTCCACTCTTCCCAGGACCATCATTTAACAGGGATCAAACTGTTTCTTTTAGTTTGCTGGTTTTATATGCAGTCTGCATTTGGACGTTGAGCAGATGGTTTCATTTAGGTGACCTTGTGTTGAGCTTGCTTATTTTCAATGTATTCTTCCCGTGGATGTTGAACCAGATTGTTATATTTATGCACCTCTCTTATGTCTGATTACATCACCTGCTTTTGCACTTGCATCTTTGACTTTGTTTGGCAAAGAAGCTCATCTTTATTTGTATTTTTTTGCCCTTTATCTCTCCAGTTTCCTTTTCTTTTGCGTCTTTTAACAGATTGCACAATCTTGTTGTGTCAGCAGTTATATTGAAATCACTCTATTTTTGTCTCATGCAATTCAAGTTTCAGGCTATATTTAAAGCTAGGCATGCAAATATTTCTGGGATATCAAACGAGGTTTTGAGATGGATGATGTTCTTCTAGATGCATGTTAACCAATAAATGCATGATATTATTGGATTTGTCAGTGATCTGCATGGAATGACCAACTATGCAATTTTGTTGGATTTGTAAACTTCCCGAGGATAGCTAGTGGAAGATATTATTTGAAAGATATCCTCTAATCCTATGTTTGCAACCTAAATTCTTTGTAACTACAAGATTATTTTGATTATTGGTTTTTGTTGAATCTAGTTACTCTAATTTGTTGAAGATTTTCTAAGAAGGTTCGGTGCATTTTCCTTGTAAAGCTGCGTTGTTGAAATTCTTCAAACCAGGTTTTCTTTGTAATCAATGGTCATTCTTAAAGCTGCTGTGATTTTTTTAATTTTTTTTTACCACATTATCGTATTTTCTTATTTATTTTGAAAAAACGATTGTTTCAACAAAAGCATGATTTAAATCTGTGTTTTTCATAGAAAAAAGGGATGGAGTGGAAAATAAGTGAGGAAAAATACAGATAGAATTAAGTATGGAAAAGACGGTAATTTGGAAGAAAAATGATTACGTTTCCTTATCAATGTAATTTGTCAGCTACTGCAACGGGACATCATTGCAAGCGCTGAATGCCTTGAAACTGTTTGTGATGTCCCTTAAGATTGCTTCTTGTTGTGATGCCCTTCAACCCTTGGTTTCTTAGAGGTGGCATTGCCTTCACAATATGTTTGCATGCACGTGCAGTCTGAAGCATCCATTCATGCACTCAGATTATATAACCGTTCTTGGGCTCTGTGTGCGTCGGGCATCGCCGGACCCTCGGTTCATGTTCTTTCTCCTGGCTCTCTTCTATCATGGTGGAAGCTTAATATCTGTAGCAAGGAGAAGATCCAGAAATGATACGGTCAATCTTAAACAAATATGAGTTAAACCCCTAGAGGCAACCTATGATTTAAATTTTCCGGTTTCAATGGTTTTTGAGAATATCTGCACCCAAGCTTTTTGTGCAAAGATACTCAATAGTAACATTTTTTTTTAAAGGTATTTTGCATTATGCCATTCACATGGTGATACTGATGTATTATAACTTTTATGCAAAAATTAGTACCTGTCGCATTAGCATTTGAGATTCTCTGAGTAGTAGGATGGTCATATCGGAAACAAGAGTTGGTATGTAACATTCATTCCCTTTTTTCACCTTCCATGGATAGCTTTGATTACACAAGTCTCTCTAGGAATGCTCTCAATAAAACAAATCGCTCCGATTCTAGTGACATATCTCTCATAGGTAGCATGTGATCAAAAAATGGCCAGTCGAAAAATCTCATGCATCATCAGTATAAGAGTGAAGTTTTGAGGAAATCAGTTTTAACCTTGGCATAATCTCATGAACGAATATTGATGTAAAAAAAAAAAAATTCTAGTTAACACACCCCACTTGTAGTAGATAATACACATATGCATCACACTTGAGATCACCTAGGGCTTTTTGTAGGTTGTAATGGGGCTAGAGGTCAGTGGCTAATGAAATAACGTCAATGGTGATCAAAGGCTATCTTTTTATGCAGTGTTGAACACCTCTTTCTAACTTTCTTGATATTTTGCCTGGGAATGAAATTTCTTTTTGTCCCATTTTTCACTTTCTTGACAATTCCTTGTCTCACAGTGTCTTTTCTCTTTTGGTTGCTTCCACTGATTTTCCTTGTTTTGAATAGTAGCCACCATTTACTATTTTTCTTGTCTTTCTGTTTTCATATTGATTTGCAAAAGGGTACAAGAAATTCGATAGCAAGGTATGGTAAATGTGTGCTTTTATGACTTTGGTCATTACACGGGCAAAAAAGAATTCATTTATTTGAGGCTCAAGCATGATTGACTAGGGATAAACTTTTGTAAAAGAATTAGCTAAGGCTCAAAGTCGATCCAAAGATGGCCTAAGATCTTTTCTCAAGTATGTGCATATGTATGTATGCAAAAGTTCCTTGTGGGTTATGAAAAATAGATCACTTTAGTTGCATCAATCAAAACAAGTTTAATGAGATTATTGAAAGAGATCAGAAGTGAAAGAGCTTACTTTGAGTAATTATTGATATCCTCTCAAAAAACAATGTAAAGCTCAAGACTTACCCTGGTTTTCATTGTCATCTCCACTGGTTATGTTGGGTGTTTCAAGGAATGTTAGTTATATAACGATTCCGTTTTTGAGTCTGATCACCTTGTACTTTAAGAATAACAAATACTTATGTACATTTGACAATTTAAGCATAAAGATAGCATTGATGTTCCAAAAAATTAAGGTTTTAAGTCGGGGGTGTTAAGTTGAGGTGTCAAACCGATCATGTGCTTAGTCATTTTCACAAGTAATCCTTAACATCCACATATGTTTCGTTATTAACAAGAATTAGAGTGCTAACTCGATTCATGCATTTTAAACAAATAAAAGTGATAAATTGAATCATTCATTGCATAAAAGATACTTGTTTACAATAATGTCAATGATGCAATTCATCCATTCAAAACATTATTTCGACTATCCACAATCATATACAAGTGTCCACAATAAGCACAAAACTTCCACAAGAATTATCAAGAAGAAAACCCTCTACAATAGTACAGAAATCTCCCAAAAACTATTCAAAGAAGAATCAACAAACAAGAAACAACTCAGAACAAAAATCAACTACTTCTCCTCAAGAACAGAAATAATCAATCCTCTCCTCTATCTCTCTCAGCACCACTAGCACCACCCCTCAAAAGCCTCAAGATCTCATCTTGCTTAGCTTCAATGCTAAGCATGATGTCCCGTAGAGATCGTCGGGTGGTTGTGCTAGGGCCTGCTTGATCTGGCTGCTCTCTCTCTATCTCCATTTCTCTTTCTTCTTCGGTGTCCAACTCCTCTTGTACCTCATCTATTCCCTGAGGAGGGTGCACTTCTTGCCTAGCCACCGGGGCATCACTATGTCCTAAGCTTATTTTGAACGACCCTTTGTTCAGTGGTCCCATTGGCTTTTGGATGTTCATTTCTGGTCTCAACCTCACTCCATTGTCGGTGCAAATTTCCGTCAGAAGTGTGCCAAATGGGAGTGCATTCCTCTTTGCATTGCACCCCTTCTTCATCTCATTCAAAACCATCGAGGGGAGGTTGATGCTATTGCCCTAGTGCATAGAGCAATCGTGCCATCTTGGGCAAAATCTCATTTTTTCTTCCTATTGGCGCTAGGTTCGCCACCACAATCAAATTAAGCATCTTGTACTTGTTAGTCAGCTCTCCTTGTTTCAAAAATTTTCTCCCTCCCCATGAAAAATCAGCCTGCCTTGTCAACTCTCTTCCAACAACATTCAACACCACATTTTTCTTGGGCGGATACATTGGGTTTTCTACCCGAGGCATGTCTTTTCTTACGTCCAAAAGACATGCCTCATCCACATCGATGTGGGTGCCTCGAACATGCGTTCGGATTGCGCCATTGATGATCTCGGCGTTGGAGTAGAACTCCCTCACCAAGTTAACAACGGCGTCTCTGCCATTTCTCAAATGCCACACCCATCCCCTCTTCTCTATCTCTTCCAACAACCCCAACTCAGCAAAATCCGCAATTACTACATCTCGTTCACAAACTATAGCACGATTTTAAAAATTTTTTCATACCTCTCAGCCTTAAGGGCGCTGAGAAATCTAGTACGATCGTATCTCTTTCTTCTTTGTTTCCCTTCCCTTCTTGAATGACTTCTTCTACGAAGTTTGACTATTGATTTACTGGTGGAGTGCGCTTGGCAGGGAGCTTAACCCTAGGCATTGTGCTGTTCTCATTTTTGAGCTTAAGAGGTGGTGAAAAATTTTGGTTATCCGATGAAAATTGGGGATTTTTGATGTGGAAAAGCTTTTGGGTGGCTGATTTGTGGTGGAAATGAGGAATGAGTCGAGTATTAAGGGCTGGGGAGTGAAAAGGGACCCTAGGGTTTAGAGGATTTTTGAGTTTTTTGGAAATTTTGAACTAAGGAAGACGACCCAGGTATTTGTAGTCTAAGGAATAACGTTCGAACGTTGTATGAAGGATTTTAAAATACCGTTCAAACCTTAATGTCGTTCGAACGTTGTGAACTCCCAGTACTTTTGAGTTTTGTCAGAGACCAAAGTACTATAAGCTTCTGTCGTTCGAACGTTATTATCGTTCGAACGGGCTATTGGCGTTCGAACGAGATGAGCTCCCAGTACTTTTGTTTCCATCAGAGACTTCATCAGAGGTTGAGTACTATAAGCAGTCTACGTTCGAACATAGAATCAAAACTCAAAATTTTTTTTCTCTGCACTTATTTTATGCAAAACAAAAGAGGGCAAAATATTCAAATTTGAACCAAAAGTTCATGGCGTCTCAGGACAGATCCCTACCCACGCTTCAGGTTGGTATTTTGGGACGTTCCTTACTTGACCCATGTTTTCATTTCAGTCAAAAGAGTTTGTACAAAACAAAAGAATTTATTATTATTTTTTTTTACAGAAATTCGGACCCTTGGCTTTCATCCCAACTATTCTAATCCGAGTCTTCATCTGTCCCCGTGCCATCTGAACAACCAGTAACTCTCCCAATTTCCTGTCTCACAAACCGGTTAAGCAATGTACCGGAATAGGATGGCGTGTCAGGATAATCTTTACTCTGCCCATTCACTATCCAGTCTAATCAATCGAGCGCTCGACCGAAAATTGGTTCAGAACAATGATTATATCTCTTCTCATGAAAATATCTACCACATTGTTTACAGGCACTAAGTCTTTTGGCATGACGGCGTTTGGCATAGGTGCTTCGACCGCATAGGGGTTTCTGTTGTTGTTCCCGGATCTCATTCTTTTTTACCAATCTTGCTTGTCTCATGATCATAGTGTGCACATCAGAAGGAAATGTGCGTAAAACTCCTAAACTAAACCAAAAAAGTTTAACATCCATGCTTTTTATACTATTAAGACTCATTATCTGGTTCTTTAATGTCTGTCAGTCACAAAGACGATCAAAGATGACCCACAAACATAATCATCAAAATATAAAACATGGTAAAACTACGGTACACAATTTGGTCAAGAACAACAACAATAGAAGCAACAACAACAGAAATTTTAAAAATTTTCTAATAGGCTCAGGCTCATATAAACTGTAGTTCTCTCCCCCCAACCTAAACTGAACATTGTCCCCAATGTTTCGAATTTACCGATCAGGTGAGCTTTGAATGGTAGAGATCTGGTTCATTAGCCGAGACCTACAAGCAAAATACACAAATCAACCATCTCATTGTAGATTTGGGTTAGGGTGATAACTCTTGATTCTGAGTACAGACAGAAGAAGCATAGCCATGTACAAATAAAGTAAACACACGTAGAGTATAAGACAAATGATGAGATCTTCTGGTAGTATGGTCATGGTGTTGTTGGGTCCAGAGTATTGTAACAGCGGAGAAGAAGAAGAAAAGTAGAAGAAGAAAAAGAAGAAGAAGAAAGAAAAGAAAAGAAAGGGGCCGAGGTGAGGGGAATGGGAGGAAAACGGGGTGGGGCCTTATAAAGGCGATGGTGTGGTTTGGGTTGGACCTGGTTCTCCCTGACCCGGCCCTTTTTTGTGTCGGCAGACGCTTTTCTTGAAGCGCAGTTCTGGATCCATTAAAAGAATGGTCTCCACATTTTTGACAAAGTCCTCCACAAAGGGTTTCAATCTCTGACCATTGACGGTAACGATATTACCGTTTGATGGGTTTTCCACTTCCACTGCCCCATGTTCAAACATTTTTTTGACAATGTAAGGTCCAGTCCATCTTGATTTCAACTTTCCAGGAAAAAGGCAGAGTCTTGAATTGAAAAGTAGAACTTTTTGATCTGGTTCAAAAGACCTTCGCACTATGTTCTTATCATGGAAAATTTTCATCATGGATTTTGCAATCTTAGCATTTTCATATGCTTCATTTCTTAATTCCTCCAATTCATTACTCTGAAGTCTTTTTGCTAGTCCAGCTTTGTCCATGTCAAAGTTCATTGCCTTAATAGCCCAGTATGCCCTATGTTCCAATTCCCCATGTAGGTGACAAGTCTTTCCATAGACTAGTCGGTAAGGAGACATGCCCAAAATTGTTTTAAAATCAGTACGATATGCCCAGAGTGCATCAGTTAGTCTTGACGACCAATCTTTGCGGTCTGGATTTACTATTTTTTTTAAAATTAATTTGATCTTCCGATTAGCTAATTCAACCTGTCTACTAGTTTGTGGATGGTATGGAGTTGTAATTTTGTGAAAAATCAAGTATTTTTTTATCAGATTCCAGAAAGGTCGATTACAAAAATGAGCACCTCCGTCACTTATGATGGATTTTTGGATTCTAAATCGGGATAAAATATTTTATTTTAAAAACTTGATCACTGTTTGATGATCATTATTCCGACATGGAATTGCCTCAACCCATTTGGATACATAGTCTACGACTACCAAAATGTATAGATAGCCAAAGGAAGGGAAATGATCCTATAAAATCAATGCCCCAACAGTCAAAAACTTCAATTATCAGAATGGGTTTAGAGGCATCATGTTTCTCTTTGAAATATTTCCCAACCTTTGACATCTATCGCAAGTTGAATAAAAAACATGGACATCTTTGAAAAGTGTGGGCCAGTAAAATCTACACTGCAGGATTTTCGCAGCGATTTTTCTGGATGAAAAATGGCCACCACATGCTTCGGAATGACAAAATGCTATTACTTGTTTGCTTTCTTGAGCGGGGATACAACGTCTTATGATTTGATCCTTATAGTACTTAAATACGTACGGATCTTCCCAAAAGAAATTGCGAACCTCTCTCAAAAATTTCTTTTTGTCTGTGGGGGAAAAAGACGGATGGAGTGTTCCAGTAGCAAAAAAATTAGCAATATCAGAGTACTAGGGGGTCTTATCAATTATGAACAATTGTTCATTGGGGAATTTTTCATTGATTGACATTCCATCCTTATGAAATTCATAAGTTAACCTGAAAAGATGGTATGCTACCACATTCTCAACACCCTTTTTGTCTTTAATGACCAAGTCAAACTCTTGAAATAAGAGTATCCATCGCAAGAGCCTAGGTCTAGCATCCTTCTTTGTGAGCAAAAATTTTAATGCTGCATGGTTAGTGAACACAGTAACAGAAGAACCAACAAGATAAGAATGAAATTTTTCCAAAGCAAAGACTACGGAAAGTAATTCTTTTTCAGTTGTCAAATAGTTCATTTGAGCATCATTCAAAGTTTTACTTGCATAGTAAATCACATGTGGTTTCTTATCTTTTGGTTAACCCAACACAGCACCCACAACATAGTCACTTGCATCACACATTAGCTCAAAGGGTAAAGTTCAGTCAGGGGATTGCATTATTAGGGCAGAAATTAACATGCCTTTAAGCTTGTCAAAAATGTTTTGTCACATTTCACTCCAATCAAAGATTACGTCTTGACTTAGGAGATAACACATGAGTTTAGCTATGGTACAAATTTTTTTATGAATCTCCTGTAAAACCCTGCATGTCCCAGAAATGATCGGACATCCTTTACAGTCTTGGGAGCAGGCAAATTCCCAATCAGATCTATTTTGGCCTTGTCAACTTTCATGCCCCTCAAACGACACAATGTGACCTAAGACAATGCCTTGTGTTCCATGAAATGACATTTCTCCCAATTGAGCACCAGATTTGCTTCTTGACATCTTACTAATACTTTTTCTAGGTTGGCTAGACACAAATCAAATGAGTCACCATACACAGAGAAGTCAACCATGAACACTTCCAAAAATTTCTCGACCATGTCACTGAATAGACTCAACATGCATCTTTGGAATGTTGTAGGAGCGTTACAAAGTCCGAATGACATCTTTTTGAATGCAAAGGTGCCGAAGGGGCATGTGAATGTGGTTTTCTCTTGATCATTGAGTGCTATCTCAATTTGATTGTATCCGAAATAGCCATCCAGGAAACAGTAAAATTCATGCCCTGCGATTCTCTCTAGAACTTGGTCAAGAAAGGGAAGAGGGAAATGGTCTTTTCTGGTTACTAAATTGAGTTTTTGGTAATCGATACACATTCGCCATCCTGTGACGACTCTAGTTGGTACCAGTTCATTTGCATCATTTTTAACCACTGTGACTCCAGACTTTTTAGGCACAACTTAGGTTGGACTAACCCATTTGCTATCGGAGATGGGAAAGATTATCTCAGCATCTAAGAGCTTTAAAACCTCTGCCTTTACTACTTCCTTCATGTGAGGGTTCAGTTGTCGTTGCATTTGACAAGAGGATTTTGAGTCCTCTTCAAGGTATATAGCATGATTGTAGATTAATGGGCTTATACTTTTCAAGTCAGCGATGGTCCACCCAATGGTGCTTTTGTGGCTTTTAAGAACTTCAATCAGTTTAGACTACTGCAAGTCTGTGAGCTTAGACGAAATTACCACTGGGAACGACTCGTCCTTTCCTAGGAATGCATATTTGAGGTCAGAGGGAAGAGGTTTCAATTCAGGCTTCGGTGACTTGTCACTTGATGAGAGTGGCTTTGTGCCACTTGGTGATAGTTCCTCGAATTTGGGGGCCCATGTATTAACAACATGAATTGGGCAATTCTTTGGATCATCATCCATGGTTTCAGATGTGATGGATTATGACAAAGAAAGTTCAGTGGAATTTTCACAGAATGTGTTGTTGAGATGGTCCTGGACAAAAGACTCAATGGAATTTATTTCTCTTTCTTCTCCGTCCTCTCCTGGGTGTTTGGCAACATTGAAAATATTCAGCTCAAGTGTCATATTTCCAAAGGTTAATTTCATGACCTCATTCCTGTAATTGATTAGTGCATTTGAAGTTGCTAGGAAGAGTCTACCAAGAATAAAAGGAATTGGATTCTCTGAATATTGTGCTGGCTGAGTATCTAAGACGATGAAGTCAACAGGGAATACAAAGTTGTTCACTTGAACAAGAACATCTTCAAAAATACCCCTAGGAATTTTGACAAACTTGTCTGCCAACTGAAGTGTGACACTTGTGAGTTTGAGTTTCCCCAGACCCAACTGCTGGTAAACAAAGAATGGGAGCAAATTGACACTTGCTCCAAGGTCTAACAGTGCTTGTTCGATTATGAAATTTCCAATGACACACGACACAGTTGGACACCCTAGATCTTTGTATTTTGGAGGAGTTTTGTGTTGAAGCAACGCACGGACATGTTTTGTCAAGAATGCTCTTTTTTGAACATTCTGGCTTCTCTTGACTGTGCACAAGTCTTTCAGAAATTTGGCATAAGATAGAACCTGTTTGATTGCATCTAGAAGTGGGATGTGGATTTTTACTTACTTGAAGAGCTCATAAATTTCTGGCTGATTATTCAACTTTTGTGCAGTTTTGAGTCTACGAGGAAAAGGAGCAGGAATAGAACACGAGGGTTCTTCTTCTTGTGATGGTTCTAGTTCTGGTTCTTGTTAAATCATGGGCTCGGGTTCCTCTTATCTCAGAAGTTCAGGCTCGATTGATGAGTTGACTAGGATGGATTTTGGCTTTGGAATTAGCTTGTCTCGGATGGTCTTGTCAATCACCTTGCCACTTCTTAGTGTAGTGACAACTTGGGCTTGACCTTGTGGATTTTTCATGGATGAAGGATTTTCCACCTGAAATTGGCCTTATGGTGGTTTTGGTTGGGCAAAAAACTTGCCCTTTTCATGTTTGGTCATGGATTGGGTCAACTTTTGGATGTGACTTTTAAGATCCTCGAAAGATTGAGTGGTCTGGGTTTTAAAATCAGTGTAATCCTGAGTGAAATTATGGTTGTAGTTCATTTGGCTTTACATGAATTGGTTCAGTGTGTCCTCAAGGTTCCTCTTTTGTGGTGGTTGGTATGGTTGGTATGCGGGAGGCCCTTGAGGTGGTGGGTGTGAACCTTGTTGGTTCATTGGAGTTGGCTGGGTGTTCCTCCAACTGAAGTTTGGGTGGTTCCGCCACTCTGGATTGTATGTTTCAGAGTATGGGTTGGAGTAAGGCTTGTTGAAATTAGAGACAACATTTGTTTGTTCCAACAAAACCTCTTTGAATGCGGGAATTGTGGGACACTCCCCAGTAGGGTGTCCTGTTATCGCACAGATCCCACACACTTGTTCTGTGGGAGAGCTAACATCAACTTGATGAACTTTTTTCATCTCTAAAGCTTCAAGCTTTCGAGATAGGGTGAACATTTTTTCTCTAAGGTCATCATCATCTTTCAAGACATACTTACCCCCTTGGGAAGTAGATGGTTTGACTTTAATAGTTGTGGGAGAGGCAGAGTCCCACATCTGAGAACTGTCAGATATGGTATCAAAGAAATCGAATGCCTCCTCCGGACTTTTTCCCATAAACTCTTCTTGAGCCATCATTTTGAAAAACTGACGTAGTCTACTGGGCAGGGAGTCATAGAAAAATCCTACCAAGGTCAATTCTCAAAAGCATGGTGTGGGCAAGACTGGAGTAGATTCTTGAATCTCTCCCAACTTTGGTAAAAGGTTTCTCCTTTTTTGACCGAAAAATTCATGATTTGCCTTTTCAACGCATTAGTGCAGTGTAGAGGAAAAAACTTTCTGAAAAATTCATTTTGTAATGCCCGCCAGTTAGGTATTGAAAGAGCTTTTAAAGAATTTAGCAATTGTTTAGCTTTATCCCTTAAGAAAAAAGGGAAAAGTTTCATATTGGCCAGTTTAGAATTGTCTTGAAAAGTTCCACATACTTCCTCAAAATATTTTATATGCATATATGGATTTTCTGTTTCGAGTCCACGAAATTGAGAAAGTAGTTGAATTGTCCCCGTCTTTACAGTAAAGGGGGGTGCATCTTCAGGAAAAATGAAACAAGAGGGGACATTATTCCTTATGGGATTCAAGTAATCCCTCAGAGTTCGAATGTTAGGTACTTCCCCTTCCCTTACAGGAATTTCCTCTTGTCTTTCACCATTTGCCATTTTACTTTCACAAGAGTCTGCTACTGATCTAGGTGAAAGTGGTTCAGAATGATTCACAGATCCAGAAGATTCAACTGGTAAATTTTGATAGTGAAGGACGTTTTCAGACATAAAAGTAATTAACACAACTTAATATATAGTAAAACAAAGTTATACAAAAAAATGAGGTCTTTTACCTTTTACCGTAAAACACCTACCCGGCAATGGCGCCAAAAACTTGACTTGATCCGAAATGTGTACACCCAAGTGCAGGCGGTCAAGCTGTAGTAATAATCCGGTGAAGTCCGGAGTCGAATCCATAGGGAACTATGATTGGTGTTTTTGAAGTAAGCAGTAATAGAGACCAAGTGATTTTGGAAATTTTGAGTGTTTGGAGTGGTGGAGTTTTCTTGATTAGAATAGAAGATTCTTTTCAAGAGTTTTCTAGACAAAATATAAGATTCTCAAAATGAAACAGCCACCCTTTAGCTCAAGGATCAAGACATGTAATAGAGTATCCATTTTGTTATGTTTGTGCTTTATAACTCAATTAACTCCTGTGTCAACAGCAAGTTAATCGGAAGATAAACATGGACTGTGAGAATTAAGTACATGATTCCGATGCCTTTCTAGAAGTTTACAAGAATTGCCTGTGTCGAGACTTAACCCGTCTACAAACAAGCAAGTGTTTCTACAAGGCATCCAACCATGACATTAATGATCCATTCTTTGAATAAAGCGCAATGATAGTGGGGATTGAAAGGTTGTCATGAAGAGCTAGCCGGGGTACTTGCATTGAACCAACAGATCTTTCTATGTAGGAGTCATCTGTATCATAGATGGAGCCCTGGTTATACAAAGGACCTCGATCTTTGCTAGGTGCATTCATTCATCCAATGAACAAGTGGAGTATAAACCATTCAAGCATGAAGAAGTTGCACAAACATAACTGTTGGATACTCTTTACATATTCATCCCTAATTACTAAAGAGTGAATGAAGAACTACTCACTTTTCATGGCCTTGGCAAAGCTAGAAGAGTGAGTGCTACTCATCCCTCTAAGTAGAGAAACTACTAAGTAAGTCAAACTAAACAAAGAGCTTTCCTTCAATGAAGAATAAGTGAATCAGTTTCCACCTTTAACGGCTTTGGTAAAGCTCTAGAAAAATGGAAGAGTTTCACTCTTCTAAGAAAGAAGGATGCTCAAGCAATTGAAGTGAAATACATGAACAATAAAAGTAGAAGAAAGCTAGTTGACTTTTGGAGGGTTTCCACCACAACCAAAAGATGAACTACCTCTCTTGATACTTTGTAAGTAAAAACAAGTACAACTACAAGGGGAGTCTAAGCCTCCATCATGGTTGTCACAACATGAATGTAAAGACTTAGCATAAGTAAATGAAAGACTTCAACTACAAGGGGAGTCTAAGCCTCCAACATGGTTGATATAAATGGAAAATGAAAGCATAAACATGAAATATTCAAGAACTAGATTACTAAAACACTCTTACTTTACAAGAATAAAGATTGCTCCCTCTTTTATCTCCAAGAGGAAGAATGCCTTTTAAGCTTCCAACAAGGGAGTATTTATAGGCAAGGAAGGGGAGGGGGTAGGAGATAGGTGAGGATGAGTGAATAGTATTTGTCGCCCATGAGAGTCACCTATTCTACAGGCAGTCTGTAGGGGGACGTTCGAACGTTATCTGGCGTTCGAACGTCAAGTCTGCCTTTGCTTTGAAGTCGTTCTAACGTCAGTTGACGTTTGATTTCTTCCACTCAAGTGGCTTGTGGTCATTGACTTGGTCTCTGACTTAGTCACATCCATACGCCTTGACATCATTGACTATACACTCAGCAACTCCTTAGTCACTCAAGAGAACGTTCGAATATAGAGTGACGTTCAAATGTTGTACTTAAGTGCTTCTGGTTCTTCTTTTTTTGTTGACTGCAACACGCCATGTCTCAGCAGCTGGTCTTGGCAGGGTTTCAGATGACGTTCGAACGTGGGTTGACGTTCGATCGTCCTTGCTTTGTTCCAACCTTATGCATTTTTGCTCCCTTTTGTGCTGGTGTTACATTCAAGTGTAATTTTTGTTGTTCATGAGCCTTTGTTCACTTTAGGACTTGAAATGCCATTACTTAAACTCCATCAAAGCACAATTAGTCCAAAAAGGCATAGTAAAATTTGTTAACTTTACGCACAAATCAGCAACGAGTAGGTAGTGCCAGATGGACAGAAAAGAATGATGTCCGATTATTGACATTCAATTTAATGTAGTCCCTCGGGTTGCAAACAACCTGAGTTTCAAGAGCTTGGCTAGAGATGGCAAAAATAATGTTATCCCAAATATTAAAATATCTAACACAATTACCTGGAGAGAGAGGTAGGTTGCTTGCGCGAGAGCAAAAACAGAGTTTGAAGATTGCTCGTGAGAGAGCTACACCTTTTGAGACTGAGCTTTTGGCGACCCATGAGAGAGTCCTTAAGCTTGAGGTATAAGCTGCTTGGTTGAGAGCAGAGTAGATGCCAAGCTTTTGGCTACCCACGAGAGAACTACTTAGCTGGAGATAGGCTGCCAGCTTGAGAGCAGAGCAGAGGCCAAGCTTTTGGTGACCCGCGGGAGAGTCGCTCAGCTGGAGATAGACTGCTTGCTTGAGAGCAGAGCAGAGGCCAAGCTTTTGATGGCCCGCGGGAAAACCGCTAAGCTAGAGATATAGGCTGCCTGTTTAAAACAGTGTAGTGGCCAAGCTTTTGGCTACCCGTGAGAGAGTCCTTAAGCTTGAGGTATGCTGCCTGTGGAAAAGTTTTTTGGCAACCCGCAAGAGAGTCGCTAAGCTAGAGATAGGCTGCTTGTTTGAGAATAGTGCAGAGGCAGGTCAAGCTTTTGGCGATTCGCGAGATGATTCACCTTGCCTAGACCTGTTGATTTCCTTAGCATTCATATATTTTTGAGCTTTTGCCAATAGTTCTGGCATGCTATTTGGTGGTTGCTTCATTACTAAAAAGAGGAAACTCGATTAGTGGAGGCCTCCCAAGAAGGCAATCATGCTGACCTTATCATCGGGCTCCTCGACCTGAAGGACCTCCTCATTAAAATGAGTGAGGTAGCTCCTTAGGCTCTCGTTTCGATCTTGCTTTATGCTGAGTAGATGAGTGATAGGCTTCTGGTGGCGACGTTCTCCAATGAAGTGCGACACAAAGGATCTGTTCAGCTCAACAAATGAGCCAATGGAGGTTGGGGAGAGCTTGGTAAACCATTGTCGAGTGAATCCCTTCAAGGTGGTTGGGAACGCTCTGCACATGATTTTTTCGGGGACATTATGTAGCATATCAAGGTCTTAAAAGTTTCGAGGTGGTCTAGTAGATCCTTCGTACCATAAAAGATTTCAACAGATGACATCTTGAATTTCTGAGGAAGTGGATAGTTTGCCACGTCAGGTTTGAAAGGAGTGTCGGTTCGACTTACAAGGTAATCCACAGTCTCGGGTCCCTGTGCCTTCATGATGTTGAAGACGTTACCCAATTGATTTTGCACCTCCTTAATTTTTTCGTCCTAGTGATTGGGAGGAGGTTTTTTGGAATTATCATGGAAATGGTTTTCACCCTCATCCTCTTGGAAATGAGTGTCTCCACCATGGGGAGTAGGAGCTAGAGGAGGAGGTGGAGGTCCCTCATGGTGGGGCCCCCTGTGTGGGGTGCCTCTTCGATGGACAGGGCGTGGAGCTCCTCTAACTTGAGGTCTAGGCAGTGCTCCTCCTTGTTGTCTGAGCATCAGTTGCAGAATTTGCTGGTTCTAGGCTATAAGTTGTTGCATGGTCTCTAGCATCTGCTGCGCATTTGGGACTGGATTAGGTGGAGGAGCAACCTCCTCCTCTCGTGGTGGAATGTCTTCAGGCTGATTCATGGATCTGGTGATGATCGCCTTTGATTCAGTAGAGAAAATGTTTAGGTGAGAACTTTGTCATTACCATAGACAGTGCCAAACTGATGATGCACAAATTGGTTTGCACACCACCTGTCAAGTATGCAGTATAAAATATAATAAAATAATTAGAGGGAGAGAAAAGATAAGGTTTATAGTGGTTCGGTCAACATAACCTACGTCCACTTTGAATGGCAAGGGTCGCAGATATTTTATTATCTCCGGTGTGGAAGGAGAGTAGAATGTTACAAGCTTTGAGAGAGGAGGAGAGAATTATCTTGAATGAGTCTGATGCCCCAAGTATTGGTGGGGCTTACAATTTATAGTGACTTAGTGTAGTAATTAAATAGCTAGTCTGATGGTCATAACGAATTGTGGTGACTTTAATAGTGATTAAATAGCTTGGCGACCTCTCCTCTCCTCAGCTGGCAATGAAGTTATGACGCTTTCCAAAAGACTTGGTCAAAGGATGAGGGAAGGTTGACTCTCTCCAAGCAGCAAGGGTGAGGCTCCTGGATGCTCCCTTGGTGGTGTAGAGGAGGCTCTTGGATGACCCTTACTCCAAGGTGGTAAATGTGGCTCTTGGATGACCCTTACTCCAAGGTGGTAGAGGAGACTCTTTGATGACCTTGCATACTCCCTGCTGATGTTGCTCCTTGATTCTTGATGAGCTTGTCCTGATTGACCGCATTGAGCTAGACTTGCTGGATCTCTTGGAGATGGGCTATAAACTCGGACCAGACTTATAATTTGAGCTAGGCCCTTGGGATTTGGCCCATCAAATACTGCTATATAACCTTTAGTTCAATGAGATGCTTTGTGTTGACTTATCTGAGTCTTAATTGAATATTTTCAAGTTTTGGCTATTGGTTTAAGTTATTTGTATATGATTTGGGTAATTAATAAATTGAATGAAGTTTACCTTCATGAGACTATACTCATCCATTGGGACAACCTAGGGGTTTATAGATTTATTGTGGATGTTAAATGAAATTGTGAGTCCTACGAAAATGAATTTGTGTTTTGTTATTTGGGTTTTTTTTTTGTTTTTTCATTTTAGTTTGGGATGCACATATTACTAGGGATAAGTAATATTAAGGTTGCGAGGGTGTGATTAATCATCAAAAGTGCTATTCTATTATATTTAATGATGGGTTGATTGCACATTATTTTGATTTAGATGCACTGAACTTTCTAATTTTTTAGTTTGATATTTATTCTAGTTCTTTGACTCATTTTGCAGGTAAATATGCTTATTTAGAGTACTAATAAGTGATGCAAGCTAAGCAAATAACGGAAAGAAGGATCCAGGTAGAAGAAGGGATGAAATTGGCAATTAAAAGAGAAGTTTGGCAGAGAATGAAACTCGTTCAGACATTGATTTCCTATTTGAATGCACCCCAGATGTTGACCGCACGAGAGCCAAGAAGAACCAAGTTTTTCCAAACAAACATGACCATTCGGATGACATTTGTAGCTTCCGGAGGCAAGCTTGGTCAAGATAAAGTGCTTGACGATGCGTCCGAACGCACCGCACCCATCATCGTCTAGATGCCCATAGCTAATCCATTTTAGAGAATTCAGACTGTCCAGATGAAACTAGTACCATCCGAATGCACATATGAGGTTTATTCTAGAGATTTTGGTCCAATGGATCTGATACGCGAGTTTAAGATGAGGCAGACTTCTTTTTGGCAAAAAAGTGTATCCAGACCAGCCCTAGCCTCCCTAACTATAAATAAGATATCTCATGTATTGGGAGAGATCCTCTTTTTAGCCTTTTATATTATTTTTTTAATTTTTTGAGATATACCAATGTCTTGTGAGTAGTTCCCTTTGTACCTTTTTGTGTATGGTATGGATTTGTGAATGTTTATTCAGATGGTTATTTTTATGCAATTATGATTTTTTTTTTCAATTTAAAATTTATTTTTCCAGGATTGCTTGAATATTTTTTAGCAAAGTTTTTAATCTCTGTATAATCATTTGACTGATAATTAAGAAGATTGAGTTCTTGGTATAGTCAATGCTTATAATTCCCTGCGAGTATTATAAACTAGTTTTTCAAATTTTATTTTCATATCAATTAAACCAATTGTGTGTTGAAAATATTTTTTGGTTGACTAGATTGCTATACAAAATCAACTGAGTTTATTAGATCATGTATTGTAATTGGCTGATTTCATCAAGTCTACGTAAATCTAAACCTATTCTATGGTCATTAAGCTACATCGAAAGAACTCTTTGCATGCACCTTCTTGCTGAGGAAAAAGGTAATGCCCTTAGAGACCTAAGAACTCTTGGTTTAATTTATTAGACTTAGGATGATTAGTGTTAAAATAGAATCGGTGTTAATCTGTGTATGGCTCCTAGGTGATTTCAAAGAATTTTTTTTCTAAACTTCTTTGTGTTTTGAAAACATAGTTTGAGCGATTATTGGATCCTACTTGAGCAATACCCTTTAGTCCTTAAGAGGATAAGTTTTTGATTGATTTCTAGCTTAAAAATTAGCAGAGACCGATCTTCGGCCGCTCGCCTTCGACTAGAGAGGTCTCTAAACACTTAGGGAGACAAATCTGGAGAACTAGTGGAGACGGCTCTCTAGGCCACTCGAGCAGTCTTGGGATAGTTTGATCGGTCTATTAGTTGGAGGTATAGAATTGATTATTTTTCCCTCCATAAACCATTGCCCTTTTGACCGCCCTCTAATTGTTCAAGTGGTCAGTCGCAAATTGGACTTTTCTTGGGCTCTAATTAAACTCCATTTTCATGGCTTATATATAGAAGGCCATAGTTTACACCTAGGGAAGCCTCTAAGAATTAAAAATAGCCCAAGTTTTCTACAGAGCTTCAAGAACAACCTTAGATCCCTAAGTCCAAAAAGGCCAACCATCTTGATTCTTCCATTCAGCCTCACACATTGAAGAGGAAGATCTTGGTTGGTTTCAATCAAAACTCACTTGGAGAAGCGTGCATTTTGAGAGTCTTGGGTGTGAAGCCTTAAAGATTTTTCAAGGCCTAAACAATCCATTGTGGTGGAGAAGTTCAAGTGAAGCTACCTAGAACTATGGAGAGAGACTTCTAAAGGAGAGATCTATTGAAGAAAATGAGCGTATATCCTCTTGGATTGGTTGATGTAAAAGACTTGAGTACTTGTAGAATGACTTTAGGTTAGTGTATTAGGCTTTGGTGAACTGTAGAGAGGTTTCCCGTGGTTTTTCCCGAGATGGTTTCCGCGTCAACAAATTGCTTATGTTCTTTATTGCTTTAATTTGCTTACACACTTGCAATGTTTGATAAATTGGTTATTTATCTTTCAAGTCATTAATTAGTGATTTTGGTTGGGATTGAAGGAGATTGTGGACTGGTTGGTGTTGATTGCATATTCATTCATCCAGTCACACTCTTAATAGGCAGTTTATGTTAAATAGAGTTCAAAGTTCTAATTAAACAATTAATCTTTGATTTGTTAATTGTGGTGGGTTAGGTTTAAAATTGGTGTTCATTCAATTTTGAACATTTGGTAAACCTATTCACCCCCTCTAGGTCTAACGTGTGATTCCTCATGTATAATTGAGTGGAAAGATCCTTCACGTGAAGTGTAGTATTTTTCCCCACAATTGGTATCTTCACCATGTTAATCCTAGCCAAGCAATCAGAGCAAGTTTTCCCTTGAATTACACTTAGTGCTGGCATTCATTATATGTTTGCCTATTTGACCTAATTTTTTGTTTTCTTCTGATCTATTATGACTATGAGTTAGACTTGAATGGATTCTCAAATGGAAGGAGGTTTGATTGTAAGACCTCCCCTTTTTGATAGGTTTAATTATGTGTATTGGAAAGCTTGAATGAGGGCTTTTCTAAAATCTATAGATGAACGCTTGTGGTTATATGTGTTTAGAGGGTTGGAGCCCTCCCACCATCATTACAACTGCTAAAGGTAGTGATGTGGTAACTGAACAAAAATTTCTAAAGACTTGGTCTAAAATCGAGTACGAGTTTGCAAGGTGGAACTCAAAAGACTTGAATGTCATATTCAATACCATGACACCTATCGAGTTCTAGAGGATCTCCAATTGTGAGACTTCCCAAGAGACATGTGACATCTTATAAGTTTCCTAAAGGAACACCATTAGTGAAGGTGTCTCATATCTAAAGATACACCTCTCAGTTCAAGACTTTGAGGATACGAGATGATGAAACATTTAACTATTTCTATGCTAGATTGAGTGATATTATAAATTCATCATTTGCATTAGGTATCAAGTATGACAACTCCATGATCAAATCAAAACTCTTGAGATCTTTACCGGAGAGGTTTCATGCTAAGGTGACGACCTTAGAAACCAGAGTCAATTTGGAGATGTCAATAGAAGACCTAGTTGGTTTCTTTTGACTTTTGAGATGAATCTCCAATAGCCTAAGAAACTGAGGGGCATGATTTTAAGCTCAATACGAGAAGTGGAAGATGAATCCAAGTCACTTTGTTTGGAAAAATAGGACCTAGCCTACCTTGTGAGCAAATTTAGGAAGTATGTCAAGGTTTGAGGAGTTGAGTCCTCAGGTTCCAAAGTCAAGATGAGTAGACCTAAATTTCCCTAGGAAGGAGGAGAAAAAAAGGGGGAAAGGAAACAGGGGCAATGAACTTAATGCTACAAGTGTCAAGGGTTTGGACACATAACTTGGGAATCTAATTAGAAGAAGAAAGATTTTTTTCATAGAGATGAGAAAGTCAATAAAGGCCAAAAGAAGAGGAAGTGAGTCTGGTAAAAAACCAGGGTTTATATACATCATCTTCAAATGTTCATCCAAGTCTTAGAGTTTACATCACATTTGTCACTGATTTTCAGTTCATCCAAAGAAGGCCTACCTCAAGCTGCCATCAAGAACAATCCAGTTAAAAATGGTGATATTCAAAAGGTAGTTTTACCTAATTGAATATTTGAATATTTAATTCTATGTTTATGTGTGTGCCTTTTTTTTTTTTTTTTTTTTCATTTATTGGAATTCAAGTGATATTTATGCGATAGGGGTTTGGAGTTTGGTGGGATTTTTTTCTTTACTTTATTTCTTTTTGGTGGAGTCATATGGATTAGTTTAATTAGGAGATAGTCGTTGTTCAAAAAAAAAAATAATTAGTAGATAGTCATTGAGATTGGTTCTATATATCTCAACCTCTACATGAACTCATAATTTGGCTGATGAAGCATAATACAATGTGAGTGATAGTTCTGATTTGGCTGGTGGGTTGAATTATTACTATAAGTATAGTACATTTACTATAGGTATGATATATATGATCAATTGCCTCGAATCTTAGTTTTCTCTCTAATATCTTTGTAGGAACCACAACATTTGATTTACAAAGGTTGGATCTTAAAGGATGATCAAACCCTTCAAATAGTAATTTACATGGTGAACTCATCTCATTCTCTTTCCCTTCCTCTCTCTCCCTATGTATGTTTTTGGTGCACTTCATGGGTAGAGATTGTGGTTCAAAAAAAAAATTCATTTTCTTAAACAAGTCTTATTTTGATGGGTTTGTTGCTACAATGGTTTTCTTGTATTGAACAACATTATTACAAAATTTTCAAAATGATTTGAACTTGAACATATTTTTAAGATGGCAATGGCATCTTTTTGAAGAAATTGGACTTTTGATTTCCCAATTGGTGTGCTTCTTTGACAATTAGTATTGTGTTGTTTTTTGCACTACTTTGGATATCTCTAACTTTTGCAGTGCTCTATTCTTCCTTTTTTTTTATTAACTTTTTGATCTCGACGTAGTGCGAGTTTCTTCATCAAATGAAATTGATTCAAAGGTTCCCTCCTCTAAATTTTTTTTTTAATTTTTTGTTGCTGACTTGGGTTTTTGTACAACAAATATTTTCTTTAATTAAATCACATATGGTCATGCATTGGATTAATTTGATAATATGTGTGTCTCTAAAATATCTTCTGAATATGATTTTTTGAGTTTTGATATTTACTTTATGTGTTTCAACTTGTAGTGTAGGTTGAATGATTTTAGTTATTAGTTTGGGAATTTCAAGAAATGATACCATGATTGGTTGTGAATGGTTTTCTTTGGTGTACGCCAAGCCATTGTATTGGATTTTGGTGAATTTTGATTTTTTTTTTTTGTTGATTTGAATTTTAATTTGGCTAAAACAGGATGAAATGGGATTCATTTTCGCATATCAATCAATAAAGTGTGAAGGCAAAATCATCTGTATGGATTTGAAATACTTTGTTTTCCTAGATTAATCATTTAGTCAATGTGTTTTGGGAAAAGGTTCACGTATACTTGCAAAATTTTGACGATTTAATCTTGAATTTTTTTATTTTTGTAACAAATTTATTTATCTGTAGTCTATATGCTTCATTAATATTGTATATCTAGCTTTGTGTGATTCGATAAAGAGTTTTAATTACTAATTTTAAAATTTTTTGATTATACTTTGCGTACTTATGCAACCACTATGACTATTATTGAACCCTTTGTTTATAGTCTCTTGAGCCGTTTAGTTGACTATCACTTCAGAAATAGCTTATGTCTTTCACTTGAAAAGCAAACTAAAAGATTATTTGATAATAAAATTTGTTAAAAAAAATTTCTTAAAAAATGAAACAATGTGAATATTGATTTTGTTTTGTTTATTTCAATGCGAGAAGAGGAAATATGAGTGGTGGTGAACGTTATAAGAGGGAGGCATATTTGTAGTTATTAATTAAAGTTCTTGTGTTGTTTTGTTGGGTTTCGGAGATTGCTATGGTCTTGAATAGTGATTATTTGCTTCTCACAATCCTACCTAATTTTTTGGTATAGTGGATTTGTGTATTATGTTTTCAAAATGTTTCATATTTTAAAGTCTGATCATGTTTGACACCTAAAAGTTAAGGTGGGATCGGATAAATTAGTGGATAGATTAATTTTGTTTTCTCATAAAGAATTCAAAGTACTTAAAAGGGCACGATAGAACTCAGAATAGATATATTTTGTGCTTGACCAATGAGTTGAATTTTGGTTTCTTTTGATTGTTCAACAATGTTGTATTTGAAACATATTATAATATATATATTATTTGGATAGATATATTTTGTGCTTGACCAATGAGTTGAATTTTGGTTTCTTTTGATTGTTCAACAATTTTGTATTTGAAACATATTATAATATCTATATTATTTGGATCCTTATCGTTTGAATTTTTGTTTGTGTTATACAGTGCCTTTGTGTGCATATCTAGTTGCTTGCAATTTTGTTTATTTTACATAGTGTGTAAAACCCGAGAAAAATTTGAACTTTTTCTAACAAAGGGTAGAATGGTAATTTGCCACTATAATACGGAATTAAAATACGCATTCTCTAGAGCTCGTATGACACAACGGACTTCGTCGTTGGATTCATGTCGCGAAAACTAGTTACCCTGTCGAATTTCGATGAATTTCGAGATAGTCAGAGTTTTGCACGTGGTTCGAGACAACTAGGTGGCGAATGACCTTTTAAAGGTCCCCAAGAACGAGTTTTATAAAAATTCCTTATAATTGGATAAAATTTCAAATAAAACTAATATGAACTTTAACCGGGATAAAATAAATCGTTTCGGGGCGAAAACGAACCTAGATAAGTGAGGGCGTGTGGCGCGACTCGGGCCAAGTCTTCAAAAATATAAATAGGGATTAAAATGAGATATTTCAGCAGAAATATCTCTGCAACTTCAGCCAAAAACATGTGAGAGAAAGAGGGAGAGAAAAGGGAGAAAATCAATCTTCCTTCGCCGATTCTCAGAGTTCCGTCGGTCGAAATTCGTCGAGCCAAGAGTTAAAATTCATCTTCTCAACGAGGGCTATGCGTATGTACCAAAAAGAACTGATTTTACAGAAGATCCAAAGAGAGGATTTTGGAGAAATCAAGGTTTTGGGCTTAGGAGGTGTTCTTGAGGCTTCCTACCATTTCTACTATACTCCAAGAGGTAGGGTTCTTCCTACTTTTGTTTTATTTCTATCTTTTGGGCTGATTTTTGGGGCTGCTATGTGGCCTATTTTGGGGCGGTTTTGTGTCTGTTTATGGGCCGTATATGGGCTGTTTTATAGGCTGTATATGGGCTGTATGTGGGCTGTTTTACGGCTTGTTTTAGGGGCTGTTTTGTGGCCGGATTTGGGGCTGCTATGTGGCCGGTTTAGGGGCTATTTTGTGGCTTGTTTTGGGGCTGCTATGTGGCTGGATTTGGGGCTGTTTTGTGGGCATATTATGTGTTTACTTTATGCTTTGAGAATTAAGTGTGTTATTGCTTGATTATGTAGTAACATGCTTAGGGATTGTGTTAGATAAAATGTTGATATATGTGTATTAATATATTGACATTGTGATAAGTTTTTGGAGGTTATATGCATATGATATAATTGTCCATGATACATGATGAAATATGTTGGAAAGAAATGTTAATATGTGCTCATTGAAATATTGACATTGTAATGATTTATGAAATTTATATGCTTATGATATGAATTGCCATGGAACATGTAGACATGTGGTTTAAATTGCTCAATGGGAATTCATTACCTAGGGCATGATGTTGGTAGTGCAATGGTTCATTACATTGCATATGCATGGAGAACACATCGTATTTCATGGGTGTGAGTGCATGGTTGGATCAATCACCATACTTGGTGTTTTGATGGATGGGCTCGAAAAAGTGGGGTTGAATATCTTACTGAGTCGCATGGTTACGTACATGGAAAACTTGTGTCAGGTATAGCAAGAAGGGATAGATCCCCCCTCGGGTGCAAGGCCCGGCCACTGGTTTATACACTTCCTACGGTGCAAGTCCAAAAAAGTGTATCGGTGTGTGGAGCCGGCGGTGCAACACCAAAAGTCCACTACCCAAATAAAGACACATGATTTTTGATTATATAAATGATTCATTTGATGGAAAACATCCAGAAATGAATTGGTTTTACATACACTTGGTTTTTACCTTCAAAGATGATCATTGAATGTATTTCATCAATGACAAGGATTTTTACACTTGCATTGCATAGTGTGGAGTGAGCTGGCGAGGGCTCGGGTTGATGTGCGTGAGTGAATCTCATTTCATTCATGACATGGCATGGTAGATTCCAACATGAACATGTATATTCTTGTTTGGAATGATTGTGTGAATGGTGAATGTTGTATGTGAACATTGCACGTGCACTTAGGTGGGGAGTAGCCTCTGTAGGACTTACTCTATTGGGCGTGGCTCACCGTATATGGAAAACATTTCAGGTGCGGGACATACACCGATGGACGGCTCTCATTCGGGGCCACAAGGGTGAAGAAAGTCGACTTGTGGCTTTTATAACTCCTTTTGTAAAACTTTTGGAGCAAACTAGTTTGGACATGTAATTTTATGTAAGAGAGTTGTAATTGAACTCATATGGACTGTTTTTAATATAACCTTGCATGTTTTTATATGAGTATAGATGAATGGACCCGATGTGGTCAATTTTACTCATAAATGGACCCGGTGCGGTCATTGTGTTATATCGGGCCTCGGATGGGTCATGTTAATATATATGTACAGGTTAAGTTTTGGTAGAGCTCCCCATACAAAGGAAACTCTCCCTGATTTTTTGTTAAATTATGGATTCCGGTAAATGAGACACAATGGTGAGGCATCGAGTTATATGATATCTACAGGCATTCCACGGGTTGATGGGTGATCAATGGACCCTCGGATTTTGGGGTGTCACATAGTGCCTTCAGGCATGGACAATTGCTAGTTCTCTATAAAATACAAAACTAATCTAAAACAAATGAAATAGGTAACTAACATAACTAGGATGAAAGACATGAGACCTAAAACATGCAAATTATGTTCTCTTCAGATCCCAACCAAGGCAATGCAAACCCAATCTAGCAACTATATGTGAAATGTACATTCAAACAATCAATTCATCAAACATATAGTGTGCGTGTATGCATATTTTATATTAAAAAGCAATAAATAATACAAGTGATTTATTGACGCAAAAACCCTTCTTAGAAAAAATCGAGGGGAATCTTCTCGGTTCACCAAAGACTAATCCACTACACTCAAAGGCAATCTACAAGTATTAGAGTCTTATATCTCAACCAATCCACATGGCTAGATGCTTATTTCCTTAGTAGATCTCTTTGCCAAAGGCCCTCCTCTGACGTTATGACTAGCTTCGCTTGAACTCCCCATCGCCCAGTTTGTTTAGGACTACAAAAATCTTCAAGGCTTCACGCCCAAGACTCTCAGTTTGCACACACCAATGAATTTGGTTCAAACCATCAAGATCTTCAACTCTAAGTTGTGAGGTTTGGTAAAATCTCTAGTGGTAGCCATGGATTTAAGGGATCTAGGTTGGGGGACCAAGCTCTCACGGTAGAAGATAGTATTTCTCTCTTAGAAATCTCACAAGAGGTTTAACCTAGTCATGGAAAAGGCTCTCCCTATTTATAGGTCCAAAATAAGGGTAGTCTTAGTAAATAGGAAAACTCAGATTCACAAACGACTGCTCAATCGATGGGAGGGCGGTCATAGGGTTGTTGTTGTGGAAAATCACGTTTCTATCTTGACTAAGGCCTTTAATGCTTGAGCGATCATGAACGCCACTCGAGAAACCTTGAAGGATTGCTTGAACTAGCTCTGTGATGCCTTCCATGGCCTTTTCCCATTTCATTCCCTAAGTCATTAAGAGACCAACCTAGCCAAGTCTGGTGATCATAGCTTGGTCCCTATCAATTTTTGAGCACTAAAGGGTGTTTCTCAAAGGGGGGGGGGGGGGTCTGATTATGACTCAATCTATGTTTTCAAAACTTAAATGAGTTTAGAAAATCTTTTCATTTGAAATCACCTAGGATTCATAGTTGGATTCCTTTCAATTCTATTTTCATCCTAATCAACCTAAGTTAAGAATAACTAAGGGTTCATCTTAGGTGTCTAGGTCATTACCTTGTCCTAAACATGTAGGTGTATATGGAGGTTGAATGATATTGCATTGACGCTTGATCTCCTCCCTTCAATGACGCTTTCGGATCTTAAACTTGACAGCATCATGACCATAAAAAGGCTGAGCTTTTCAATGGACTCCACGAAATTAGGCAATTACAAATGTGATCTAACAAACTCTACTAAACCAGTCAACAAGTCCACTAACAGGAAGAAGAACTTTTATAATTCAAAGAGGAAAAGAGGCAACTTCAATAAAAAGGAGTTTCCTAATAAGAAGAAGAAAATTCCTTGTTTTGTATGTTTTAAGTTGGGACATTTTACTAAGGAATGTCACCATAGAAAAAGATACAAAAATAAGGAAGCCAACTTGGTGGAAAATAGTGAAGACATGACAACCATGCTTACTGAGATTCTCATGGTAAGTAATGATGAAGGTTTGTGGGTTGATTCGGGTGCAACCTGTCGTATGAATCTTCACAAGGGTGTCTTCTAGACTTATAAGGCTATAAATGGCGAGAAGGTCATGTTTATGAGGAACTCCTCTACAAGAGTTGTTATGGGAAAGGGAACCATTTAATTTCCTCTTACTTCTAGGAAAGTGCTTACTCTTAAGGATGTTCATCACATTCTGGGGTTGAGGAAAAGTCTTATCTTTGTTAAGAAGATTGATGATCATGGTTTTAGGGTTGTATTTGATTCCCAAAAATAGATCATTTCAAGAAATGATAATTTGTTGGGAAAGGCTATGCCAAAGACAATATGTATTTACTTAGTATGAATAAACAAGTTTCTATTTCTACTTATATCATTGATGCATATGATAATAATGTTTGATATTATAGATTAGGACACATTGGTAATAATACTATGAATTGCATGATTTCACATTACTTGATCATTTTCTGTGTGTTTTGTTTGAGGGGTATGTGGGAATGTTTGTGAGTGCCAAAGTGGTGTACCCTCAAATTATGGTGATTTAAAAGTTTCTCCCTAAGCGCAGATAGGCTTATATGTCGTGTATTAACTTGAAAAAATTTATGAGGTTGTCTCCTCATGGAAGGTTAACACCAAGAGTTTTGAAAGTGATTTTGAAAGTTAAAAAAAATAAAAATTGTTCTTTAAAAATGTTGGTGAATCGTGAGATTCGGGTTGAAAATCTATCAATGAAAATAGTTGGCTAATCCTCGAAATTCTTTACCACTTATAACTTAATTGAACCCAAAAGAGTTTTTGTTCAGTCGGAAGATAGGAATTAGAAATCAAGAGTTACCAAATTTGTGTATTGGTGTCAAATTGATTCGTAGGAAGATTGATTCGTATAAGTTTGAATGGATGATAAGCATGTCCCGTGACAAGTCTACAGTGCATCAAATGTGTACAAATTTATACGTTGTAATCTACTTAGTCAAATTCAACACACTACACTACAAGGCAATGTGTGTGATGATTGATTTTTCCATACCCAAATGGAAATCATTCCTTGGATTTCGCCAACTAATGTTCTAGGTGGCCATAGATGGAATGAAAATGGTAACGAACATGGAAAACATTGCAAAGGAAACAAATACTAACTTAAACTAACCAAAGAAAAAGATAAATAGACTTGAGGCTTTGATCAAACATCATGAACAAAGAACTTAAAGCATAAAAGCTTTAACATTGAAAATGAAGTTTCCCCAAAACAATTATTGTGGTGCAACTCTAACAAAATGCATTCACACTTGAAAATGGAAATTACATCTAGTTTAAAAATGAAGATTACAAGCTTTTGAAACTTACTAGGATGAAAATGAGCAAGAAAATATAAAAACCCAAACTCTCTCTCTCTCTAAAACTATTTTATTCTTCCTTTGAGCTTTTCTCTCTAAAAGTTGAATGTAATGGTGAATATCCTCCATCCTTTTGTCCATCCCTTTCTCTCCCAACTAAAGTGTGCAGAGAAAGCTTGCTTGGAGAGAGGTTGTCCAAAAATCCTTCCAACATCAGCCAAGGTATAGCCTCCTAGTCCTTTCTAAGCACTCTCCTCCTCTTGTCCCTCATCATTTTCCCTCCAGTCTTGCATGCTTATATGACGATTGTAGAGGTTAGGGAATCATGGTGGAGTGTTGGCAAAGTCAAAACATTGATTAGACATCCTAAGTGGGGCCCTTGTAGCTAATGAGATTGTGGAGAAGTAATCTGGAAATTCTGGGCTTTAGGTACCGGTACCTCACTGGTAGTGGGCTCAGGTACTTGAACCAAGTGATGATGGTACCAGTACCTCTTTCATTTCTTCAATTTTGAAAAGGCTCAGGTACAGTCCCAAGTACCTGTACCAGTACTTCTCTGCTTTCTTTGACTTTTCTGCAATCCACACTCTCAAGCCCTTCTTTGTTGTCTTCCTTTCTTTCCCATTGTCCCCAAAACATTGCAAAGTGATTAAAACCCTGTATTTACAATCTGATCACCTGTAATCATACATTTATCCATTAATCTCCAAATTAAACTAATTCATAATAATCCATTGCAAAAACAAGCTAAAATGGATGTTATGAGGCCGTTTAATATGCAATATTACACACGCATCACACATAATTTTGTGCCTACCAATAGTTATATTCTAATTAATTCAAATTGTGAATGTTGTGCTCAAGCAAAGATAGTCAAGCACTCCTTTAAATTTGTTATTAGATCAACTCACTTGTTAGAATTAATTCATATCGACATATGAGATAAAAAAGATCATTTGAATAGAGGAGGAAAAGATATTTTTTAATTTTCATTGATGACTATTCTAAGTATACCTATGTATATTTGATTAGACCAAAAGTTGAGGCATTTGTGAAGTTTGAAATATTCAAAGAAGAAGTTGAAAATAGTCTAGGAAAGAGAATTCAAAGGATTAGATCCAATAAGGGTGGCAAATATTGCCTAAATTAGTAAATTAAATTCTATGAAATACATGGAATAGTTAAAGAAGAATCAACCACTAACACTCCCCCGCAAAATGGAGTTGCTGAATGAAAAAAAAAAGAAACTTTATAGAATGGTTAGTGCTATGCTAATACACTCTAAATTGTTTACTAGTTTTTTGGGGGTGAAGCAGTATATACTGCTTTCCATATAATTGATAGAATCTTGCACAAGGATCAGGATAAAAGTCTTTATGATTTATGGAACAATTGAAAGCCTTACATTAATTATTTTAAGGTTTGGGGTTGTGTAGCTTATGTGTTAGATGCAATCTATATTGAAAGCCATGAAATCTATATTTATCAGATATGTTATGCATAGTAAAGAATGTATATTTTTAAACTTAAGTACAAATAGTGCCTTTGAAGCTACTCATGCCATTTATTTTGAACACTTGACTATTAAACATTCAGAAAGGCAATAATTAGAAAATGACTTAATGATTGAGTTAGATACCACTCAAAAGAATGAAGAGAATTCACATGGTATAGTTAGTGAGGATAACACTAATAAAGAAGTAGTAGATCAACCTAGTGAATTGACAAGGAGTAGAAGATGGAGGATTGAAAATGATTTAGGACCCAAAATGTTCACCTACTTTATAGAAGAAGATCCTAAAACATTTAGAGAAGCCATGTATTTAGCCAATGCCGATTTATGGAAAAAGGCTATGGATGATGAAATTAAATCCATTCATGACAATAAAACTTGGACATTAACTAATCTTTCTCCTAATACTAAAACTATAGGATGCAAATGGGTTTAAGAAAGAAATTTAAACTATATGGAAGTAAAGAAAAGTATAAAGCAATATTAGTTGCTAGAGGATCTAGTTAAAAAGAAAGTATAGACTATTTTGAGACCTTTTGACTGGTGACCAAAATAACATCCATAAGAATAATGTTTGCAATTGCTTCTGTCTATAATCTAGAAGTACGTCAAATGGATGTTAAAACCACTTTTCTTAATGGTAATTTAGAAGAATAGATTTATATAAATCAACCTGATGGTTATATAGTTAAGGAAATTCTTATATTATCTGAAACAAGCACCGAGGCAGTGGTATGAAAGGTTTTAAAAAAAGATTAATAATTTTGGGTTTAAGATCTCTAAGGTAGAAAGTTTTGGATTCTATAAGACTACTAATGATTACAAAGTTTTAATGAGTTTATATGTTGATGATTTGTCAATCTTTGGTTCTAATACAAAATGTGTTAAAGAAACTAAGAATTTCTTAGCACAAACATTTGATATTAAAGATTTAGGACCCGTGGATATCATTTTAGGGATTTAGGTAATAAAGAATAATATTGGCTTTACCTTAACTCAATCACACTATATAGAAAGGAAATTTAATCATTTTGATTGGAAGCCTAGTCAAACATCTTTAAGTTCTAATAGTAAACTTGTGCCTAATGAAGGAGTACCAATAAATCAAGGGGAGTATGCAAAGATTATTGGAAGTTTGATGTATGCTATGAATAATACGAGGCCCGATATTGCTTGTGCTATAAGAATATTGAGTAGATTTACTGGTAATCCTAGTTCTGAACATTTGAAAGACCTAAGTAGAGTTTTGAGATATTTGAAATATCCCATAATTATGAATTATATTATCATTGCACAAGTTCTGTTCTTGAATGCTGTAGTGATGCTAATTGGGAATCCGATAGAACAAACACTAAATCAACTAGTGGTTGGTTATTCACTTTAGGTGGTTCTATTGTTGCTTGATCTTCTAAGAAACAATCATGCATTTCATTATCATCCATGGAATCTGAATATGTTGCTATGTCATTAGCAAGTAAGGAAATTATATGGATGAAGAATTTTATGAAATGTATTCCTTTTATCGATAGTCCTAGAGGAATAGTTACTTTGTATTGTGATAACCAAGCAGTGATTCACAATACTAATAATAAGAAGATATCAAGAAATAACAACCATATTTCTATGAGATACAATCATATACGAAAGATTGTGAAAAAAGGTAAAGTTACACTTCAATATTGGCCTTCTAATCAAATGAAAGCATATCTGTTAACAAAACTACTTTGTGGTGAGAAGATCAGTAAAACCATGAGAGGTATTGGACTATTACCGATTCAATAGAGATAGTCTTGACTGTAACCCACTCTAACAAGTTGATGCCAACAAGTTTTGAAAATCTCTTGATTAGAGTTCAAAGGAAATTTAGTCTATCATTATCAAAGAACCGTTAATGTGAGGTTGTATTTTCAGTGCTTTTTTTGTTTTAGGAATAATGGGGGTAAGCCTATTCTAACTAAAGTCTCATATGTAGTTAATGCACTGCTTATTCCAAAACAAGAAGGTTACACTTTCTACATACCAGAACTTATAGCTTATACTGGGGTGATAGAGCAGTTGTGGAACACCTTTGATTAGTCTGCCTCTGTGAGTATGGAGGAGAGGGCCATTCCTGTGGTTTTTTGGTAAAACCCTAGAGTACTTGATAAGCGGGATAAGCACATAGGCCTATTAACGCGTGGCCTTAAGAGGACTGTAAACTCTATGTATAATGCAAATATGTTTATTAAACTTTGAATGTATCAAGATCAAGACATAGCAGTTCATAGTGTCATGTTCAACCCGAGGTTCAAGGGATCGTCCACCTCAAGGCCTGCATTACACTGTACCAAAATTTTCATTTGTTATATCATATTTAGTAAATAAGTTGGGGATTGTTATATACACACAATAAGGATATATTATATGTGTGCATGTGTGTGTAAATTATACATAAAAGTATTTATACATTGGGATATGGTAGGAAAAGTGAACCTTTCACAAATGCCTTTAAAACATTTGGAGTTGTGAGTTGGAGGGAAAATTCAAAGAGTTTGGAGAATCCCATATGGTTTCTTGGGTTCTTCATGAATTTATTTTCTCCTTTAAATAGAGGAAGAGTTTCATTCTCAACTCAAGGTCTCAAGGAATCCTCTCAAAAGGAGATATATATATATATATATAAGAAGAAGAAGAAGAAGAAAGAAAGAGGGAAATAAAAAGAAGGGGGGAGGTGGCATTCGGAGTCTTATTCCTAGTACTTTGGTAGAAACCCCGTATTTGAGATACTGGGAGTTGGGTCCCTTCAAATGCAACTTTCATTTGAACGCGCATTACTCCCAGTACTTTGTCAGAAACTTAGTATAGTAGATACGGGAGTTGGGTTCGTTCGAATGTACAAGTTCGTTCGAACGTGACAGTTAACTTTTCAATTTTCGTTGGAGTTTTCTGTCTAATGGCTACATAGTTTCAAACCACTCTAGAGGTGTCTTCTGCCATTGTAATGAAATGATGGATAGAAATCTATATATAGAGTTCAATTGCAATATCAAAGTATAATGAAAATTACTCTCTTCTTCTTCTCTCGCATTCTTAAACTTCATATTTTTTGATTTTCTACATTTGGGTTGAGTTTTGCTTCCAAGGTTACCAAGAAGCCAGTCTTAGATAATCTTAAAATTAGGCATAGAAAATTGGTGGTAGAATTTCCACCTATTCTTCTATTTGTTTTTACAACTTTTTTTTTGTTTCGTTTCCCTTTTATTTTTTTTTAATTTTAATTATTATATCGAGAGCAATTTGCTTTTGTATTCTTTCTCAATCGTCATTCACCCATTTTAGCTTGTATAGCATTAAAATAGTTTCAACTTCAAAGCTGCCTAATCTACAAATATCAATCCTTGCATAGTGGGAGAAAATATTCAATATAACATTGACATCCATTCAACAATAAACCAAAAAGTGGACAAAATAAAGCCCACTAATCAAGTGTGTTGATTGTTGGATATGGTGGTTATTGGTAGTTATTGACATATTAGGGTTCACTTTTTTTACTTTTTTTTTTTTGTCGTATGATGACACCAAGTGGAAATGAATGACATGGTGTGACTGTTACATTGAATATTTACTCACACAGTACACATCGGCCACTAGTGGGATTTTGAAATTGACTTTTGTTGATAATAATTTGAGTTGGATCAAGTACTAGATGTTTGTTCTCCAATTAGAACAAGTTTTTCCAAGAAAAACTCCTCCTCTGCTGAAGTAATCCAAGATCCTGTGTGAAATGTCTCTACGTTGGGAGTTATTTTGCATTATATCAAGGCTTAGTTAAGGTTTGTTATGGTGTCGGAGGGAAAGTGGCTCAAAAGTTTGATAAGAATTCAAAGTGTGTTTCTCATATTGATTTATGATTGGATAGAATGAGATCTCCTAATACATTTTTTTTTTCTAATTTTTCTTAAAATTAGATTACCAATCATGAGGTCAAGAAGGACTCACCATCTATGAAACACGAATATTTTTACTAGGCTGACGTATTTGTATCCAATACGTATCTGATACCAATATTCCTTAGATACTTGTGGATACGTATCGGATAATTTTTGTACGTATCGAATAATTAATGAAATATTTATTATTATTGGATATTGTTAGATACACATTGGAGACTCGTATCTAACAGGGGATATATGTGCTTTATACTTAGTGAGGTTGGTTGTGTAAAAACCATGAATCATATGGAGATTCTTTGTTCCAAGATGTTTATTTATATGTGCATCAAAGTTGTCACAAGTTTTTGTCAACACATTAGATTTTACTTGCCTTGATTAATGAGTTTTTATGGCTTATTTCAAAGCCACTGAAGTCTATTGCAATCTAATACAATGTGTTATGCGTCCGATGCACTCCAAATGCACATCCATGCTTTCTAGAATTTTTTGTTTTACTGTATTTTTAAATATAATTTGGTGTCATCCTATTGGTGCATATATTTTTGAAGAGAAAATTCTTTTCATATAATTTTGATATCTATTTTTAAATACAACTCCTATGCATTTAACACTCATCATATCCTTTTAAAATTTTTTCCCTCTAATTGTCATTAACTACCAAGATTTTACCCACCTTCAGCATCCCGTTCCCCCACGTCAACTAACAAAACTCATTTTATCAATTTCTTTTAGGCATCTCTCTCTTTCTCTACTACCATTTCTCACATTCCCCACTTTCAAACAATTGATTCATAAACTATTTTGTTATAAATCTAGCAAATTAATTTAGGTGCGAACAACTAATTCAAAAGTTAATGAGATAAACTACCGAGAGAGGGAGAGAGAGAGATTTTCAGTGTATCTATATGTTTGTGTTCTTTTTGTGTCTTTTCATTCAGATCACTAGGCCATTTTTTATAGGAATTTCAAGCAAAGGAGACAAGCCTTCATACATTCATAATGTAAGGTTCCCTCTAAGGGTCTGTGAGATGCCACATTCTTATTTGTTTCACCGATATCTAGAATGTAGTTGGTGGGAGTGCTTTAGTGAACAAATCTGCCATATTTTTAGTCAAACAAATTTCTTGAACATTAATATCACCATTTTTCTCTAGCTCATGGGTGTAAAAGAACTTTGATGAGATATTTTTGTTTGTCACCTTTGACATATCCTTCCTTGAGTTCTGTGATACAAGTTGTATTTGTCCCCATATAATATTATTGGAATGCATTTAATTAAATTTAATCTACTTTGCTCTTGAATATGTTGGATTATGGATCATTGCCAAATACCTTCTCGACTTGCTTCATGAATGACTAATATTTCAGAGTGATTTGATGATGTAGGTACCATTGTTTTCTTACCTGATTTCTATGATATAGTCATACCACCATAAGTAAACACATATCCAATTTGTGATCAAGCCTTGTATGGATTAGAAAAATAACCAATATCTGCATATCTAACTAATTGCGAACTTTGGTTATTCGCATATAATAGCTCCATGTCCACCGTTCCTCAAAGATATCGTAATACATGCTTGGAGTCAGTTTTGAGCTATACCTTGCCAATAATTTAATTTCAAATAATAAGTCTGGCCTTTTACAATTTGCAAGATATATTAGTGCACCAATTGCACCGAGATATGGTGTTTCAGGAGCATGAAGTTTTTCACCTTTTTCTTGAGGACGAAATGGATCCTTTTTTGTATCTAGTGATCGAACGACCATTATCTAGAATGGGTTCATGACCTTTTTTGTGTATGTTAATTGATGCAAAAAAAAACTCCATTGGATAAATGTTCAGTTTGTAGACCAAGGGAAAATTTTGTTTGCCAAAAATTTGTCATCTCAAACTCACTTTTTAAATACCTAACAGGTTTTTGTGAGCTCTTCAAAGTGTCTACTAGAGAGTCATACAAATATGCAGTGGTGCCTTACAAATTTGAAAGTGATAGTATCCATTATGAGAGAATACGTATCCTCGTAACCAATATCAGGTATTTGCAAGAAACCTTGTGCCACAAGTTGTGCTTTAAATCACACAACTGCATTTTTCTCATTACGCTTTCGAACGAACACCCATTTGTAACCCACGGGTTAAACACCTTGTAGCATTTGGACTACAAATTCAAATACACTGTGTTTTGGTAGTGAGTTTAACTCTACCTGAATCACTTTTTTCCATTTTAGGCAATCATTTCTCTGTCGACATTCATTGACAACTTTTGGTTTAGGCTCCTTGCTATCTCCTGAAATATCAAGAACAACTACAAAGGAAAATATGTTATCCACAATAACTTGATTTTGATCCCATCTTTTTTCATTTTGCTCATAGTTTACAGAGATATCATCATTCTCAGGTACATAAACCTCCTCTAGAAGTATTTGGGACTCTTCAGGAGTTAATTGAGCCTCTATAGGAGGTAATTATTTTGTGGGATGACTTTCTTTCAAAGCACTAACTTTTGGTTTGGTATTTTCTTCTGGAGCATTAACTTCTTTCTTTACTCTCTTTTCCTCTCTCTTTTATAGTGATAATATCTTTTGCATCGAAAAGTCTACCAAGTTTTAGGCGTGCCATAGACTCATTTGTAGCTATGCTTCCAAATTGTCCTATACCTATATCAATTCTTGCTGGTACATTTGCAGTTGACATATGTGAATTTGTTACTTTATTTATATCAGCGAAGGCAATTTATTTCAAATACATTGGAAATGAATGATTCTTTAAACTTTCAATTCACATTGTTTTTTCTGGGGACCAAAATCAAATAACGTTGGAGCATTTCAAGTGATAGATATATATATATATAGAAATCAGCATCGAGGGGGATGGTCTAATAATTAGTTTACCTTGTGAACAAGCAAAAAATGGAGAATTCCCTTCTAATTTTTTAGAGAATATCCATGTAAGTTTTCAATGATCATACGCATTATTATTTATCTTGGATGACCAAGATGATCATTCCAAAGCATAAAATTCTTTGGATCGGGACACTTCTAGTGCGTCACAACATTTGATTCTATAAATTTTATTCTGATATAGTACAACCCAGAAAAGAGAGTATGAAGTTTGTTAGATCATATTTGTAATTGAAAAAATTCATGGAGTCTATTTTAAAATCTCAACCTATTCCATGGTCATAATACTCCCAAGTTCAAGATTCAAAAGCGTCATTGAAAAGAGTAGTCAAGCGTCAAAGCTACATCATTCAACCTCTGTATGCACCGTCATGCTTAGGAAAAAATTAATAATGTAGACACCTAAAATGAACCCTTTTTTTAATTTAACTTAGGTTGATTAGGATGATAATGTTATTGAAAGTGATCCAATTATGACTCCTAGGTGATTTTAAAGGAGAAGTTTTTTAAAACCATTTGTGTTTTGGAAACCTAGTTTGAGTCACAATCGGACCCCTCTTTGAGCAACACCCTTTAGTGCTCAAGATGATAAGTTTTTGCCTGGTTTTAGACTTGAAAACCTATAAGGAGCGATATATGCTCATTAGCCTTCACTAGAACGGTCTATTTATGACTTAGAGAAGAAAATAGAAAAAATCCATGGAAGGTAGTGTAGGACTCGCTCGAGAGGTCTCATGGTCTCTTGAGTAATGCCCATGGTTGCTTAAGCGGTGCCTGCTTGAGTTATATTTGAAACGTTCTTTTCACTCCAGCGACAACCGCCCTATGACTGACCTGCCACCAATCGATCGAAACTTCTCCCGCCCAAGAAAGTGAAGGTTGTAGCTTTAATCTCAATGAAAGAAGAAAGAGGTAAATCCGAGTCACCCCATTTCGGAGAAGATGACATAACCTTTCTTGCACGAAAATTTAAAAGATATTTTAAGGCTAATGGAAAGCCAAATAAGCCTAAGACTTATAAAAAGGGAAGAGAGAGGGGGCAAATGTTCTTGACAAGTGCTTGAGAAAAAAAAGTAAAGGTCTCCAATTGATATGAATGTCATAGTTTTGGACATGTGGCTGTAAAATGTCCAATGCAAAGAAGAATAACATGCCCAAAGAACAGAGGAGAGCCTTGAAGGATAAGGTGAATGAGAGTGAAAGTGAGTCCATATTGAGTGATGACTCTTCTTCTCAAAGTGATGAAGAGAATTACACAACCTTCATTGGTTCACATGCCCCCCCTCCTGAGAGAAGCTTCAAATTTTGAAGTTGAGTCAAGTTCTAACATAGAGGTAGATGATATAGTTGTTGAAGTCTCTACTAGTGAGGATGAGATTGAGAGTGTTGAGGATCTCCAAGATGCATGCAATCAATTATATGAGGAGTGTCTTAAACATAAGAAGAAGTTGCTTTCATTAAGCACGAGACTCAAATCAAGTGAAGATGATAAGAAAGCACTTCATGTGGACTTGGTAAACTTCAAGGCTCATATTTATGGACTTGATGAGGAGAAGTCCCTCCAAGAAAAAGTGAGATTTCTTGAGAGTGAGCACAGAGGGCTTGAAGAATCAAAGAAGTGTCTTGAGTACAAATTGATTAAACTTGATAGAGAGCTTCCCAATCGCAAGAACTTTCAAAGAGACTTTCCCTCAGTATTGAGAAATTGTATAAAATATTGTCTATAGGGAAGAGTGTGGGTGACAAAAGAGGCTTAGGCTACACAAATGATAACACCACTCCCACTTCTTCTAAGATCGTGTTTGTGAAGGGTAATCCCAAACCATCACTACCATGAGTGACCACAAGTCTTCAAAAGACAAAGAATGGTAAGGGTAGGCCCATAAAGAATAAGTTTGATAAAGAAACTCAAATCAAATCACTTGTGTGTTTTACTTGTGGTGAACATGGTCACTATAGTGCACATTGCATTTATAATAAGGAAGTCTTAAATAAGAAGCTCATGCATCTTTAAACAATAAAGACATGAATTTTACTAGGCTTTTGGAAAGGTTAAGTGAGTCAACACTTACTTGCCTAAAGGCTCACATGCTAGAGTGCACAAATTTTGTTCTACTCCCAAGATCAAGATTGATCTATACACTTCTTCAGAGAAGAGAGTTAGTCCTCCACCCATTCTCTGAAAAAAAACCAAGTTTTTAGAAGGGAAAACAAGTATGTGTAACTAGGGAGGTGTTTGAGAGGCTTAGTGTCTCAACCAAGTTAGATGGCCCAAGTGCTTCCAACAAGGTCATGTCACCTAAGTAGTATGTGAGGTTCTGCTTGATCGCGTTCACCCTAATCTCCAAAAATGATCTTGGTAGTGTATATATGGCTTATATGAGTAGGTGAGTGTCACTCTCCCTCGGGTTCAATGCTAGAAATGGGGCAAATCATGTGTGCGAATGAAAATGTGTGTGTGTGTGCAAAAGTTCTCCCCAAGCGAAGAGAGACTTACAATGTTGTGTTTTACTTGGAATTGAGTATTCCAAGGTTGTCTCCTCAGGGAAGGAAGGTCGAATTGTAGTGAAGGGTGATTTGTAAGGAAATGAAAAGTGTAAAATCTTGTTAGTTTTGTGTTTTGGTGAGTGGAGTTTTGATAAAATTCAAGAAAACAAGGTTGGTTAATCCAAATAGGTCATTCCAATGTGAATGTCAAATCAACTCAATTCATTCAACCAATGGTGTTTCGGTGTCTCATTGATTCGTAGGAAGTAAGGGACTAATGTGGAGATTTAGGCTCAAGCATACCCCGTGACAAATCTACAGTGTATCAAGAGCTCACAACCACGTCTGCACTCAACCTATTCAAACCAAACACTTTACACTATGAGGAAGAATGAAGAAGAGTTGATTTAGCATAACCAAGAGGAAATTCCCCTTGGATTAGCCAACTAAAAGTTTAGGTACCCATAGTCAAAGCAAGAACATACACAATGTAAATAGACATGGTGATGAAATAAAGCTTAGAACTTGTATTGATGCAAGAAGAAGTTAAACTACAAAAGTAAATTTCATTTCATACCCAAATGGAAAGCTTGGAAAGAAAAAAAAATCCAAATGTAGACATGGAAATTCAAGAACATGAAGCTAGATATGATTACACTTGAAATAAATGAGATTAAAGTGCAAGAAGTAAAGATTACAAGTGATTTAAAGCTTACTACAACTGAAATGGTGGAGGAAATACAAAAATATTTCTCTCGCTAAAACTTCATCTTCTTCCAAATATTTCTCTCTCTAAAAGCATGTGTAAAAACTGAATAATCCATCTCAAGCTTGGTCCAAAATCGTCCATAACCTCCTCCTGGTCTGTGTGAGCTGACTTCCTATTATTGGAAGGGTTATAGGTCCTGTTACAAGCAACAACAGGCCCACATTGCCTCTTCCATGCTTCCCCCAAGCACTCCTCTTTTCTCTCTTCCTTCTCCAAAATTTTTCTTCCAAAATCAGGCTTTAGGTGTAAGAGAGCATCATAATGTGCCATAGATGTCAGGGTGGGGTGACAAGAGGTGGGGCCCCGAAGTTGGTGGAGTTGAGATTGCAGACTTCTGGAGTTTCTGGGCAAAACCTACTGGTAGAAGGATCATAAAACCTACCGGTAGGTTTTTTCCAGTAGGCAAAATCTACCGGTAGGTTTTGGCTAAGCTGTGGTAGAAGAAATCTAGTGCACTAAACCTATCGGTAGGTTTTGCTGAACTTCTACCGATAGCTTTTTTTATGTTTTGGCATTTTCTTCGTCTCTTGATGTCCCGAGCCATCCGTTAAGCCTCCATTCTTCTCCATTGACTTTAAGCACTTGATGGGAGGCTTAATACATGCCCTTACCTATTCTTTAGCTACAATCACACAAATCTCTAATAAAGTGAGTTTACATGCATTTTCCCCCATTTTTACCACAAAAGAAAGTATAAATGGGTGCAAAGAGATACATGATATGCAATATTCTATGCTCATCAAGGTCTTACATTGTATATATATGTTTTGTTTAAATTGAAAACCCAAAAAGACTTTTGATGTCAAGTTTTACATTCTTTTAAGATTTTTGGTAAGTACTTTATTTTTTGCATGCTTATTTTTTTTATATGTTTATTAGAAAAATACTAAAACATAGAAAAAAGGAAAAAGCAAAAAAAAAAAAAAATTTCTTTTGCTTGATTTTCTTTGTTATTGGTCAAGGTGATCCACACTTTGGTTTGCTTTATAATGATTTCATCTTTGAATCAAAGTTGAAATGTGTATTGCTATGAGTCATATTAGGGGATAGAGAACTTATTGGTCATAAATGTTATTGCATGATCCATGAACCAAAGTCTCTTTCATCCTAGCGTGCTTGGATAGTGTTTCCCGTTGAAAAATTCAAAAACCAATTAAATGCCAACCATTCACATTCATGCTTAGGAATATTTTTAGTTTAAACGATTAATGACCTTATGTAACTCTAAGTGTTGGAGATAGGTAAACACATGAGTAAAGATTAGTAAAGTCTTAATCCCTTATAAGATGTCAAACAGCCAAATGTGAGAAAAGAACCTAATGTGGCCAATCATAAAAAGGTGAGGTATAAAATAAATGGCTAAGAACAATTGCACTTGAACTGTTGAGAGTAATTATGCTTAATTGCCATTGCTTATTTGTAAAGCTCATAGAGCTCATGCTAAACATGTTTAGAAGCATATTGATAAAGTACAAAATTCACAATCGTGCTAATTCACTCACTAATTGGTTATGTGTTCACGTAAAATATGCATTAGGATTTTATGTAGGGCTTACTAATGATTTGAACTAAACGGGATCCTAATGAGTCCGAGTTTACTTTCACACACGTCGCAATTGAATTTGTCAGAGTTGAAAAAAATTTAAATAAGTGTGAGTGGAATTGAACTAAATTGAGGGGACATTACCCTAGGATGCATGAAATTGAGTTCTACATTGGCTCATTGCTACTGCAACAATTTTTTAACATTGTGTTGCCAATCCAGATCATGCACCCCATTGTTAACCATATGACTTCTTAGATGTTCAAGGAGGAGAGTAACAAGAAAATTGGTGTGCTGCTCTTATACATTTTTTTTTCCAGTGAGTATTACTTTTGCACTTATATGTGGTTTTTGCTATGTTTCTCCTAATTTTGTTGCATGTTTATTCATAATCTGTTGATTGTGAAGGCAAAAAAACTCATGGGTTGGGTCTCTCTCTTCAAAATCCCATGTTTGCAAAATTGGCTCTACTACTTGAATAGATGTTGATTCAAGAAAACTTCTTTTCTGTTTGATTGATCTGTTTCAATGAAATTTAAGCACATGGAAAACTGAATTTAGCCAAACCATAACCATTGATCTAAAAACATATATTTTTTTTATAATAAATTTTATATAGTGTGTATGATTTTCTTTTTCATGAATGGGGAAATGTGTCTTGTGGTTTTTTCTTACAAAGAAAATCAAAGTTCTAGCAATAATTTATCTGTGTTGCTAACTCATGTTTGTAAAAATTCATCCTACATCTATTCCTATAAGCATTATTTAATTAATGCTTGATTTCTATAAGATCAAATTTCAAAAAATCAATATTACTTTTTTGGAATATTCTACTTTTTCGGCTTAGAACTTGTAAACTCCCACATTCGTATTATCAACTATAGCAACGAAATTATGTTTTTTTAAATGCTAATATATGTAATGGAATATGCATGAACTAAGTAGATTGTAAGAGTAGAGATAAAAATGTTAATAGTGTAGAATCGGGTAAATATTTAGTTCAAATTTAGTTTTGACTTGTAAAAATATAAAACCGTTTGCAATAGAACTTATACCAACTATGCTTGATGTACAAATGTATGTTGTACAAGTTTGGGTTGGTTTTGGAAGAGTTTGGAATGGGTTTGAAATAAAAAATAGAGGAAATAAGCAAATCTGGACAGGACCTACCGGTAGGATGCTGTCCAGTGGATCCGAACTATCGGTAGTTCAACAGGTAGTAAGTTGCCAGTGGATCTGAACTACCAGTAGCTCAACAGGTAGTAAGTGGCTTGTGGACCTGAACTACCGGTAGCTTGATACGAACTACCGGTAGATTGTAAAAAAATTGGCATTTTTATGTTTTAAAACCCCATTTTCACTCCATTTGCTCCCATTCTTTCAATCCTTTTTCAATTTTAACTCATCAAATCTTGTACAACATTTACCAAAACTCATATACATTTAATTTTACACAAAACATAGTCCATATGAGTTCATTATACAATCTTTTATACAGCATTACAAGTCCAAAACCAATTACATGATTGTGTTACAAAAATGTAATTTATAGCTAGAACTCGGCTTTCTTGATCAACAAGGGCCTAAGTGAGAACCATCCACCAGTCTTGTTCCGTATCTGAAATGTTGTCCCCATAAAGGGTGAGCCATGCTCAATAGGGTATCTCCTAAAGAAGTTACTCTCCAACCTAGATGCATATGAAATGCTCACATGTAATTCAAAAATCAACAAACATCTATTCAAGAATATACAATGCAATGATGAATGCCACAATGCTATGCCAAGTTATGAGGTGAGACTCACACATGCATCGCAACTCGAGCCCTCCACCGGCTCCCATAACACATGCAATGCCATGCGTGTGAATTCGGGCTTTTCAAGCCCTCGCCATTGATGCTATGCACCCTGTGACAATTTATCAAATAAACCATGTGTCTTTCTTGGGTAGGGGATTTTATGGACTTGCACCAATGGTTCACCACACCGACACGAATTTTGGTATCTCACCTCCAGTTCTGCATGAATCCATTAAAATTTTTTAGACTTTCATTGTTGGAATTGTATAAACTAGTAGCCGGGTCTTGCACTCGAGAGAGAATCTAGCGCTTCTTGTTATACCCGACACAAGTTTTTTATGCAACTCGTGCGACTCAGTTGGAATTTGGTCCAACTGTTCCGAACCCACTTATCATCCACCAAGAATAGTGTTCAATCAAAACTATGTGCACACTCACACCCATGTCACACTTCCACAAATGTGATGTCATGCTACACTCGTTTGCATGGTAAACCGCAAAAAATATGACTGTCTTAGAATTTAACGAAAATTGACTAAGTAATTAGGTTTCGAGAGACGAATCCAACGGTCAGGTCTATTTTGTCATTTGAGTTCTAGAAAAATTTAGGTTTTTAACATGTACCGTAGCATCTAATTACCATTTTGCCCTTTTTCTCTAAAAGTTTAAAATTTCCCCGAATTTTATATTTTTCCCCCCTTAAAGGAAAATTTGTCCCCAAAATTTATATAAATGCACATACAATCACACACATGTGCAACAAGTCATATAACACTTATGACCATAAGAATTTACCTTCATCCTCGAATAAGAATGGATAACTGGCACATATAGTATCCTCGCGCTCCTATGTCGCCTCATCCACACCACGGTACTACCACAACACCTTCACCAGCCTCACGGTCTTGTCTCGCAAAACATGTTCTTGACTTTCCATGATACGCACCAGTCCCTCCTTGATGGTCCCATTCGTATCAACAACTAGCTCACCCCAATCCACCACATGCGTAGGATCTAGATTGTACTTCTGGAGCATTAAGGTATGGAATACTGTGTATCCACATGATAGATTTGGTGGTAATGCCAACAGATAAGTGACTGTGCTGACCTTCTCGAGTACCTCGAACGACCTGATATACCTCGACGATAGCTTCCCTCACTTCTCGAACTTGACCACTCCCCCTCTTATGCATCACTTTCAAGAAGACATGACCTCCAACCTTAAACTCCAGAGGTTGTCGCTGTCTATCAGCATAGCTCTTTTGCCAGCTCTAAGCCATGAGAAGACACTTCTGTATCAAGTCCATCTTCTCCGAGGTATCTGTAATCAAATCTGGTCCTGTGGAGGGTCTCTCTCTAACCTCCGTCTAACATATCGGAGAACAGTATGACCTCTTATAAATTGCCTTACAGGGTGCCATTTGTATGCTCGCCTGATAATTGTTGTTGTAGACAAACTCCACTTAAGGGTAAATGCTCCTCCCAGCTACCCTTGAGATCAAGGGCGCATGCCTATAGCATGTCCTCTAAAGTCTAGATGGTCCTCGCTGATTGACCATCCGCCTGGGGATGAAAAATGGTGCTTATCATCAACTATGTCCCCATGGCCTATTGAAAACTCTCCCAAAAATGGGCCATGAACCTGGGATTCCCGATCCAACACTATAGAAATGGGTACCCTATCTAACTGGACTATCTCTTGTATATACGACATGTAAAATTCCTCCAATGTGAACGCCATCTGCACTGCCAAGAAGTGTGTCGATTTCGTAAGTCGGTCCACAATCATCCATACCATGTCGTACTGTAATGCCCCCAAAACCCACCCTGGATGGCATTACAAACTAAAAACCATTCACATCATGAGAACAACTAAATAATTTCCTCATTAAAGAAATTTCATCCATCAAATATAAGATTTACAATATTATCCCAAAAGAATAGGCCAACCATGACTATTACATCCCAAAAGAATCACATTTAAACTTGCAGTGGAATCACAAAAAAAAAAAAAAAATAGTCTTTACATAATCTAAAAAGAAATTTCCTAGTCTAGCACCTAGGAGAATATAACTCTAGACATCCACCTCGGGATCCGTGAGCCCGTCTAATGGAGCTTCCCAATGTGTCGGCTCCTCAACTCTAAGCTCTTCCTCTAGACCACAATCTAAAAAAAAATATAGTTTGTAGGGGGTGAGCACTAAGCTCTGTAGCAACATTTCTCCCAAACTCGAACAAGGTTTAGAAAAGTATATAAAGATGGTCGATCACCTTTCACAAATAGCATATATGAATTTTGTAATAAAACAGGGACATTTAAACAAATCTCAAGTTTTAAGCAACAACAGTAATTTAATTCATACGTGAAACCAATATATAACTAATAAGCCATTCCACCATAAATTGTTTCTCCCAAGTTCTTGTGGAATCCCATACTTCCCAAGATTCTTGTAGAAACCATTTTTGGTATAATGAACAGTAATCCCACCATTGTATTCATATCTCTGGTATGAAGTAAGACCTCGCATGGATACCATCGAAAATATCATGGCCCACATACAATCCACACAAATCCTCGCAAGGATATCCAACCTTTAGGAATGGCGTATGCCAACACCATGGCAGTGACGTATCCGACCAAAGAGTAGTATACTAACCCCTTTTTCCACGATAACCCGTAAGCGATAATGGTTTAGTCCTCGCAAGGCACTAACCCCATTACGAGTGGTAGAAAAAGTTCTAACCCACACGGAGTAAGAAGGCGTCTACACACTCCAAGATACCCGGTCAATAGTAGCCCATGTTTATCGAACAACCACACAAGAGATACAATACCAACAATTTCCTCAAATAACAACAATTTCATAAATCCCCAATTTCACATGTAGTGTTTCAATAGAACAATTGAAGAAAATGCAAGAGATCATCATCAATATCATTTTGTTACTCAATACCAAACACTAAAGTTTCAAAGTCAAGAACCAAGGAAGAATCAAGAAGAAAGTCCATTTCTTTTGAAAACTAGGGTTTTATATCAAGAAAAATGAGATTTCGTGGTTATTCAACCCTAACTTTGTTTAAAACATGCTAATAATTGCAAAAGACCAAGGAAAGATGATTTCATAGCAAATAAATAAGATTTAAATTCGAAAGAATACATATAATTAGCCATAGCATCAATGGACAAGAATGGAAGAAAACCCCCCTACCTTGATGTTCTTGAAAAGACTAAGTTTTGATCTTCTTGAAGTAGAAATCGCCTTTGATCTTGTGTTTTTCTCTTCCTTTACTCCTCTCTAAGGTCTCCTAAGGTTTTGAGTGTTGAAATGGGGCTAAAGGGGTTGTCCTTAAGTATTTATAGTGAAAGGAAAACCGGCTATTCGCGACTTAAAATTTTCAGTTTTTTCGAAGACCTTCCGGAAGGTTTGCCTATTTGACAAACCATTTTCATTAACCTTCTAGAAGGTTGTCATCGACCTTCCGGAAGATTTTTTTCTACTGGACAATTATCTTCCTTAACCTTCCGGAAGGTTTTGCCTACTGGTTAAATCTTTTACCTTAACCTTTCGGAAGGTTTTTTCTGTTTTTCTACAAAACCTCCCTTTTTCATTTTCAATCCGTTCCAAACTTTTACAATTCCAACCCAAGTTTATTCAACATGCTTTTTGTACATCAAACCTAGTTGGAACAAGTGCTATTACAATGATTTCATATATTTACAAGCTAAACTAAGCTTTAACTACTATTTTATCGAATTTCTATATTAACATTTCCAAAAAAACAATAAATTGCTACATAAACCCACATACATATATAAAGATAAAAGGGTGGGGTTTACACGTACCTACGTGAAGTCCGTGGAAAAATCTATCGTGACGTACTCCCATTTCCACTCAGCCACCTCCAAAGGCTAGAGCAACCCTGCTAGCCTCTGGTGCTTTGTCTTGACCTACTAATACGTGAGATATCTACTAACAAAGTCTCTGATGTGTTTTTTAATCCCACTCCAATAATATTGGCGATAAAGATCGCGGTACATCTTCGTACCACATGGATGCACAAAAAAATGGAAGCAATGGAACTCCCTTAGGATCTCTTCTCTTAGATCTGTAGACCTAAACTGAAGACTAACATCAGCGTGAATGGCGCAGCCCCCGTCACCTGTACCTGATTGTACCCATTTCCTGATGGACATTATCTTCGTGTCCTGTTCTTGGGACTCGGTCACTTGCTCAGAAAGGAAGGCGTAGCCCTTAGACTCCCTAAAGTGCCCTAAGTCTGACCCTTGTAGTGTAGCCCAAACTACCCCACAGTCTCAAGCATCTGTCATTCTTGAGAAGCTACAGTAGCCAAGACTTCCTGTGACTTCTGGCTGAGTGAATTAGCCACCACATTTGTCTTACAAGAATGGTAATGCAAAGTGAAGATCTACTTCAGAATTTTGTGGTCCGAAAATACCTCAAACTACTCTCTATACAAATAGTGGTGTCATACCTTCAAGGCAAAGACGACGACTGCCAACTCCATGTCATGTAGGGGGTAGCTCTACTAGTGGCTCTTTAACAACCAAGAACCATAAGTCACCACCCTCCCGACTGCACTAATACACTTCGAAGTTCATCCTTCGTGGCATCATAGTATACTGTGTACTTCTGTCCTTTCTCCACAACTATCAGAATAGGAGCTGAAGTAAACCTCTTTTTTAACTCCTGAAATGCTCTCTCACACTAGTCATCCCACTGAAACTTCACCTTTTTTTCTAGTCAATCTTGTCATAAGTGCAGCTAGTTAGGAGAAGTCCTTCATGAACCTCCTATGATACCCCACCAATCCCAAGAAACTAAGTGTCTCATAGATTGACTTTGGCCTCTGCCAACTTATATCCATGTCAACCTTCTCCGAATCCACAAATACACCCGAAACTGACACCATGTCTTCTAAAAGATTCACCTCAGTTAGCCAAAAGTCACACTTGCTAAACTTGGTGCATAATCGGTGGTCTCTCAAGGTCTGGAGAACAACCTTGAATATTCTCCTTCTTAGATGTGGAGTAGATCAGGATGTCATCAACAAAGAGCACAACAAACTGATCTAGGTCGGGTTCAAACACCCTATGCATAAGATCCATGAATGTCGTCGAGACATTCGTTAATCCAAAAGGCATAATTGTGAACTCAAAATGCTCATACAACATCCTAAATACCGTCTTAGGGATATCTGCCTCCCAAAATGTCAACTGACGGTATCCCGTGCACAAATCTATCTTGGAGTAGAATCATACCCCTCTCAGTTGATCAAACAAGTCATCAATCTATAATAAATGGTACCTATTCTTGATGGTAACCCGATTCAACTGTTGGTAGTCTATATATAGTCTAAGGGTTTTGTCTTTCTTCTTGGCAAATAATACTGTAGCACCCCAAGGTGAGGCATTCAGCCTAATGAAACCCTTGTCCAATAGTTCTTGTAACTGGACCTTGAGTTCTTGCAACTCTGCATATGGCATTCTATGCGGCGTCATAGAAATAAGAGATGCACAGGGTTATAACTCTGTGGTGAACTCTACATCTCTATGTGGAGGTAATCTTGGTAGCTCATTCGAGAAAACATCCACATAATCACAAACCACCTGAGGTAAACCTAACTCCTGTCTCACCTCATCCTCTAGGGTAAGGCTCGCAAGCCAACTCATCAATTGTCCATACCAACGGGAATCATATACTACTTGGGATAAAATATTGTACTTTTCCCCCTGAAACTTGAAACAAAATACCCTCTGTTGTTTATGCAGTGACCCTCTTACGATCACAATCAATGATGACTCAGTGTGCCGCCAACCAATCTACCATAAGGATGACATTAAACTTCGACATGTCTATGACCCTAAGGTCTAACATGAGTAGAATCCCCAAGATCTCTAACTCACATCCCCAATTTATTTGATCAATGTAAACCCTAGCTCCTAGGGGAGAACTCACGTGCAATGGCTTTTTCAAGGTCTCAACCTCCAAGCCCAAACCATTTACACATGATGCAACTATAAATGAATGAGATGTACCAAAGTCAAATAATACCCTTGCCTGTAAGTGAGAGAGTAAGAATGTAACCTGAATTATCAACTGATCCATTAGCTTAGTCTGAAGTGTGATGGTGTAGACTCGTCCTTGGTTCCCTGAAGTCCAGGCTTGTAAACCCTATCTGATGATTAAGACTGAGGTGCCTCATAACTCTGGGATCCCTACCTTTGAGGACAATCCCACTTCATGTGACCCCGCTGATCCCCAAAAATAAAAACTTCAACCATTCCTCAAATCTCCTCACTTTGGCCAATTTTGTGGCCACATAATCATTGGAAAAATGGGCTAACTTGATGAATTTAGCCACGTATTCCATCATTATCATAGTCCCTTGCTTCAAATCCAAGAATTCTCGGGCTTTTGCTTGTCGATCAGCCAACAAAAAGTACTTACCCATGAAGTGCTCACGAAATTCTCCCTATGTCATTGCCTCTAGGTTCTTAGAGGCCTTTGCCTAATCCCACCACATATGGGCCTCTCCCTCAAGCTGAAAGGTAGCTAGCCTTATCTTAGCAGCGTCGGATGTGATCTGCACAACCTCTAAGACCTTTTCAATTTGTTGGAACCAATGGTCGGCCAACATCGGATCTGCCCCTCCCATGAAAGAAGGTGGCTTGTGTGCTTTAAACTTTTGGAGGTTAGTCATTCTCCCTTGGAACACATTGGCACTAGCTTATGCAAAGGTAGCCGCCATTGTGCCTATAGCTTCCATAAAGGCTTGCTGGTCAAAGGTCGGTGGTAGTTGGTTGTTGTTCCGCCAACCTCCTCGACTGTTCCGGTGTTCCCTTCCTCTGTTTGTCATCTACAAAAATGTCAAATAGCAATAGAGTACTAACTTAGTATCCCAAGGTAGGGATCAAAGTCAAAACTTTGAGATTTCTCTCCTTGTCTCACTAGTAGAGCATGTGCCACCCACTTGTAGACATCTATACCATGAACTGTCTCGTTCTTTCTCTTTTTGACCCCCGAGATTATGTTCTCTAACCCCAGTGTATCCTTTCCATATACATTTAATCATGTATATTATTCACATAACATATAACACATAACATGTACCATTTAGAGCATATAACATATAATGCACAATGGATGCAATGGCCTAGACCCATGCCCTATAAGCCCTAGGTAAATTTAAAACCTAGGCTATGATACCAAGCTGTGACATCCCAAAATCCGGGGGTCCTTTCTAAACCCGTTGATCACCCATCAACCAGCGAAAGTACCCATGTATGCCATATGACTTGACACCACGTCACCACGTCCCCTTCACTAGGATCGTAACCAACACAAAGCCTTATACTAGAACACTCCCAATGCATAACCTATATACATATTAATCTCTTGATAGTTCCAAGGTCCCATATCCATCAATTTTTCATCAATATTACTCCATTTAAATCCTTTGAAAAAAAAGGCTCAAGACCTGAAGGCATGGCAAAGTTATTTTAAATTTTTAAAAATTTTGGAAGAGTTACCGGTAGCTTGTGTACTAGCTACCGGTAGCTAAGCCCTCTGCTAGCGAGCTACCAGTAGCTATGAACCAAGCTACCAGTAGCTGCCCATTGCCAACAAGCTACTGGTAGCTAAATTACTTGCTACAGGTAGCTAAGCCCACTGGAATTGTGCTACAAGAAGCTAATCAATGTGGTACCGATAGTAGGGCCAGTTTTCTCCCAATTCTATCATTTTTTAATTTTAACTCATCCAATATCATACAACATTTACCCAAACTCATATAGCATCTAATTTTACAGAAAATATAGTCTATATGAGTTCATTATACAATCCTTTATACAACATTACAAGTCCAAAATCACAATTGTGTTACAAAAATACAATTTAAAACCACAATTCAGCTTTCTTCATCAACAAGGGCCCTAGTGAGAGTCATCCACCAGCGCTTGTTTCACACCTGAATGTTATCCCCATAAAGGGTGATCCACCCTCAATAGGGTATCTCCTAAAGAGACTACTCTCCAACCTAGACGCATATGAAATGCTCACATGCAATTCAAAAATCAACAAACATCCATTTAAGATTATACAATTCAGTGATGAATGTCACAATGCTATGCCAAGTTATGAGGTGAGACTCACACATGCAACATAACTTGAGGCCTCCACTGACTCCCATAACACATGCAATGCCATGCGTGTAAATTCATGCTTTTCAAGCCCTCGCCATTAATGTTATGCATCCTATGACTATTTATCAAATAAATTATGTGTCTTTCTTAGGTAGGTGATTTCCTGGACTTACACCAACGGTCCAACACACCGACATGGATTTTGATATCTCACCTCTAGTTCCACGTACACAATTACACTTTTTTGAACTTTCACCATCGGAAGTGTATAAACCAGTAGTCGGGTCTTGCACCCGAGGGAGAATTTAACCCTTCTTGGTATACTTAATGCAAGTTTTTCATGTACCTCGTGCGACTCAATCGGACCTTGGTCCAACTCTCCCGAGCCTACTTATCATCCACCAAGAATGGTATTTGATCAAAACCATGTACACATCCACACCCATGTTACATGCCCATGAATGTGATGCTTCTCTTGCATATTGGCTTATACGAGTTGGTGAGTGTCACTCTCCCTCAGGTTCGATGCAAGAAATGGAAAAAAATAGTGTGGATGAAAAAAACGTGTGTGTGTGTGCAAAAGTGCTCTCAAAGCATAGAGAGACTTGCAATGTCGTGTTTTACTTGGAATGTGTATTCCAAGGTCGTCTCCTCAGAGAAAGAAAGGTAAAATGTGTTCGCAGGGTGATTTGTAGTGAAATGAAAATTAGAAAATCCTGTGAGTTGTGTTTTGGTGAGTTATGTATTGGTAAAAATGCAAAAAATCAAGGTTGGCTAATCCATAGGGGTTATTGCAATGGGAATGCCAAATCAACTTAATTCATTCAACCAATGATGACTCGGTGCTTGATTGATTCGTAGGAAGTGAGGGACTAATGTGATTGTGTTGGACAAAAGTATATTCTGTGACAAGTCTATGGTATATCAAGAGCCCACAACCACGTCCGCACTCAACCTAGTTAAACCAAATACTTTACACTACATGGAAGAATGAAAGAGAGTCGATTTCACATACGCAAGAGGAATTTCCCTTTGGATTAGCCAACTAAAAGTCTAGTTACTCATAATAAAAGCAAGAACCAACATAAGGTAAAGAGACATTGTAGTAAAATGGAATATGAAACTTGTATTAAATCAAGAAAAGGTTTAAACTACAAGAACAAAATCATTCATACCCCAAATACAAAGATTGAAGACAAAATACCCAAATGTAGAAATGGAAATGCTAAAACACTTAACTAAGCTTGATTACAACTTAAATAAAAGAGTTTAGAATGAAAGAGGGAAACATTACAAGTAAAATCAAACTTACTACAATGAAAATGGTGAAGGAAATGTAAAAACCCAACTTTCTCTCTCTAAAACTTCATCATCGACCTTTAAGCTTCTCTCTCTAAAAGCATGTAAAATCTGAATAATGGTGTAAGCCCTTTTCATTTTTGTCCACAACCTCTCCCTTAGCATGTGTGATCTGAATTGGAATCATTGGAGGGAGGTTGTCCACTTGGAGAAGCAATTTCAGTCAAAGCATGCCCCTCCCATGCTTTCCCAACCACCCCTATTCTCTCTTTCTTCCCTTTTCTCTCGTACTTCAAATTTGACTTTATGGGTTAGGGGGAGCATCATGGGGTGTCAAACATGTCAGGGTATGACTTAAAAGACAAGAAGTGGGTCCCCAGAGTAGGTAGAGTCATGTGGATAGGTGTTTGGCAAATCTGGGCAAAACCTACTGGTAGAACGTCAAAATCGTACCTGTAGAAAACTTCCAGTAAGGTCTTCTACCTGTAGTTTTTGGTTTCCTTCTACCGGTAGGTCATAAGGGGGATGCGAGCTCAGGATCAAATTTCATAAATTTGTCAAATATTTTGATCACATTATCCGATTGAATTGAAATTTTGACACAGGATAGGAGGACATCCAGATCTACAAATTTCATGTTTTTTACTTTTTTAGATTTGAAATGCATCATGGCCAAAAATGAAAAATACTGGGGTACTACTACCAATTGGTGTGGGTGCCAGTACCAAATTCCAGTAGGCTTAGATACCGATACCTATGATATCAAATACCGATACCTATGATATCAATTCCAATTTATGATGCTTTGTGATCATAAAGAATATATTTACATTCCAACATCATCACAAAGCATGTTATATTAATTTCATTCAAAGACCATGCTAAATCATTATAGACATTTTATCAAACACCCAAAAGGTATAAACTAATAATCATGCCAAATTTATCACATTCTCATGAAATCCTCAAACAAGCAATTTCAACAAAACCCATTTCATGAAAAATTAGTTTTATACATTCTTACACCATTTTTCATACTTTAGTCATACTATGAGTATATTTAAACAATAGATTGCAGCTCTAATTATATTACCCATTTCATACGCAAACCTAAGGTTGAAAACAAACCTAGTTAGGAGAAGAACTCTACCCCTTGAAGCATAATATGAGTGGTAGAAACTCCAAGAAGCCCAAATCAAACTTCAAACCTTGATGTCCAAAAATCTCATCTTTGAGACTTCAACAAAATCCCTAATTTTGGTACGTAGACGTAGTTCTCGTTGAGTAGAACAACTTTTGTTCTTGGCCCAAAGGATTCCGACGAATGGTTGGTCCTAGATTGGAGAAGAAAGCTTGAAACCCCCTTGATTTTCCATCTCTTCTTCTCTCTCTCTATCCAAAAATCTGATGGTAAATGGGGAGAAAATCTAAATTTTCTCCCCTATTTATACTCCAAAATACTTGGCTCTCATTAAGCCACATGCCTCATCTTTTCCAAATCCAATTTTGTCCTGAATCAATTAAATATCATCCTGTTTTAAGTTCAATATATTTTATTTGAACTAAATTTAAATTATTTCCCAGAGTTTGAATTTAAAACCCAATCGTATCGTAAACCGTGAAAAATTCGACTGTCTTAGAATTCAACGAAAATTGATGGGTAACTAGATTTTGCGAGATAAATCCAACGGTGTGGTCCATTTTGTCACCCAAGTTCTAGAAAATTTTGGATTTTCAACCCGTACCTTAGCAACTAATTACCATTTTTGCCCTTTTTCCATAAAAGTTTAAATTTTCCCCAGGTTTTACAATTTACCTCTCATAAGTAGTTTTAACATAAAATGGCTATAAGTTGAATTTATTTTTAAGTGCTCACGCCTCGACTAACATTTTTTTTTGATACTTCATGATATTTGCAATTGGATTTTCATTAGAGTGATGGGAATTTTCTACTTGGTTTTTGAATGTTGCTTCTTAGTTGCCTTTTAATTTATTTTTATTTGAGTATATAACTGAAAATCATAGTTTGGTTGCACACTTAGTTAAGTTTTGATAACTTGAATTTGAATGGGGATTTTGCCTCCGTCATTCTTGCGATAATGTCTTGTACAAATGTAACCAATCATAACCGGTTTATTAATAAAGCATCTCATTGGTTGATATGAAAAGTGGTTCATTGGACTCCTCCTCTAATTGGGAGTGTACTTATAAATAAGTAAACCCGTCATCTGGATGTATAAATTTATACAATAATCAATTCCTTGAAACATTGTGGCAATGGCTTTAGGTATCCCAAACTCAGTCTTATTTGAACATTTCATAATTGTAACTAAAAATAATTCATGTGCTACGCACGTGTGCAAAAACTAGTGGAAGAAAGTGGAAAATGATCCTTGTGGGTGAATGAGTTGAGCTTCCGATAGTCGATGTAAAATCTCCAACTGGTAACTATCTGAGTTGGAATCAGCTCATTGTTTTCATTGGCAACTACTGTATAGGGCTCATTGATTTGCTGTCAACAATTGGGTAAATGATACCCACATAAAGTAGCATAAGAATCTTAGCTCGAACCATATCTTTTGTAATTGGATTTAGTTTTCATTGTGGTTATCAAGATGGCTTGGCATTATCCTCTAGATATATGTGATGTGTTCAAATAAGGGGGCTAATCCCCTTAATGTCTACTATAGTCTAACCAATTGCTCCCTTATGAGCTCTCAAGACATTCAATAATTATTCTTCTTGCTTTTGTTCCAATGAAAAACTACCCACCACTGGGAATGTCTCATCAATACCTAGAAATGCATGTTTGAGTGTAGATGGTAGTGGGGTTAATTCCAATATGGGTGGCTAAATAGTGGATGAGATAATTTTCTTCTCAATTTTTGTGTGTATGATATTATAACCGTGTGTGGGATTTTACATATATATGTGTGCTATTTTTAATTAGTAAATATTATTTTTGAGTGGGTGCTTTTATAAATAAGTGTGTTATTTTTAATTAGTATAGATTTTTCAAAAATATATTTCTCAATTTTTAGCATAGTTATTGCATTTAAATTAGGAAACCAGAAATTCTAGCCAGCAGGGCAGAAAATCCAGAAAAACAGCAGCCTCCGAACGCCACTGTAGCATCTGGGTGCTTAGACGTGCCTGTAAATGTGTGACTTTTCAAGCTTCTCCACCTCAGTTTCTGCAACCCTTGCCCAGAAAAACACCTCTCCTTCTAGAGATCTTCATTACCTATCCCTTTTTCTTGGATTCTAGCCCAATTAAATACCAAATCTAGCAATCTAGGTTTGATTTTACCTCTTAAAAACCAAATTAAAACCCTTATTGCAACTTAAATCTTCAAAACAAATGGGACCAAAGAAGAAGTCCATTGCTAGCAAATCTCAAGCAAGCTCGATTAGATCGCAAAGGGAGGCACCTCCACCATATCAAGAAGCTTCGGGGCAACAAGATCCGAGCAGGCAAGTGCCAAATCCACAAGGTCCACTCTGTGACGCCCCTAAATTCGGGGGTCTTTTATCAACCGTTAATAAGTCATCAACCCGCTTAAGTACCCATGATCGTCACACAACTCGACATCATGTCAATAGCATCCCCTTAACCGAGATCGCAAAACATGCAGTTTAGGTAGAGTCTCTCTTGTACCTTTAATCACATGACCTATCCGAGGTCTAATATACCACCATTTATACTCCATTATTGTTCATTTACATCATTTGAATAAAAGGACACATTGCCCAAAAACATAGCAAAACATTCTTAAAATTTCAAATTTTTGAAAAACCTATCGATAGGTTTGTCACCATCCTATCGGTAGATTTTGCCTACTGAAAAAGTTCTACTGCAGAAAAAGTGATGTTCTACCGGTAGGTTTTTCTGTACTGGACCACTTCTACCAGTAGGTTTGCTCAAACCTACCGTTAGGTTTTGCCTAGAATTGCCTGTTTCACCAGTTTTTGATTTTCAGTTAATTTCAATCCATCCCACAACCATTCAATACATGTTTAATGAAGTTTTTCACATGAAACATGATATGACAAGTTCTATTACAAGCAATTTCATATATTTACATGCCAAAAATAGATTTTTCATAGAAGTTATACAAAATGAGTCATAAAAGCCGCAAGTTGGCCTTCTTCACCTTTGAGGCTCGAATTGGGAGCCGTTCGCTAGTGTGAACCGCACATCTGAAATTTTTTTCCATGAAGGGTGAGCCACGCTCAATANTGGCCTTCTTCACCTTTGAGGCTCGAATTGGGAGCCGTTCGCTAGTGTGAACCGCACATCTGAAATTTTTTTCCATGAAGGGTGAGCCACGCTCAATAGGGTATCTCCAAAATAGGCCATTCCCCAACCTAGATGCATATGAAATGTTCACATGCAACAATCAACCATTCAAAACATTCCCATCAAGAATATGCATTCAATGACAAGAATTCCATGCCATGTCATGAAATGAGATGAGACTCACTCATGCACTTTAACCCGAGCCTTCGACGGCTCCCTCAACACATGCAATTATCATGTATGAAAATTGGGCATTCCAAGCCCCCGCCATTGATATTACACATCAAATGACAATTTTATAAACAAAATAATGTGTCTTTGTTGGGTAGCGTACTTTTGATGTTGCATCGCCGGCTCCGCACACCGATACACTTTTTTGGACTTGCACCGTTAGAAGTGTATAAACTAGTAATAGGATTTTGCACCCGAGGGAAAGTTTAGCCCTTCTTGCTATACCCGACACAAGTTTTTCATGCAACCGTGCGACTCAGTCGGAACTTCGTTCCAACTTTTCTTGAGCTCACCCATCATCCACCAAGTATGATATTTGATTGAACTATGCACACACACATAGATCCACACTCATGCACAATGCCCATGAATGTGATGCCAACTTCATGCCCAATATGCAATGAATGCCGAATGAGCAATTTTCAACATTCTATTGTTAATTATATCAAAAGCATATAATTTTCCCACTTATCATAATACTAGCATATCATAAAGCATATACTAACATCACACCCATAACAATTCCCTAGCATGTTATCACATTATCCATGCAAACATACTTAATTCCACATTTGCATTTATTTCAAACACCTTCAAGGCATCCATTCAGGTCTTCACATAATTTGCCCAATTAATCACACAACTTAAGAATCACACTATGTAATTTTTCACATATCTAATTCATCATAGAAATTATTCTACCCATTCTCAATACCCAATTTCTCAATTTTTACAACAATAGGCAAGTGATACAACTTCTATCAACCTACCCATTCCATATTTAAAACCTAGGTTGAAAATAAACCTAATTAGGAAGAAAATCCTATCCCTTGAAGCGTAAAACGAGTTGTGGAACCTTCAAGAACCCAAAACAAGCTAGAATCTCCACTTTCCCCAAATGCTGTTTCTTGAACTTCAGTGAAAACCCTCCTTTTTGGTGTAGTCGAGCAGCCCACGACGAGGAAGTCGACTTTTGTTCTTGGCTCGTGTTGATTTGAGCGACAGGGAGGCGTAGATCGTAGAGAGAAGTTATATTCTCTCTTTTTCCCTCTCTTCTTCTCCAACGTGAAGACCCAACAGATTTTTGTGGAAGAAATTTGATTTCTTCCCCTTTTTATACTCCCCAAATACATGGTCCTCATCGCGCCACACAGGCCTCCACTTTCGGTTCCAGTTTTGACCTGAAACGATTAAATTTCACTCTAGTTCAAGTTTGAAATATTTTTATTTTGACTTGCTTTAAATTATTTTTAAAATTTTAAAATTTAATTAAAAATTTCATTTTTTTGGGTCACCCGAGACCCGATCGCCTCGTAAAATGAAAAAATTTGACTATCTCAGAATTCGACGAAATTTATCTGGGTAACTAGATTTTGTGAGACGAATCCAATGGTGAGGTCCGTTTTTTCATCCAAGATCTAGAAAAATTCAAGTTTTCACTCCGTACTGCAATTAAAAATTTACCATTTTATCCTTTTTCATAAAAAGTTCAAATTTATCCGGATTTTACAACTTTGAATTCAATTATGATGTTTTTGAAAATCTGGAGCAACATTTATTGTGTGAATGTTATTTTGATTCTAAAACTATTATTAATGAGTGGGTTGTTATCTTTGAGGACTTTAAACATTTGGGCATTAGGCAAAATTTTTAAAGGACGGGTTGGACTAGCTATATAAGAACTGTGGGCATTGGTTTTAAATGTATTATGAGAGAGTTTTATAGCAATGATAAGATCACTAGGTCTAGGAAGTTTGAAACGTATGTGCGGTGAGTTGGGTTTTAAGTAGGTTTGGGTACCTTTGTTGAGCAACTAAAGCCTATAAGAAGGGAAGCCAATGCTGAACATCCCACTGATCCCTTCCCCTTGATTTGACTTTGATTAGGAGAGAATTGACTAATGACCCAAATTTTGTGTGGGGTAAGAGTGGAAAATGTATCAAACAAGGGGATTTAACTAACAAATACCGAATTTTAAATTTAATTACTGTTTCCAATCTCATGCCTCAATCCCCAAAAAATCAAGTTTATACTGAGAGGGCTAGGTTGCTCTTTTCCCTTGGTGTTGTTGGTCATTCCATCGACTTGCCAACTTTGATCATGGAAAAAATGACATTGACCATTCAGAATAAGAAACCCTCACTTCTTTTCGGTATTTTGGGGACTAAAATATATAAAAGCAAGGGAGTTGTGATGGATCCTACCTGGACACCCACTGAAGAACTGGCACATCTTGATGCTACATCTCTAAAGAAGAGCCATGGAGTGAAAGAGGGAAACTAGAAGGCCAACAAGCAAATCAAGGAGGAGGAGGCAAGGGAGAGGAAGCTCATGACTTTGAGCAGTAGGGTGAGCAGGCACCACTAGTGGATTCAAGGATTGACAAGGAGATATTGCTGAGTCTGGAGACTAGAATGGGACAGTTCGAAGACACCCAAAGGGAGATTCTAAGTTGTATTGGGCGAAGATATGATGGACCATCATCATCAACATAAAGACTATTTGGGCATTTTTTGAAGTCTCAACTTTTAGGTTCTGGTTTTATAACTCTTTCCTTTTTGTATGACTCAATTTGTTTCTACACTTGGGATGATTTTTTGTTTATTTGCTTGCTACTTGATTTAGAATCTTTATGTTGAGCTTTAGTGTCATATTGATACTTTTATTTGGAACTCATAAATCATGTTCACGACGACATTCATGTTATTTGAGAATTTTTGTAACAATGTTTTTCTTTGAAGGCCTACATGTATAGGGGAGCTGAAGTGATTACCCTGGTGAGGTTTTGAGCTCATTCTCCTTGAAGGGAATATGTACATTTACTTGAGTAAGAATTTCATTCAGCTACACTTCTTTGGATAATCTCATTATCTTTTCCTTGNATGCACAATGCCCATGAATGTGATGCCAACTTCATGCCCAATATGCAATGAATGCCGAATGAGCAATTTTCAACATTCTATTGTTAATTATATCAAAAGCATATAATTTTCCCACTTATCATAATACTAGCATATCATAAAGCATATACTAACATCACACCCATAACAATTCCCTAGCATGTTATCACATTATCCATGCAAACATACTTAATTCCACATTTGCATTTATTTCAAACACCTTCAAGGCATCCATTCAGGTCTTCACATAATTTGCCCAATTAATCACACAACTTAAGAATCACACTATGTAATTTTTCACATATCTAATTCATCATAGAAATTATTCTACCCATTCTCAATACCCAATTTCTCAATTTTTACAACAATAGGCAAGTGATACAACTTCTATCAACCTACCCATTCCATATTTAAAACCTAGGTTGAAAATAAACCTAATTAGGAAGAAAATCCTATCCCTTGAAGCGTAAAACGAGTTGTGGAACCTTCAAGAACCCAAAACAAGCTAGAATCTCCACTTTCCCCAAATGCTGTTTCTTGAACTTCAGTGAAAACCCTCCTTTTTGGTGTAGTCGAGCAGCCCACGACGAGGAAGTCGACTTTTGTTCTTGGCTCGTGTTGATTTGAGCGACAGGGAGGCGTAGATCGTAGAGAGAAGTTATATTCTCTCTTTTTCCCTCTCTTCTTCTCCAACGTGAAGACCCAACAGATTTTTGTGGAAGAAATTTGATTTCTTCCCCTTTTTATACTCCCCAAATACATGGTCNGGGGAGACGTAGATCGTAGAGAGAAGTTATATTCTCTCTTTTTCCCTCTCTTCTTCTCCAACGTGAAGACCCAACAGATTTGTGTGGAAGAAATTTGATTTCTTCCCCTTTTTATACTCCCCAAATACATGGTCCTCATCGCGCCACACAGGCCTCCACTTTCGGTTCCAGTTTTGACCTGAAACGATTAAATTTCACTCTAGTTCAAGTTTGAAATATTTTTATTTTGACTTGCTTTAAATTATTTTTAAAACTTTAAAATTTCATTTTTTTGGGACACCCGAGACCCGACCGCCTCGTAAAATAAAAAAAATTTGACTATCTCAGAATTCGACGAAATTTATCTGGGTAATTAGATTTTGTGAGACGAATCCAACGGTGATGTCCGTTTTTTCATCCAAGATCTAGAAAAATTCAAGTTTTCACTCCGTACTGAAATTAAAAATTTACCATTTTACCCTTTTTCATAAAAAGTTCAAATTTATCCGGATTTTACAACTTTGAATTCAATTATGATGTTTTTGAAAATATGGAGCAACATTTATTGTGTGAATGTTATTTTGATTCTAAAACTATTATTAATGAGTGGGTTGTTATCTTTGAGGACTTTAAACATTTGGGCATTAGGCAAAATTTTTAAAGGATGGGTTGAACTAGCTATATAAGAATTGTGGGCATTGGTTTTAAATGTATTATGAGAGAGTTTTATAGCAATGATAAGATCACTAGGTCTAGGAAGTTTCAAACGTATGTGCGGTGAGTTGGGTTTTAAGTAGGTTTGGGTACCTTTGTTGAGCAACTAAAGCCTATAAGAAGGGAAGCCAATGCTGAACATCCCACTGATCCCTTCCCCTTGATTTGACTTTGATTAGGAGAGAATTGACTAATGACCCAAATTTTGTGTGGGGTAAGAGTGGAAAATGTATCAAACAAGGGGATTTAACTAACAAATACCGAATTTTAAATTTAATTACTGTTTCCAATCTCATGCCTCAATCCCCAAAAAATCAAGTTTATACTGAGAGGGCTAGGTTGCCCTTTTCCCTTGGTGTTGTTGGTCATTCCATCGACTTGCCAACTTTGATCATGGAAAAAATGACATTGACCATTCAGAATAAGAAACCCTCACTTCTTTTCGGTATTTTGGGGACTAAAATATATAAAAGCAAGGGAGTTGTGATGGATCCTACCTGGACACCCACTGAAGAACTGGCACATCTTGATGCTACATCTCTAAAGAAGAGCCATGGAGTGAAAGAGGGAAACTAGAAGGCCAACAAGCAAATCAGGGAGGAGGAGGCAAGGGAGAGGAAGCTCATGACTTTGAGCAGTAGGGTGAGCAGGCACCACTAGTGGATTCAAGGATTGACAAGGAGATATTGCTGAGTCTGGAGACTAGAATGGGACAGTTCGAAGACACCCAAAGGGAGATTCTAAGTTGTATTGGGCGAAGATATGATGGACCATCATCATCAACATAAAGACTATTTGGGCATTTTTTGAAGTCTCAACTTTTAGGTTCTGGTTTTATAACTCTTTCCTTTTTGTATGACTCAATTTGTTTCTACACTTGGGATGATTTTTTGTTTATTTGCTTGCTACTTGATTTAGAATCTTTATGTTGAGCTTTAGTGTCATATTGATACTTTTATTTGGAACTCATAAATCATGTTCACGACGACATTCATGTTATTTGAGAATTTTTGTAACAATGTTTTTCTTTGAAGGCCTACATGTATAGGGGAGCTGAAGTGATTACCCTGGTGAGGTTTTGAGCTCATTCTCCTTGAAGGGAATATGTACATTTACTTGAGTAAGAATTTCATTCAGCTACACTTCTTTGGATAATCTCATTATCTTTTCCTTGATTGACGCATGTTCAGCAATTAGTTGGCATACCCAATGATCATTCTTAGCATTTCTTTCTAAAGGATGTCCCTAGTCAGCCATTATTCTGCCATTAAGAGAAAAATTCATTTCTTTAGCCATGCTTTTGACCAAGCCAAATTCAAAATAATTTAATCCTACCTTGGTTATCCCAAATTTATATTTAAAGCATTGCTCTTTATCAAGGGATATGCATTGGTGATAAATGTTTGAAAGAGAGAAAGAGAAAGAGAAAAAATAAGGGAAATACAAGTGATGGCTATGAAAAATAGAAAGCAAGAAGAGAAGAAAAACAGAAAAATATATACAAAAGTGTTGCAAGATATAAAATTGAAAGAGGTGGCCAATTTTGATGATTCAAAAGTCAAAAGTTAAAGAAAAAGGGAAGATGCATGCTTATAAAATAAACATTTGGGGTAACCCCTTTTGAGTCCCTTTTACCCTTCATTTCTTTTACCTATCACCCCAGACTACATTACTACCCTAAGAAAGTCCTATTTGATTTCTAGATTGGTGCATGTATATAATTCTTCCATATCAATTCAGGGGTATGACAATAAAATTGCTTACATCTTGTGGAATATGAAACTTGTATTAATGCAAGAAAAGGTTTAAACTACAAGAACAAAATCATTAATACCCAAAATATAAAGATTTAAGATAAAATACCCAAATGTAGAAATGGAAATGCTAGAACACTTAACTAAGCTTGATTACAANGAAGATAAAATACCCAAATGTAGAAATGGAAATGCTAGAACACTTAACTAAACTTGATTACAACTTAAATAAAAGAGTTTAGAGTGAAAGAGGGAAAGATTTCAAGTAAAATAAAGCTTACTACAATGAAAATGGTGAAGGAAATGTAAAAACCCAACTTTCTCTCTCTAAAACTTCATGTTCTACCTTGGAGCTTCTCTCTCTAAAAGCATGTAAAAATATAAATGAATGGTGTAAGACTCTTCATTTTCATCCGTACCCTCTTCCTTAGCCTGTGTGAACTGAATTCGAATGAGTGGGGAGAGGTTGGAAACTTCCACAAGCAAGGTCAGTCTAAGCATGGTTTTCCCATGCTTTACCAACCACCCCTCTTCTCTCTCTTACTTTTCCCCTCTCTCTCACTTCAAATCTAAATTTAGGGATTAGGAGAGCATCATGGGGTGTCAAATATGTCAAGGTATGGTTTGGATGACAAGAGGTCGGCCCCTAGAGTAAATGGAGTCATGTTAGCATATGTCTGGCAAATCTGGGAAAACCTACCAGTAAAACGTAACAAAACCTACCAGTAGGTTTTTGCATGGCTGAGGTAGAAAAATTCTAGCAGCATTTTCTATCGGTAGGTTTTGAATCTTCTACCGATAGGTTTTGACTGACTTCTACAGGTAGGTTTTGGTTGACTTCTATTGGTAAGTTTTGTCTTGCTTTGGGATTTCCTTGGTTCTTTGAGTTCCCCGAGCCATCCGTGATGCATTCCCTTCTTCCCCATTGCCTTTGAGCACTTGATGGGAGTCTTTATACACGAACTTACCTGCTCTTTACCTACAATCACACGAATCTCCATTAATTGTGAGTTTGAAAGCATTTTCCCTAATTTTCACCACAAAACAAGTAATATGGGTTGCAAAAGAGATACATGATATGAAATATTCTATACTCATCACACCCCCCAACTTGAGTTTTGCTAGTCCCTAGCAAACTTTATTTTCAAACTACACTACATAAAAACAATAATTACATTCATGTTAAACAATTCACCTGTCAACAAACTACTCAAATCATAATGCAATTATGCAAATGAACTTGGGGCAAAATGAAACAAAAAAAATGTGTTTCTTTCATTCATAACTTCATGAGGTTCAATACAAAGATCTTGAAACAAAAAAAAACAAAAAAAAAAACAACGGTCTATGATCCTAGAGACTCTTCTACTAGGCCGACTACCACTAAACCACTATGTGCAACCTACCAAAAACAACAAAACAAGAGGGGTCTTTTATACTCCTCTACATCATCAGCCAACTCCTTATCATCCCCCTCATCGTCGTCACCCTCCTTGTTACCAATCTCCCTCATCATCGGACTCGTCCACCTCTAAGACAATTGATCTGGTGGGGGCAGAAGTGGATGGCCTAGAGGTGGATGATGGTGGCATTATGGGGAGAGGCTCTCCTGGGAAAGTCCTCTTGAAGATCCTAGTGACCATTAGCGTAAGTAGCTACATAGTCCCACCGAAGTCATCCAATCATCCCTCTATCGCATTAAGGTGTTGGGAGATTGTTTGAGGTGGGATAGTAGTGGGTGGCACGGAGGTAGAAGGTCCCGTGTAAATGGCTCGGCTCTTGGTGGCCTCGCCTTTTCTTCCCTCTGGGCCGACCCTCCTGTCATAGTCAACCTCTTCATACAGCTAGACTTGCCTATAGGTCCAAACTCCGACTAGAGGGTCACATCAGTGGGGTTGCCCTTGACTTTGTTATGGAGCCAAATCTTCGTGACAAGGTGGGAAAAAGGGAGATTCGCCATTGACTTACTAGCATGGGCATACTCCTTCATCATTTCCTAAATCATGAAAGCTATATCCATCCTTTTTCCCCTCATGAAAGCATGGAGAAGGACTAGTTTCTCTTCCCTCGGAGTCTTCTATACACTCCAAGGTAGCAAATTGTAATGTAGAACCTTGTTCATTGCCCCATAAGAGTGATTGAGTGCCCCAACTTGGATTTTTCCCTTAAACTGCACTGGATCCTCATACATCAAGCTTGCGTATTCTAGAAGTGATTTTTGCCCTTGGGTTTTGTGAGGATAGACTGTGGTGTTGGGAGGTGGTCTCAAGTAATACAATTGTGAGATCCCGTATTTCATATAAATATAAATGATATTAAATGGCTAGTATTTTTAAAATGATGAAAGAAATTTTGAATCGTTATTAAATGAATAGTCGCATAAGTTTGAGCTACATACGCATTGACTTTTGGGGTCAAATTTAATTTTTGAACTATTTAAGGTTGATAAGTATAATTAAGTAAATTTATTAAGTTTTTTTGTGTCAAAATAACATAACCATTGAATTTGGAAGGTCTAAAAACCTTGGAATAGACGTTAATTATGGGTGTTTAATTGAATTTAAGATTTGGATTCTTTAGAATATATGTGATTTTTTATATAATTTATTTGATTTGTCTCTTAAGAATGAGTATGTTCCTTTGTAAATGAGTATTTGGAGATTTTATGTCTATCGTGTATTTGATAAAATGCCAAAGAGACTATAAGTATTGATAAATTGTGGAAAGAGGTATTGATATTTATGATATGATTCAATATAGTTTACCATGATTTGGGTTATTGTTGAGTTATTTTAAAATATGAAAATGGTGGTATTGATCTATATAACTTCTCAATCATTTAATTTGCGAAATTTGCTATAAAATGGTACAAATTGTATTTTGGTGTGTACGTAAATTATTTTGAAAATGTGTTATGTTGGAAATAGAAATGTGAGATTTTGTAAAACTATGTATTTTTTTAAAAGTGTCAAAATTGTGGTTGGTGTTGGGAATGCAAGGTGATCATGAAATTATGATTTGAAACTTGTATACTCGATATCGACAGGCAGAGGGTTAGTAGACAGTGGGGCCCTTGAGGGGGGATTACCAAGGCGACTACTAGTCCTAAGGGGGATTGGTGATGGTAGAGGTTTTCGGTGACAGTCTGTGAGGCACCTACACCCCCCTGAAAAGCAAGAAGGGCGATGAGACCGTAGGATGCAAGACCCAAAAGGTTCCCCTGGGATGGTTCAGTCGTGAACCGGTATTTGTTTGATGATATCTGTCTGTATGGGTAGCATACATGAATTTTGGGGTGCCAAGAAACCAGTAGCCAATATTCCAACAAATCTCTTGAGTGGGGTAAGGTAAGGTGAGGTTGAGATGAAAGTACGTTGAGTTAATATTTTTGAAAAATACCCTAGAAAGAATAATTTTATAGAATTGTGCTCAAAATAAGAAATGATTATTTTACTAGATTTATTATACATATATTTGTATAAAGATTTCTCACTTCATACTTTATAAAATAAATGGTGTTGCATTATGTTTTAAGAAGAAAGGTTTTATTGGGTTACCTTGAGATTTGATTTTGATGGGGTAAATTCTTTGATGTTGCACTTATATATTTCAAATGATAGTACGTAGTGTACTTTAAAAAATGCTTACTACTTATCGTGTAAATAGACTTACTGATAAACTATTTCATTACCTATCATTATGATTGTGAACTGTTGGTATTTAAAATCTTGTATATGCTTGAGAAAAGGATTATCCTATTAAGCGTGTGGTTTCTCACCCCTATCATTTAACATTTTCAGTTATGGACATGTGTTGGTGGACTGCATAGTGGGAGTATTGAGACCGAAAATAGTTGTTATGACTTTATATATTTAGTTAGAGTATGTAAAAAATAATGTACAATGATGTATATTATTGAGGATTTGTAAGTGATTTATATCTTGGTTAATTTGAGGGAATATGTATAGATTAAGATATTTTAAATGATTTACTTATAAATATTTTAGATATTCTGTATATTATGTTTATGATGAAGAATTTTGGATAATTAGATTATAACAAGGGTTTGAGAGAACTGTTTGGGCATCCATTTGTTACCCTGGTTTTGAACAGTAATGATTTATTTGTGGCTGTCATCAGAAGGAATGTTTATGGTTGATACGATGTGAATGACTAGTCGGGTGTAATTATTATGTTTAATGCTCTCACAGGTAGCTCTTAGAAATTATCTAGATGCCCAATTTTCAAAGGAAACTTTGCCAAATTTTTTTTTAAAAATGATTTATTTAAACTAAAGACATACTTTTCTAGATGTTTTTACAACAAACCGTTATGTATTTTTGGAATAAACAAAGTTTTTTTTAATCATGCTTTTGTGAAATTTGGGGCATGATAAGTTGGTATCAGAGATTAGAGATTAGGTCTTATATAGGAGATATAGGGAAATGGGTCTACCCATATCGAAGATAGTTAGGATACATGTGTGGTCTCAAGGAAATTATTTTTGNATCTTCTACCGATAGGTTTTGACTGACTTCTACAGGTAGGTTTTGGTTGACTTCTATTGGTAAGTTTTGTCTTGCTTTGGGATTTCCTTGGTTCCTTGAGTTCCCCGAGCCATCCGTGACGCATTCCCTTCTTCCCCATTGCCTTTGAGCACTTGATGGGAGTCTTTATACACGAACNTGGGATTTCCTTGGTTCCTTGAGTTCCCCGAGCCATCCGTGACGCATTCCCTTCTTCCCCATTGCCTTTGAGCACTTGATGGGAGTCTTTATACACGAACTTACCTGCTCTTTACCTACAATCACACGAATCTCCATTAATTGTGAGTTTGAAAGCATTTTCCCTAATTTTCACCACAAAACAAGTAATATGGGTTGCAAAAGAGATACATGATATGAAATATTCTATACTCATCACACCCCCCAACTTGAGTTTTGCTAGTCCCTAGCAAACTTTATTTTCAAACTACACTACATAAAAACAATAATTACATTCATGTTAAACAATTCACCGGTCAACAAACTACTCAAATCATAATGCAATTATGCAAATGAACTTGGGGCAAAATGAAACAAAAAAAATGTGTTTCTTTCATTCATAACTTCATGAGGTTCAATACAAAGATCTTGAAAAAAAAAAAAACAAAAAAAAAACAACGGTCTATGATCCTAGAGACTCTTCTACTAGGCCGACTACCACTAAACCACTATGTGCAACCTACCAAAAACAACAAAACAAGAGGGGTCTTTTATACTCCTCTACATCATCAGCCAACTCCTTATCATCCCCCTCATCGTCGTCACCCTCCTTGTTACCAGTCTCCCTCATCATCGGACTCGTCCACCTCTAAGACAATTGATCTGGTGGGGGCAGAAGTGGATGGCCTAGAGGTGGATGATGGTGGCATTACGNGTCTTTTATACTCCTCTACATCATCAGCCAACTCCTTATCATCCCCCTCATCGTCGTCACCCTCCTTGTTACCAATCTCCCTCATCATCGGACTCGTCCACCTCTAAGACAATTGAGCTGGTGGGGGCAGAAGTGGATGGCCTAGAGGTGGATGATGGTGGCATTATGGGGAGAGGCTCTCCTGGGAAAGTCCTCTTGAAGATCCTAGTGACCATTAGCGTAAGTAGCTACATAGTCCCACCGAAGTCATCCAATCATCCCTCTATCGCATTAAGGTGTTGGGAGATTGTTTGAGGTGGGATAGTAGTGGGTGGCACGGAGGTAGAAGGTCCCGTGTAAATGGCTCGGCTCTTGGTGGCCTCGCCTTTTCTTCCCTCTGGGCCGACCCTCCTGTCATAGTCAACCTCTTCATACAGCTAGACTTGCCTATAGGTCCAAACTCCGACTAGAGGGTCACATCAGTGGGGTTGCCCTTGACTTTGTTATGGAGCCAAATCTTCGTGACAAGGTGGGAAAAAGGGAGATTCGCCTTTGACTTACTAGCATGGGCATACTCCTTCATCATTTCCTAAATCATGAAAGCTATATCCATCCTTTTTTCCCTCATGAAAGCATGGAGAAGGACTAGTTTCTCTTCCCTCNAACTCCGACTAGAGGGTCACATCAGTGGGGTTGCCCTTGACTTTGTTATGGAGCCAAATCTTCGTGACAAGGTGGGAAAAAGGGAGATTCGCCATTGACTTACTAGCATGGGCATACTCCTTCATCATTTCCTAAATCATGAAAGCTATATCCATCCTTTTTCCCCTCATGAAAGCATGGAGAAGGGCTAGTTTCTCTTCCCCCGGAGTCTTCTATACACTCCAAGGTAGCAAATTGTAATGTAGAACCTTGTTCATTGCCCCATAAGAGTGATTGAGTGCCCCAACTTGGATTTTTCCCTTAAACTGCACTGGATCCTCATACATCAAGCTTGCGTATTCTAGAAGTGATTTTTGCCCTTGGGTTTTGTGAGGATAGACCGTGGTGTTGGGAGGTGGTCTCAAGTAATACAATTGTGAGATCCCGTATTTCATATAAATATAAATGATATTAAATGGCTAGTATTTTTAAAATGATGAAAGAAATTTTGAATCGTTATTAAATGAATAGTCGCATAAGTTTGAGCTACATACGCATTGACTTTTGGGGTCAAATTTAATTTCTGAACTATTTAAGGTTGATAAGTATAATTAAGTAAATTTATTAAGTTTTTTTGTGTCAAAATAACATAACCATTGAATTTGGAAGGTCTAAAAACCTTGGAATAGACGTTAATTATGGGTGTTTAATTGAATTTAAGATTTGGATTCTTTAGAATATATGTGATTTTTTATATAATTTATTTGATTTTTCTCTTAAGAATGAGTATGTTCCTTTGTAAATGAGTATTTGGAGATTTTATGTCTATCGTGTATTTGATAAAATGCCAAAGAGACTATAAGTATTGATAAATTGTGGAAAGAGGTATTGATATTTATGATATGATTCAATATAGTTTACCTTGATTTGGGTTATTGTTGAGTTATTTTAAAATATGAAAATGGTGGTATTGATCTATATAACTTCTCAATCATTTAATTTGCGAAATTTGCTATAAAATGGTACAAATTGTATTTTGGTGTGTACGTAAATTATTTTGAAAATGTGTTATGTTGGAAATAGAAATGTGAGATTTTGTAAAACTATGTATTTTTTTAAAAGTGTCAAAATTGTGGTTGGTGTTGGGAATGCAAGGTGATCATGAAATTATGATTTGAAACTTGTATACTCGATATCGACAGGCAGAGGGTTAGTAGACAGTGGGGCCCTTGAGGGGGGATTACCAAGGCGACTACTAGTCCTAAGGGGGATTGGTGATGGTAGAGGTTTTCGGTGACAGTCTGTGAGGCACCTACACCCCCCTGAAAAGCAAGAAGGGCGATGAGACCGTAGGATGCAAGACCCAAAAGGTTCCCCTGGGATGGTTCAGTCGTGAACCGGTATTTGTTTGATGATATCTGTCTGTATGGGTAGCATACATGAATTTTGGGGTGCCAAGAAACCAGTAGCCAATATTCCAACAAATCTCTTGAGTGGGGTAAGGTAAGGTGAGGTTGAGATGAAAGTACGTTGAGTTAATATTTTTGAAAAATACCCTAGAAAGAATAATTTTATAGAATTGTGCTCAAAATAAGAAATGATTATTTTACTAGATTTATTATACATATATTTGTATAAAGATTTCTCACTTCATACTTTATAAAATAAATGGTGTTGCATTATGTTTTAAGAAGAAAGGTTTTATTGGGTTACCTTGAGATTTGATTTTGATGGGGTAAATTCTTTGATGTTGCACTTATATATTTCAAATGATAGTACGTAGTGTACTTTAAAAAATGCTTACTACTTATCGTGTAAATAGACTTACTGATAAACTATTTCATTACCTATCATTATGATTGTGAACTGTTGGTATTTAAAATCTTGTATATGCTTGAGAAAAGGATTATCCTATTAAGCGTGTGGTTTCTCACCCCTATCATTTAACATTTTTAGTTATGGACATGTGTTGGTGGACTGCATAGTGGGAGTATTGAGACCGAAAATAGTTGTTATGACTTTATATATTTAGTTAGAGTATGTAAAAAATAATGTACAATGATGTATATTATTGAGGATTTGTAAGTGATTTATATCTTGGTTAATTTGAGGGAATATGTATAGATTAAGATATTTTAAATGATTTACTTATAAAGATTTTAGATATTCTGTATATTATGTTTATGACGAAGAATTTTGGATAATTAGATTATAACAAGGGTTTGAGAGAACTGTTTGGGCATCCATTTGTTACCCTGGTTTTGAACAGTAATGATTTATTTGTGGCTGTCATCAGAAGGAATGTTTATGGTTGATACGATGTGAATGACTAGTCGGGTGTAATTATTATGTTTAATGCTCTCACAGGTAGCTCTTAGAAATTATCTAGATGCCCAATTTTCAAAGGAAACTTTGCCAAATTTTTTTTTAAAAATGATTTATTTAAACTAAAGACATACTTTTCTAGATGTTTTTACAACAAACCGGTATGTATTTTTGGAATAAACAAAATTTTTTTTAATCATGATTTTGTGAAATTTGGGGCATGATAAGTTGGTATCAGAGATTAGAGATTAGGTCTTATATAGGAGATATAGGGAAATGGGCCTACCCATATCGAAGATAGTTAGGATACATGTGTGGTCTCAAGGAAATTATTTTTGTGGCATGAGTTTTGGATGTCATAGAGAGTATTAGTATACTTTGAACGAGAATGTATGAAAGTAAGAGCTAAAGGTAGATTGATGGGCTTCGAGGTACGATGAGTTATGATGTTAGATCCATTTTAGGTTATGTCAATTTTCACTGTTATGGTTGGCCCTTGGTTGCTTGAATTTTTGAAGCAAATGATATGTGGTAACTCAGTTTTGTTGCTTGGAGATATGGGGTCAAATATGGCGTCCTATGTATAATTTTTGTTAGGAGAAGTTATTGGAATTAATTAAGAGGTTAGGAATTGAAGAAAGAATAAAAGTTTTGGTTTGATGGTAAAAAGTTTGAGATGGATATATCTTCCATTAAAGTGACTAAGAGACTTTAAAATAGTACAATAGTCAAATATAAACNTATGTTTATGACGAAGAATTTTGGATAATTAGATTATAACAAGGGTTTGAGAGAACTGTTTGGGCATCCATTTGTTACCCTGGTTTTGAACAGTAATGATTTATTTGTGGCTGTCATCAGAAGGAATGTTTATGGTTGATACGATGTGAATGACTAGTCGGGTGTAATTATTATGTTTAATGCTCTCACAGGTAGCTCTTAGAAATTATCTAGATGCCCAATTTTCAAAGGAAACTTTGCCAAATTTTTTTTTAAAAATGATTTATTTAAACTAAAGACATACTTTTCTAGATGTTTTTACAACAAACCGGTATGTATTTTTGGAATAAACAAAATTTTTTTTAATCATGATTTTGTGAAATTTGGGGCATGATAAGTTGGTATCAGAGATTAGAGATTAGGTCTTATATAGGAGATATAGGGAAATGGGTCTACCCATATCGAAGATAGTTAGGATACATGTGTGGTCTCAAGGAAATTATTTTTGTGGCATGAGTTTTGGATGTCATAGAGAGTATTAGTATACTTTGAACGAGAATGTATGAAAGTAAGAGCTAAAGGTAGATTGATGGGCTTCGAGGTACGATGAGTTATGATGTTAGATCCATTTTAGGTTATGTCAATTTTCACTGTTATGGTTGGCCCTTGGTTGCTTGAATTTTTGAAGCAAATGATATGTGGTAACTCAGTTTTGTTGCTTGGAGATATGGGGTCAAATATGGCGTCCTATGTATAATTTTTGTTAGGAGAAGTTATTGGAATTAATTAAGAGGTTAGGAATTGAAGAAAGATTAAAAGTTTTGGTTTGATGGTAAAAAGTTTGAGATGTATATATCTTCCATGAAAGTGACTAAGAGACTTTAAAATAGTACAATAGTCAAATATAAACAATTGGAGGGGTATGATAAAAATAACTAAGGATTAGTGTTAATTTTGAAATAATAATAAAAATTGTGATTTTGATTTTGAGTGGATTGGAGGTTATTTTTTGACCATGTATTTGATTATCGATAGTAGTTTGGAAGTAATAAGGATAGTTGGCTAGTATTACTTTGGGTAGAATTAAATTTTAAGTGACGACTTAATTTTTGTACAATTGGGTTATACGAATTATTCAAAAAGAGTATGATTGGAGGATTGTGGTGCAATAATTGATGAGTTATATTAGATGACTTTGCTTGAAAATTGATTGAGAATGACATGGTAAGCCTTTGAAGGGAAAAAAATATGGAGTAAGAAAATTAGTAATGACATGAAAATATTGGAGGGATTGGACTACGTGTGAACGTTATAGGACAATAACTCTCTAAAGTACATAGAAGGTGTTATCTTTGGGGGCAGAGCATGAACTAGTTCGGTTCTAATTTGATTGAATTTTGTGGTGTTTGTAGTTCACAATATTTAGACCATCTAAAGCTAGTGATAATTGAGAATCTCTTGGTTGAGTGTGGGGTTGATAGCTAAGTTGTACTCATGGACTTTAAATGAAAATGGAGATCAAGGGTATGGACTAAAATTTTGAAGTCCCATGCCATGGAAACCTACAAAGTTTAATAATTTTTTGGCCCTTAATATTGTTGGATTGTGGAGCATAGATGTTCAAAAATTTGAGATCATTTATATTGAGTAACTAATAGAACAATGATGATGTTCAATATTTGACATAAACTCTTATCGTGGTGTGAGATCTTTTAATATCTTTGGAAGTTAATTATTGAGAAATATGGAAGTTTATCTCTAGATCTTTTCAATCCATCATTAGATTTGATAGGCCGGAGTTGAGAATTGTTGATATTGAAGATTATAGATTTTTAAAAGGAAATCTTTGCAGTTGATTGTGATGTTAAAAGGTTTTAACATTGTAGATCGATGTTGAAAATTATACATGGTGGTTTTGATATTAACAGACGAATGATTAATTAAGTTTCGATTAAAGTACTAGATTACTCTATTTGCCGGTGAATGGTTATCATCTCGTGGATCATGAGAAATTTTTAATGTTATGGTGATTAGTGGTGTGGAATTGAAGAATAATTTGGACCCTTAGGAATATAACTTTATATTGGTTATATTTTATAGTTCAAGAAATATTAAGGTGCTGGATTGAATCATGGGGACTTAAGAACTCCGTAAAATGTGTTGTAATCTTGAACAAATGGAAGCTATAACATTTCGCTACGGGTTATTACTTGAGGCGCTTTCTTGTTATCATAACGACGTTGGACATCTAACTCTTGGGAGACAATAATGACTTTTAAACTTAAATAGGCATTAGGCGACGACCCAACAATTGAAGACAATGTTTGGCAATAAATCTTATTGAAAGGTCAAAGAAAGATATAGGATAGATCAACTTGGTTAAATATTGTTGAGGTATTATGATAGTTTTAAAAGTATTAATCGAGGGTTCTGCATGCATCTTGTACTTATGAGAGATAACCCAATAGAATTTTTGTCGGTTGTTAGTTTGATTATAATGGATTAAAAAAAGGTGAATCGGAAAATTATAATTAGTATCAGAGTGTGTAGTAAAAATATTTCGTTATTTGTATTATTAGGGTTAACCATTTAGTTATGATTACATGGATGAAGGTGAAAAGTATAATTGAGAAGCAAAAATCAATTTCTTGGATAACTAGGTGTCTAGTTTTAAAATTATCACTTCCCACAATCTTATGGTGTTCACCAAATCACGACAACTTCAGGTTTTTCATAGGATTTAATGCTACGTAGTGGATTAAATAGAGGATATATTATACAAGAATGAAAATGAAAGTTTTCCAAGACTTCTTGTTTGATTCTTTAGTGGTAATACTGAAACGTTAAAATATTGTGACGATAATACCGAGTGTGCATGAAAATTCTCTAAAGGTTGATAATAGTATTTGATCAGGTATGAGAAATATATGAAATAGGTGTGGTTAAGAAATTGGAATAGGGTCATGCACGTCCTGGGTCGGACCATGTCTTGAGCCATGCCATGTCCTGAGCCTTGCACTTTGCAGTAGTATGGATGGGAGCATGAGACAAGAGTGTCATGGTACCTTGAATGACTATAATATCGAGAATTAAATGATTACCATAGGTGACAAGTAAACAATGAAGTCGGTGTTCTAGTGGTGAATCATAGTGATAAATTAGTTTTGGTAGTCATACGGGTTATTGGAAAAGTTCGATAGCTTAAAAAGAATGTGAATTTGAGGACTTATGATAACTATGATGATGGGGCAAACATGGGAAAATCTGAGGTGTTATCATGGGACATGAAGCAACATTATACGAATGAAATTGAAGTGAAGAAATGTGATGGCTTGAATGGACTTGGAAATATTTTAATTAACCGTAATACTCGTTGTTTGAGATTGGTGGATTTTGTTGATTATCAACCTATATAAATATGTGATGGTGAAAGTAGTGAATTCACAACAGAAACTTGAACATATATTCTTGTGTTGGTGAATGGAGTTCACTTGGTTGGGTTGGTGGTTAACAATTGAGACTTAGGCGACGGAGTCTAAGTTTTGAGGACGAAACTTATTTTTAGGGGGGGTGGATTGTGAGATCTTGTATTATATATATATATATAAATGATATTAACTTAACAGTATTTTTAAAATGATTAAAATGATGAAATGTTTTTTGAATCGTTATTAAATGAATAGTCACATAAATTTAAGCTACAAGCATATTGACTTTTGGGGTCAAATTTAATTTTTGAACTATTTAAGATTGATAAGGTAATTAAGTAAATTTATTCAATTTTTTGTGCCAAAATAATATTACCATTGAATCCGGGAGGTCCAAAAACCTTGGAATAGAAGTTTACCTCATATAGTGGTTCAAAGGGGTAAAAATTATAAATTTGATATTTTGGGTATAATTTGGCTTGGATTTGTATAGAACTCATAAAATTAAATGTTTTTAACCTAAAATAACATTAAAAATGGATACGGAACATCAAAAAACCTTAGGGTAGTCATACATATCAAATTGGAGAAGTTTTGGAGCAAAACCATAATTTTGGATAGTACCCGGTACGAATTTCAACCCTTGTAACCCCATTTTTACCTCTATTTCTCTCATTTTTCCCACACCTCTCACCCAATACTACTCCATAAACCTTAGAATTAGAGAGAAAAAGAGAGAGGAAGAGAGAAGAAGGTCATTAGAGTTTGGGCTTTTGCTTGAAAACTTAGGAACATTATTTGAGATTCTTGAATTCACTTGAAGATTTGAAGGTGGAGCTTGGGTTCTTGGGTTTTGAGGTAGGGGTTTTCCTTTTTCTTGCATATACATTGATGCATCTCATATATGTTCTATATTTATTTGTTTAGTATGAGCTAAATACATGCCATGGGACTTAAATAAATGATGAGTTTACAATGAATTGGNTGATGCATCTCATATATGTTCTATATTTATTTGTTTAGTATGAGCTAAATACATGCTATGGGACTTAAATAAATGATGAGTTTACAATGAATTGGTAAACCTACATGCATTAAATGAATTTGGGTATTGTGGATTTGAAACCCTAACTTGATTTTTGTTATGGGTGTTTAATTGAACTTAAGATTTTGGATTATTTAGAATATATGTGATTTTGCATATAATGTATTTGATTTGTCTCTTAAGAATGAGTATGTTCCTTTGTAAATGTGTATTTGGAGATTTTATGTCTATTATGTGTTTGATAAAATGCCAAAAAGACTATAAGTATTGAAATGATAAATTCTGGAAAGAGGTATTGCTTTTTATGATATGATTGAGTATAGTTTACCATAATTTTGGGTATTGTTGAGTTATTTTAAAATATGAAAATGGTGGTATTGATCTATATAACTTCTCAATCGTTGCCAAATTTGTTATAAAATGGTGCAAATTGTATTTTTGGTGTGTATGTGAGTTATTTTGAAAATGTGTTAGGTTGGAAAAAGAAATGTGAGATTTTGTAAAACTATGTATTTTTTTAAAAGTGTCGAAGTTGTGGTTGGTGTTGGGAATGGAATTTGATCATGAAATTATGGTTTGAAACTCATATGCTCGTACCTACAGATAGAGAGTTAGTAGACGGTTGGGGCCCTTGAGGGGGGTTACCAAGGCGACTACTAGTCTTAGGGGNTTTAAAAGTGTCGAAGTTGTGGTTGGTGTTGGGAATGGAATTTGATCATGAAATTATGGTTTGAAACTCATATGCTCGTACCTACAGACAGAGAGTTAGTAGACGGTTGGGGCCCTTGAGGGGGGTTACCAAGGCGACTACTAGTCTTAGGAGGGATTGGTGATGGTAGAGGTTTTTGGTGACAGCTTGTGTGGCATCACAAGTTGTGCCCTACACATCCCCCTGAAAAGCAAGAAGGGAGATGAGACCCTAGGGTGCAAGACCAAAAGGTTCCCCGGGGGTGGTTCATTTGTGAATCGGTGTTTGTTTGATGATATCTGTTCGTATGGGTAGCATACATGATTTTGGGGTGCCAAGAAACCAATAGCCAATATTCCAACAAATCTCTTGAGTGGAGTGAGGTAAGGTGAGGTTGAGACGAAAGTACGTGGAGTTAATATTTTTGAAAAATACACTAAAAAGAATAATTCTATGCAATTGTGTTCAAAATAAGAAATGATTCTTTTACTAGATTTACTATACATATATTTGTNTTTTACTAGATTTCCTATACATATATTTGTATAAAGATTTCTCACTTCGTACTTTATAAAATCAATGGTGTTGCATTATGTTTTAAGAAGAAAGGTTTTATAGGGTTACCTTGAGATTTGATTTTGATGTGGTAAATTCCTTGATGTTTCACTTATGTATTTCAAATGATAGTACGTAGTATACTTTAAAAAATGCTTACTACCTATCGTGTACCTAGAGTTATTGATAAACTATTTCATTACCTATCATTATGATTGTGAACTATTGGTATTTAAAATCTTGTATATGCTTGAGAAAAGAATTATCTTATTAAGCGTGTGGTTGCTCACCTCTATCATTTAACATTTTCAGTTATGAACATGTGTTGGTGGACTGCATAGTGGGAGTATCGAGACAAAAGATAGTTGTTATGACTTTATATATTTAGTTAGAATATGTAAAAAATAATGTACAATGATGTATACTATTGAGGATTTGTAAGTGATTTATATCTTGGTTAATTTGAGGGAATATGTATAGATTGAGACCTTTTAAATGATTTACTTATAAAGATTTTAGATATTCTGTATATTATGTTTATGACGAAGAATTTTGGATAATTAGATTATAACCAGGGTTTGAGAGAACTGTTTGGGCATCCATTTGTTACCCTAGTTTTGAACAGTAATGATTTATTTGCGAATGTCATCAGAAAGGATGTTTATAGTTGATACGTGTGAATGACTAGTCGGGTGTAATTATTATGTTTAATGTTCTCACAGGTAGCTCTCACAAATTATCTAGATGCCCGATTTTCAAAAGAAACTCTGCCGAATTTTTTTTTAAAATAATGATTTATTTAAACTAAAGACATACTTTTTAGATGTTTTTACAACAAACTGGTATGTATTTTTGGAATAAACAAAGTTTTTTTTTAATCATGTTTTTGTGAAATTTGGGGTGTGATAGCAGTGCATCCGCAATGACTCTTGGTGTGATCTCCATTACCTTCCCTCTCACATTGGTTTTCAATAAAAATACATCTTCATCCACCACTTTCCGCTTTTGGTTGAAGTCCCTACACATAGGAAGGACAAAACCCTCCACGGGCTCGAACCAACGTCGATGCCATGACCCTCTATCACTCGGACGATTTCATCATTTGGCCCTAGGGTGGGCCTATCTACATGCCGCTCGCACGTCACATTTTTCTTCTTTATATTCTTTGTGTGAGCATCATTTTTTTGCTTTTTCCCTTATTCCCCACCACTGTGGCCTGTCACTATAGTCCTCTTGCGAGATCTCATTCCTGCGAGTGGTGGTNATTCCCCACCACTGTGGCCTGTCACTATAGTCCTCTTGCGAGATCTCATTCCTGCGAGTGGTGGTGAACCGGGCCCCGTTTGCTTGGTTCGTGCCATTACAATAAAAAATGCCACTAATGCAACAAAAGGCAACAACCAAATCCATAGTTTATCAAAAAGATCAAATGAAGCACGAGAAGACTTACCCAATCGAGCCATTCCTTTGAATTCCAAGCTTTTGGGAAGCTTTGTGGAGGAAAAGAGGGTTTTGTGGGAAAAAATTCAAGAAAGTGAGAAGTAATCACTATGAATCACAACTTTGGGGAAGATAAACGGGTGATTTGATGAGTGCCCAGAAGTTCTTTGAGTATTTGGAAGGTTTCGAGGGAAAGGAGAAGGATTTTAATGATGAGATGAGTGAGAATGTGAATGGGTTCATTGAAATTTCTGATTTAAAACCCTCATTTTTGAATTTCTGGGCAAAATATACCAGTAGAACAATGCACTGGAAAATTTCTACCGGTAGGTTTCAAATTTTTTCAAAAATTTTCCTATCNTATTTACTATATATCTATATACATATATAAAAGAAAATGCGGGGTGTTACACCAATAGCCAATATTCCAACAAATCTCTTGAGTGGAGTGAGGTAAGGTGAGGTTGAGACGAAAGTACGTAGAGTTAATATTTTTGAAAAATACACTAAAAAGAATAATTCTATGCAATTGTGTTCAAAATAAGAAATGATTCTTTTACTAGATTTCCTATACATATATTTGTATAAAGATTTCTCACTTCGTACTTTATAAAATCAATGGTGTTGCATTATGTTTTAAGAAGAAAGGTTTTATAGGGTTACCTTGAGATTTGATTTTGATGTGGTAAATTCCTTGATGTTTCACTTATGTATTTCAAATGATAGTACGTAGTATACTTTAAAAAATGCTTACTACCTATCGTGTACCTAGAGTTATTGATAAACTATTTCATTACCTATCATTATGATTGTGAACTATTGGTATTTAAAATCTTGTATATGCTTGAGAAAAGAATTATCTTATTAAGCGTGTGGTTGCTCACCTCTATCATTTAACATTTTCAGTTATGAACATGTGTTGGTGGACTGCATAGTGGGAGTATCGAGACAAAAAATAGTTGTTATGGCTTTATATATTTAGTTAGAATATGTAAAAAATAATGTACAATGATGTATACTATTGACGATTTGTAAGTAATTTATATCTTGGTTAATTTGAGGGAATATGTATAGATTGAGACCTTTTAAATGATTTACTTATAAAGATTTTAGATATTCTATATATTATGTTTATGACGAAGAATTTTGGATAATTAGATTATAACCAGGGTTTGAGAGAACTGTTTGGGCATCCATTTGTTACCCTAGTTTTGAACAGTAATGATTTATTTGCGAATGTCATCAGAAAGGATGTTTATGGTTGATACGTGTGAATGACTAGTCGGGTGTAATTATTATGTTTAATGTTCTCATAGGTAGCTCTCACAAATTATCTAGATGCCCGATTTTCAAAGGAAACTCTGCCGAATTTTTTTTTAAAAAAATGATTTATTTAAACTAAAGACATACTTTTTAGATGTTTTTACAACAAACTGGTATGTATTTTTGGAATAAACAAAGTTTTTTTTTAATCATGTTTTTGTGAAATTTGGGGTGTGATAGCAGTGCATCCGCAATGACTCTTGGTGTGATCTCCATTACCTTCCCTCTCACATTGGTTTTCAATAAAAATACATCTTCATCCACCACTTTCCGCTTTTGGTTGAAGTCCCTACACATAGGAAGGACAAAACCCTCCACGGGCTCGAACCAACGTCGATGCCATGACCCTCTATCACTCGGACGATTTCATCGTTTGGCCCTCAGGTGGGCCTATCTACATGCCGTTCGCACGTCACATTTTTCTTCTTTATATTCTTTGTGTGAGCATCATTTTTTTGCTTTTTCCCTTATTCCCCACCACTGTGGCCTGTCACTATAGTCCTCTTGCGAGATCTCATTCCTGCGAGTGGTGGTGAACCGGGCCCCGTTTGCTTGGTTCGTGCCATTACAATAAAAAATGCCACTAATGCAACAAAAGGCAACAACCAAATCCATAGTTTATCAAAAAGATCAAATGAAGCACGAGAAGACTTACCCAATCGAGCCATTCCTTTGAATTCCAAGCTTTTGGGAAGCTTTGTGGAGGAAAAGAGGGTTTTGTGGGAAAAAATTCAAGAAAGTGAGAAGTAATCACTATGAATCACAACTTTGGGGAAGATAAACGGGTGATTTGATGAGTGCCCAGAAGTTCTTTGAGTATTTGGAAGGTTTCGAGGGAAAGGAGAAGGATTTTAATGATGAGATGAGTGAGAATGTGAATGGGTTCATTGAAATTTCTGATTTAAAACCCTCATTTTTGAATTTCTGGGCAAAATATACCAGTAGAACAATGCACTGGAAAATTTCTACCGGTAGGTTTCAAATTTTTTCAAAAATTTTCCTATCCTCACTTCCTCACCTCCACGCCAAGTTTATTCAACTCTCACACATACTAATGACCTATTTACAGCCTCAAGTCCACAAAAAAATTGACCCATGCTAGTGATCCACAATGTGTGACCATGCCCAAATTCATTTACGAAATTGCAATGCGATTTCAGTTTTGATGCTTTCAAAATACATGACATGAAATTCTAAATTCAACAAAATGAACACCCACTATATAAAGCACAAACTTAAATACAAAAGGCATTCCTATTCCTTTCACATATCTAAAGTTTGCATAATATTCCCCTATCCTACAAGCACTGGGTTGCCTAACAAAAAATTTCAAACAACCGAACCGAGCACACGAGTTTCATCATGGCCTTAAATGCTATTCTAGAGTATATATTTACACATTTGTTTTCAAACTTGTGTGTGTGTGAAATGAACATGTAATTTAAGCATTTACTCAACGGAATCCACATTCACCTCGCTATCCAAATTCAGCTTTGATGCAAAACTCACCAAGGGTTTCCCTAAAAAATGAATAACTCAATGATTATCCGGGCCTCTCGATGTGTATATGTGATCTAGAATCTTGTGCAAAAACTAAAATGCGCACATATAATACCAAATGATGTGCACACGAAACAATTAAAATGACCATGACATAATCTCATGAATTGAATGTTAGGGCACTAGATAGCAAAACCAACTTTTCTTTTTTATTTGAAGTGTGCTCTCACCATGCTTTATCTAAATCATTTAGGGCTTTCATGGGTTATAATGAGGCCTTGGGCTGATATTAAGGGTAATTGAAATGAAAGGTAGAGGAAGACAAAAATGGTTACTGCGAGGGCATGACCTTTATTATCAACAATTTCCTTTTTGTGGAATTTATAGCCTTACCCCTTCTCTTTATTTTTTTTTTCTTTTCTTCTTCTTTCCTCAACATTTTTCTTTGTTTTCTTTTTCAACCCCATTTTTCTCCTTTTTCTTGGATTTTTTTTTCTTCTTTTCATTCAAAAATTTTAATTCGACACCATTTATCACTTTTTGGGTTTCCTCACCACATTTCCTTTCCTTTATGATCAATTTCAGTTACTCTCGGAACAATAAAGGTGTGGTAATTTTAATCATTTTGCATTGGCTTAGTCAATCACGTGGTAGGAAAACAAATTTTCAATTAAGGCTCACTCACGGCACTAGGGATAGATTTTTCACAAGAAAAGGCCTAAGGCTCAAGGCAATTCAAAGATGGCCAAAGATCATCTCTAGATAAGCATGGGGAGGCATATTGGCATTTCAAGACAAAGTCAATCAATTATCCACATGCACTCTAACCAAAGCAAGCATTATGAGATTATTGAACATATTTTGAATTCAAAAAATTGTTCCTTTGAGTAAATGTAAGTTCCCTCCAACAAGGATTGAATGGTACTTATTTCATCTCCACTATGCATGTCAAGCTCTAAAATGTGGATCCAACCCATAAATTACCAAAATTACACATTCAAGGTGCACTATGGTTGAGTTTGAAAGAAAACATATATGTGATACTCCGGCATAGGATAAACTTCTATGATGTGCTCATGTATTCAAAGTTCAAAGAGAATATCTAACTATCACTAAACCCATAACACTTTGAATATAGGAATATGGTTCAACATTCAGATATTTTTCACAAAAAATTTAAAATTTTTCACATATTTTTCAACTATTCTATACATCAAATTGATAGAATATGTGAATAGTGTATCAACAAAAATTTTGGTGTATCATACAAATGGTGCACCTCACCCCCCAACTTGAACTATCCATTGTCCTCAATGCAGCAAAAAGATATGCAATGCAATGATGGACTTAAAAAGATAAGAAGGGTAAGAGAACACCTTGCAAAGAGCTTTGACAAAAACACTAATATCTACAAATGTGAAAAAAGAATACCATGCACAAATAAAATTTAGTAAACAATTAAACTTGCAGAGTAAAGAATAAAGGAAAACAATTGCACATTAAAATCTAATTGAACAGTTATGCCTCAACAAGGTCCGAATAAACTGGATCCACCAACTCCTCTTCCACGATTTGAATTTCAAAACCCTTGAAGAATGATTTAAGTATTTGACCATTGACCTTGAATGTTTTACCATTTTCGGGTTTTTCTGTGACGCCCCAAAATTCNAAACAATTGCACATTAAAATCTAATTGAACAGTTATGCCTCAACAAGGTCCGAATAAACTGGATCCACCAACTCCTCTTCCACGATTTGAATTTCAAAACCCTTGAAGAATGATTTAAGTATTTGACCATTGACCTTGAATGTTTTACCATTTTTGGGTTTTTCTGTGACGCCNGGTCCGTTGATTACCCATCAACCCGCGGAATGCCCGTGGATACCGAGTAACTCGATATCTCAATATTGTGCCCCATTTACCTGGGTCTATCCTTTATTAAAAATTTGGGCAGAGTCTCCTTTGTAAGGGGAACTCTACTCAAAACACAACTTGTGCATTATATAATAACAAGACCCATCCGAGGTCCAATATTCAACAATGACCACACCGGGTCCATTTATAAATAAATATTGATCACACCGGGTCCAATTATCCATACTCATACAAACATGCAAGACTTTATTANTGGCTCTGTACGCCGTTACACTTTTTTGGAATTTCACCGCCGGTAAGTGTATGAACCAAGTGGCCGGGTTTTTCACCCGAGAGAGTGTCTAGCCCTACTAGTTATACCCGACACAAGCTTTCTTATGCATGTAACCGTGCGACCCAGTAGGACATTAANTTTTTACAAAAGAAATGGATTGGAAGCCACAAGTCGGCTTTTCTTCCTCCTTAAGTACCCGAGTGAGTGCCGTCCCTCGGCGTATGACCTGTACCTGAAATGTTTCCCGTATAGGGTGAGCCAACGCCCAGTAGAGTATATCCTACAAGGGCTACTCCCCACCTAAGTGCACATGCAATGTTCATATTTGACAGTTCATATTCACATCAACATTCTAAGTAAGAATATACAACTCTATATTGGAGTTCACCATGCCATGTAATGAAATGAGATGGAACTCACTCATGCAACTTTAACTCGAGTCCTCACNCAAGTAAGAATATGCAACTCTATATTGGAATTCACCATGCCATGCAATGAAATGAGATGGAACTCACTCATGCAACTTTAACTCAAGTCCTCATCGACTCCCACAACACAATGCAACGCATATGTTTAAAACAATGTCTTTGATGAAACACATCTAAAGATCGTTTTGAAATCAACCATATGTCATAAAACCATTTCATTCTTGGATGTTTCCCATCAAATGAATAATTTATATATCAAAATCATGTGCCTTTATTGGGTATCGGATTCAGGAATCCCACCTCTGGCTCTGTACGCCGTTACACTTTTTTGGAATTTCACCGCCGGTAAGTGTATGAACCAAGTGGCCGGGTTTTTCACCCGAGAGAGTGTCTAGCCCTACTAGTTATACCCGACACAAGTTTTCTTATGCATGTAACCGTGCGACCCAGTAGGACATTCAATCCCACTTTTCTGAGCCTACCCTTCAATCACTAAGAATGATGCTTGAATGAACCATGCCCAACTCACACACACCCATACTCAGGACTTACGCCCATGAATGTGATGCCTCTATGCACAATGATACAATGTTCAATATGCTATGAATGACATATGAACAATCTCAACATATCATGGTAAGTTATGTTCTAAGCATATAGATACCATATTTGTCACAAATTCAATATATCATAATATGCATATACCAACAATTGCATTTTCAATCATAAATCATGTCATAAGTCCAAAATTTCACTTTCATAATCATAGAAGTAATATCACAACTTTTAGGCTAATAACACACCTAATCATTAAGACATAATATAACACATAACGGCTCATGTAATAGCCCACGTAACAGCTCTTATCTAAACCACAAAAAAGCTCATACAAACCACCATATAACAGCCTGTATATAGCCCACAAAATAGCCTAAAAACAGTCCGCAAAAACAGTCCAAAAACAGTCACAATTTTGGCCCAAGAACAGTCACAATTTTAGTCCATAACATGGCCTAAAAATAGTCCATAATTCAGCCCCTTAAACAGCCCAAATTCAGTCCCTTAACAGTCCCTAATTAGTGCACAAAACAACCCCTAATTAGTGCACAAAATAGACCTTAATTAGTGCACAAAATAGCCCTTAATTAGTGCACAAAACAACCCCAATTTCAGCACCAAAATAGTCCAAAAATAGTCCATTTGGACAGCCCACATATAAACCAATTTCAGCCACTAAAAGCCCACTTAAGGTAAGAATAAAACCAAGGTAGGAGGGAACCCTACCTCAATAAAAGTGTAAGAACTTCTATAACATCAAATCAACCTCAAAGCTTTGATTTTTCCCAAAGTCTTCTCTTGGATCTTCGGTGAAATCCACTCTTTTTGGTACGTACGCGTAGCCCTCGTCGAGGAGATGAACTTTGGCTCTTGGTCCGAGTTGATCCGAGTGACGGAACTCCGAGAATCGGCGAAGGAAGATTTATTTTCTCCCTTTTCTCTCCCTCTTGCTCTCACACGTTGGAACCAGCTGAAATGCAGAGATCTTTCTGCAAAATATCTGATTTAGCTCGTATTTATATTTTCCAAGGCTTGGCTCTCGTCGCGCCAAGTGTTCCCCACTTGTTCGGGTCCATTTTTCGCTCTGAAACGATTAAATTTCGTACTGGTTTAAGCTCAAAATATTTTATATGAACTTTATTTAAATTATTTTCCAAATTTCAATTTTTTTATAAAAATTTCATTTTTGGGGATCACTAGACACCCGTCACCTCAAAAAACATGAAAAACCTGACTATCTCATAATTCGACGAAATTTGTCTGGGTAACTAGATTTCGCGAGACGAATCCAATGGTGAGGTCCGTTTCATCATCTAAGGTCTAGAAAATATTAGTTTTCAACCCGCACTATAATGACAAATTATCATTTTGCCCTTTTTTTTCAGAAAAAGTTCAAATTTTTCCCGAGTTTCACATTTTCTATGTCCACGGCTCCGTTAGCGTAGGCCATCTTGACAATATAGGGGCTATCCCAACATAATTAGAGTTTCCCTTGAAAAATGGAGAGGCGAGAATTATACAAGAGCACTTTTTGGCTAGGCTCAAATGTTTTTCTCTAAATGGATTTGTCATGAAAAATCTTTTCCCATTCTTTGTGAATTTTTGAGCTCTCATATGCATCTCTACGAATTTTCTGCAATTCATTCAACTCCAACTTCCTATGTTCGCCAGCTATTCTCAAATTAAAGTTCAAGGATTTTGTGGCCCAATATGCCTTGTGCTCTATCTCTACTAGGAAGTGACAAGTCTTGCCATAGACTAGCCGATAGGGAGACATACCTATGATGGTCTTATGGGTAGTACGGTAAGCCCACAAGCCATGGGTCAATCTAAGTGACCTATCTTTTCGATTTGGGTTAACCGTTTTCTCTTATATGCTCTTTATCTCCATATTAGCCAACTCAACTTGGCCATTAGACTGTGAGTGATAAGCGGTGGAGGTCTTGTGTGTTACGTCATATTTATGCATCGAAGAAGCAAATGGTCTATTGCAAAAATGAGACCCACCTTCACTTATCATTGCACGAGGTATCCCAAACCTAGAAAAAAATATTTTTTAAAAAAAACTTGACCATAGCCAAAGGACATAGGAAATGGATCCATGAAATCGATGCCCCAAAAATCAAATATCTCAGTGACTAGTACAGGGGAGAGGGGTATCATGTTTCTACGGGTCACACTTCCCAAACTTTTACACCTATCACATTCTTTGCAAAATAAAACACAATCTTTAATCAATAAGGCCAATAAAAATTGCTTTGTAAAACTTTAGCTGAAGGTTTTTTGGAAGAGAAGTGACCACCACATGCCTAAGAATGGCAGAAGAAAAGGACATATTGTTGTTCATTTTTCGGTATGCATCTCCTTATGACTTGATCAGGGCAATATTTGAACAGGTATGGGTTGTCAAAATAGAAGTACTTCACATCCGCCATGAATCTTCATTTATCTTCTAGGCTCCAATGCTGTGGTATTTGTCTTGTGGAAAGAAAATTTCAAATATCAGCATACCACGGACAAATTGAATGAATAGAAAATAAATGCTCATCGGGAAAGAAATCATGGATATGGATGTGCTCTTCGACATCTTGGACGACAAGCCGTGACAAATGGTCTACCACCACATTCTCAACTCATTTCTTATCCTTGATGATCAAGTGAATTGTTAAAGGTGGAGGATCCACCTAATGATTTTTGGTTTAGTGTCCTACTTAGACAACAAATACTTCAAAGCAGAGTAATCAGTGTAGACTACAATAGGCGAACCAATGATGTATGACCTAAATTCTTTCAATGCAAACACTATGGCTAGCAACTTTTTTTCAGTGGTAGTGTAATTCATTTGTAATTCATTTAGAAATTTTCTAGCATAATATATTACATAGGGCCTTTTGTCTTCCACTTGAACTAGCACCACGCCGACCGCGTAATCACTTGCCTCACACATGAGTTCAAATGGTAGTTCCCACTTAGGTGGTCGAATCATTGGAGGTGAAGTAAGTATGCTTTTGAGTTTTTTGAAAGATGGCTCACAATCATCCGACCACACAAAGGAAACATCCTTAGCTAGAAAATTGGTCAAGGGTCTTACCAATGTACTAAAATCCTTAATGAATCGATGATAAACACCAGCATAACCAATAAACGACCTGACATCTTTGACGACCTTTGAAATAGGTAGGTTGAAAATTTCATCCACTTTGGATTTGTCTACTTCAATCCCCTTTGCAGACGCAATGTGTTCAAGCACAATCCCTTGTGTTACCATGAAGTGACACTTCTTCCAATTTAGTACCAAATTCTTCTCTTCACATCTCTCTAGGACTCTCTCCAAATTTTCCAAGCACACATCAAATGAGTCCCCAAACACTGAAAAATCATCTATGAACACCTCCACAATCTTCTCCACCATGTCACTGAATATCCCCACCATACATCTTTGAAAAGTTCTCGAGGCATTACACAAACCAAATGACATTCGGCGATAGGCATAAGTACCGAAGGGGCACGTGAATGTGGTCTTCTCTTGATCTTTAAAGGCAATCTATATTTGATTTTAGCCAGAATAGCCAACCAAGAAGCAATAGAAAAGATGTCTGACTACCTTCTGCAACACTTGATCGAGGAATGGCAAGAGAAAATGATCATTTATTATGCATGCGTTGAGTTTTCGATAATCGATGCAAACTCTCCAACCGGTGACCACCCTTGTTGGAATCAACTCATTCTCCTCATTTGCTACCAAATTGACCCCCGACTTCTTTTGAGAAACCCGGGAAAATTTGAACTTTTTATTAAAAAAAAAAAGGGGCAAAATGGTAATTTGTCATTATAGTGCGAGTTAAAAACTGGTATTTTTCTAGACCTCCAATGACAAAACGGACCTAACTGTTGGATTTGTCTCGTGAAATCTAGTTATCCAGACAAATTTAGTCGAATTCTAAGATAGTCGGATTTTTCACGTTTTTCAAGGTGACGGGTGTCCAGTGACTCCCAAAAACAAAATTTTTATAAAAATTTTGATATTTTAAAAATATTTTAAATAAAGTTCATATAAAATATTTTGAGCTTAAACTGGTACAAAATTTAATCGTTTCGGAGTAAAAAACAGACCCGAACAAAGGAGGACACTTGGTGCAACGAGGGCCAAGTCTTTAAAACTATAAATAGGGGTAAAATATCTGAAATATCAGCTTTTTCCTCCCCTATGGCCGACTGTATCAGAGATTAAGAGAGAAAAGAGAGCAAAGAGGGAAAAACCAAAAATCTTAAGTCTTCTCCTTCGATTTCCTAAAGATCTGTCGGTCAGAATCGCTCGAGCCAAGAATTAAAGTTGCTCTATGCAACGAGGGATACGTGTGGTTACCAAGAACGAAGATTTTCACCGAAGATCAAAAGGCGAGATTTTAGAGATATCAAAGTCTTGAGCTTTTGGGGGGTGTTCTTGGAGGTTCTAGTATTCATTTACGCTTCAAGAGGGAGGGTTTTCCTACTTTGGTTCATTCTAACCCATGGTGTTCATAGGAGAGGGGTTTACGCATGTGGGATTGTATAGCCTTTGCATGAGGTTGGNTTTTCCTACTTTGGTTCATTCTAACCTATGGTGTTCATAGGAGAGGGGTTTAAGCATGTGGGGTTGTATAGCCTTTGCATGAGGTTGGTGTTTTGGTGGATATGAGAAATGGATGGAATATATATTCTATCTTGAAGTGGTTTTGTTTCTTGTAATATGTGGTTACTTGAACTGGTTTGTAGAAATCACTTAGTATGATTTTTTGAGATATGTGGTTTGTAGAAATCACTTAGTATGATTTCTTAAGCTATGTGGTTACTTGGAATGGTTATGTGAATATATGACTTGAGTGCCTTTAAGGTGTTTGATAAAATGCCTTTGTGAAATAAAGTGTGTTAATTGCATGAGATTATGCTATAACATGCTTGGATAATGTGGTAATGTGAAATCAAAGGCTTATGATATGATTTATGATTGAAATGTACTTGTTGATATATGCATGTTTTGATGTATATTGACATTGTGACAAATATGGTATTTATATGCTTAGGATATAATTTACCATGGATGTGTTGGAAATTATTCATATGTCATTAATAGCATATTGAACATTATGTTGTTGTGCAATGGTGCATCACATTGCATATGCACAGAAACATGACATCATATTCATGGGCATGAGTCATGAGTGTGGGTGTGTGTATGCATGGTTAATCAAACACCATTCTTGGTGATTGATGGGTGGAGTCGAGAAAGTTGGGTTGAAAATCCGAATGAGTCACATGGTTGCATGAAAGAAAAACTTGTGTCGGGTATAGCAAGAAGGGGTAGTTTCCCCCCTCGGGTGCAAGAGCCGGGGACTTGGTTATACACTCCTCTGTGGTAAAATTCTGGAAAAGTGTAATATGGTGTATGGAACCGGTGGTATAAAATCCAAAATCCATTGCCCAACAAGACACAAGATCTTGATTTACAAAGTACTCATACAATGAGTAACACCAATTAATGATTTGGTTTTATAATAAAACAACTTTTATTTCAAACGATTATTTGGTGGGTTTTTTTCATCAATTGATGGATTCAGTATACCTTGGCATTGCATTGTGTCGTGGGAGTCGGTGATGACTTGGGTTTAAGTGCGTGAGTGAGTATCATCTCATTTCATGGCATGACATGATTACATTCCACATTTAATGCATATTCTTGTATGGAAATGATTGTTAAATGTTGTTTGTTGATTATACACACCACATATGCACCTAAGGTGGAGAGTAGCCTTTGTAGGGATTATTCTATTGGGCGTTGGCTCACCCTACGAGAAAATATTTCAGGTGGGAGAGATACACCGGTGGATGGCTCCACTTTGGACCCTCATGTTTGAAGAAAGCCGAATTTGGCTTTATTTTGTGTTAATGTAAAACATTTGTGGAAATAATGTTTTGGGCATGTAATCTTTTACAAATAATTGTAATAGAACTTATATAGACTATTATTAAACTAA